>PVKB01002753.1:0-253601 GCA_004027205.1 Ctenodactylus gundi | reverse complement strand
AAACAGAGGCCAAAAGCCCGCCTGGAGAAATGTCAACTAGGACCCCAGAGCACGTCTGATAGTAACAGTCTTTTCATTGAAGGTTCCTACATATGGACCACATCTCGTGCATACAATTATGCAATAAATTATGGGATGTTCCTAAGAACTGGTAAAAAGGATTTAACCCTAAGCAAACCTCATTCTGTGCTCATGCCCTCCCACCGGCATGAGTCCCCCAACTCTTCACATACTCTTGCTTCAATAAACTTTGCTCTTGTCTTCCTTGCCAAGCTTGTACCCTTCTAATTAAGTGCAGCACCCAAGCACCCAGACCTTGACCCCTGGAGCGTGTACCTCATGATAACACCACTCAACCACTAAGGCTAGGCTTGTAGTTTTCATCTTCCTGCTTCAGCCTCCCAGGATGCAGAGATGATAAGCCTGTGCCTCCAAGCCCAGCTCTTTTTTATTTTAGTCTTTCATTTTTTCATGTAAGACAGAGCCTATGCTATTCAGCCTGTGTCTGGTTCATGTCACTCAGAGTCATTGTCTGGAGGTTTATTCACTGTCCTACAAACCACCAAGGAATACGTCATAGGAATGAGCGGTAAAAGAATTTACCAATATTCAAGAATTCAAAAAGGACAAGAGTTTATTCAGATAAGAACACACTGTCAAGAGAGACAGCGGGTAAGATTCGAGGGAGAAGCCACGCAGGCCAGTGTGAGGACGGGGGGGGGGGGGGGGGGGGGGGGGGGGGGGGGGGGGGGGGGGGGGGGGGGGGGGGGGGGGGGGGGGGGGTCTTTGCAAGGAAGTGAGATGAGGGGAAATGGCCCTACAATTCATTTTTCTGATTGCCTCTTTTCTCATTGGTTTTTTTGGGAGCTCATGTGATTAGGGACGTACACTGGAGTTGTAAAATTTTTCCAGGTCCATTGCTTACAGACTGAGAGCCATTTGCTCCGATAAGGGCTGGCATGATTAGGTTTTGAGTCCTTTTAGGAAAACATGGTGTGAGTCAATAGCTCAAGAATAAGGAAGGAAGAGTCCCTTCAGGGAAAGGCCAAGGCACCAAGATAATAGTTTACTGGGGAAAAGGAGGCAGGGAAGGGCATCTACCTTGGTTTTAGCCCTGTAGTTGTCACACTAATGCCTCAGATTTGTTTTTCTTTATGGTAAAGGAGAACCCCATCATGTAGATACACCACATTTTTTAATCCATTCATATACTGATGCACACATGGGCCAGCTGCTTCCAACATTTAGTTATTACAGGCTTTGCTTCCATAAACACCTGTATGTGAATTTCACTATTGTGTGATCTTTAACTTTTTTTGTGATAGTGCAAATCAAACCTAGGGCCTTTGCCCTAAGGTCCATCTTCTCCCCCTTTTTTTTTTTTAAGTTTTGATTTAGAGACAGGGTCTTGCCAGTTTGTCTAGGCTGAGCTCAAACTTGCAATCCTCCTGTCTCAGCCTTCCCAAATGCTGGGATTATCTTCAACTTTTGAGAAGGAAGATGCCCAGAAGACATATAGCTAGGTCAAATGGAATTTCTATTTTACGCTTTTTGAGGAGTCTTTGTACTCATAGCCATAGCAGTTGTACTAGTTTACACTCCCAGCAACAATGTAGGAGTTTCTTTTCTCCCTACAACCGCACCAATATTTGGTAATAACACAATTTTTAAAGTATAGTCATTCTTGTCTCCTTTTGCCTGTCCTACCCCAGCCCCAGGGCCCTATACACGTGGTATTTCCTGCTCTGTGCTTCATGTACTTGTGCAAAATGTATGCCAAGACAGCAGGCAGCAATTCCCCAACCACAGGGTCCCCACCTTCATACCATTCAGGAGGTCCCAGGCAACTCTCCCAGGACACCAGGGCTGAAAAACAGACAGCAGGGAGGACTTAGTCCCGGTAACAGAGGCCTGCCTGGGTTCCGGATAATCACAGACCATAAGGAGGTAGAGGAAGATAAACAAGCCTGGGGAGGATAGAAAGGCTGGGGGCGGGGATTTAAACAAACTGACTCATAGAATCAGAGCCACATAAGGGACAAGAAAGGTCAAGTCCCTAGGGTCCATGAAATTCCAGGAAGAAAACTGGACACCTGTGTGGAGCTGGGTTGTTGTGCAGAGGAAGAATTTCCATTTCCCTGGGCCAAGCCCAAGTTGAGGGGAAGAGGCAGAAGGACAGAGAAGCTTCAGGTTAATTTATGATCATGGCTGGGGCCCCTCTGGTGTTAATGAAGATTCCTGGGAAGAGAGGCGACCGACTGGGGCAGGCCTGGGGGGCTGGACTTGTTGCAGAGTCTCACACCCAGCTGATGGTGGAAGCCCGAAGAGCTTCCATCCAGGAATGGGGCCCAGGACGGGGCCAGAGCAATTCAGAATGCCCCAAAATGTTTTCTTGGTAAGGAGACCTCATTTCCAAATTCTAGACTCAAATGGTGGCATTTCAGATGTCATTTAATAAACCAAATGGAAGCCAGGCCTGGGAGGCCGAGGAGGTAGGAAGCCTGCAAGTTCAAGCTCAGCCTGCGCATCTCAGAGACTTGACAAAACCCTGTTTCAAAATTAAAACCAAAAAAATGGCCTTAGTGTGAAGGCCCTGGGTTCTATCCTTAGCATTAAATAAATGAATAAATAAAAATAAATCAAATGGGGAGTATGCTTTTTGGATAAGGACCCCTGACAACTAATCATCCATCCTAAAGAGTTCTCTGGGAAGTTTTTGGTCAAATTCCCCCAACTCTATTTCCTCATCTGATTAGTGACTGGAGTGCTGAAACTTGCCCTCAAGGTCATTCTAGTTCCCTGTGGGAGAAGGCTATGTGGCCACGTTGACTCCTTAGAGCAGGTCCTCAGAGCTACAGCCTGCACCTTCCCAATCCCACATCCCTCCGGGTTATGAAGGAGCCTAATTATTATTTACTGTTGGGCAAGATGGGCCACCTCCTCCTCCTGCTGTCTCAAATTCCCAAGCCAGTGGGAGAAATGACCCTTCCTGAATGTCTGGGAGCATGTGGGGCACCACAGTGAAGGGACAAAAGAGGAACAGAGGCCAGACAGATTTTGACTAGCTTTTCATGGAGTTTGGAGAAACCTAGACTCCAGAACAAAGGACTCATAATCCCAGGCTTTCTAAAATCTTGACATAGGTGAACCCACTAATCTTGGCGTTGGACTATCTGAGATCAGAGACCATCATGTTGAGCCTCATACAGTTCATCTGGGGAGACAAGCCCTGAGATCTGCAGTGTCACACCTCACTGTAGGTGAAAGAATAGTGTAAGTCCCCAGGAAGTTGGGATTAGCTGTGATGGTGACCCAGGGGCAGGGCAATGTGGGTTGTGTTGTCTGCAAGGTATCCAACCAGGTGACTGCTGCTGGGGGTGGTGACCTCCCTGATGGCTGAACTAGAATTCCAAAATGGAAGGACAGTACTCCCCGGTATCCATGGGGAGCTGATTCCAGACCCCCACAGATACCAAAGTTTGTGATGTTTAAATTTCTTATTTAAAATGGCATTCTGCCAGTCACCTAATGCACTGCCCTCCTAAAACAGCATTGTGTTTATATGTAACCTATGCACATGTTCCTCCATACTTTAGATTATATCCAGATTATTTATAATACCTAATGTAACAGAAATACTATACTAATAGTTATTGGACTATATTATTTATAGAATGAGGATGAGAAAGAGTTGGCATGTATTTAGAACAGCCATAACCATCATAAATCCAGCTAAATTTTCCATCCACAGTTGCTGATCTGCAGACGCAAAACTCATACCCAAGGTCAACTGCACAAGGCTGAGGGAACAGGAGGCTGCGACCTAGATTACAGTGCTCTTCCTTAGGCTAATGCCTGGCAGGGAAAGCCCTGCCCCTTCTGAAGGCATGCTTGGGACCTTGTGTTTGTGTTTCAGCTCCCTGGGAAGGGGCTTAGCCTAACAGGGGCTGAGATTAGAAGCGCAGGGTAAGGCTCAGCTTGGGGTCTGGGCAGGAGCTGAGCTGGTGATACCTGGATCTGAGGACCAGGTTCAACCTATGTCCAGGTCCAGGCTCTGGTCTATGTCTGAAAGCCCAGTGGGGTTAGAGGTGGCATCCAGACCTCATTCACTGACCTCATTGGCTCCCTCAGGGAAGCTTCAACACTCTTGGTTATACCTTTCCTGGGCTCAGGACCTAGGGATCACATGGTGATCAGGAAGACGGGGATGAGAGCCTCTTGGTCCTACGGTGGGTCTGAGAAAGGAACCCAGAGATATCAACTGATGGCAGTGGGTTTGGCAAAGGTGGTGCTAGGAACAGCCTGGGTTACACGTGCAGTCATTACCCTCTGGGCCCAGAATATGAACAGGTCAAGGGCCAGGGGACAGCTGTGCCCAGGGAGCAGGTGGCTTGCTGAAACATCTGAGGTGAAGGAGTCTGGGGAAGAGAAATCTTGGGGGAAATGGAGGAATATATGCTTTAGTGTCACATGGAAAGTAGTCAAGTCCCAGTTCTGCCATTGCCAGTTTGAGATGGCCTGAGGCGAGTGACTGTGTCTTGGAGTACAGATTCACCCACTAAGGGATTATGAGGCTCTGCAGACACACCATGTTGGGGGCATCAGCTTCTTTTAAGCCACTGAGCTCTGGAGACCCAGTCTGCTCCCCCTCTTCTCTTTCTGTGAGTGCTTGCCCTGAGTATTCTCACAGCCTGGCCTCAGCAGCCCTGCCCCACTTATCCCTGATGCCTGTGCACTGTCTTCCTCCCCAGCCCAGCCCTGAATCTGCCCTGCACCCACCTACCCGGGATGCCTGTGCACTTACCTTTGCCGGTCAGGGCTCCTCATTGGCCATAATTAGGCCCAAAATAGCACTTCCCCTTGCTGCTTCCTGCAACCAGCCTGTGGCTTAAGTCTGGGCGGACAGACTGGTATTTGGCAGGCGGGCAAAAGATGTGAAGGGCCCTTAAAGGTCAGCTAGGTTCAGAGAGGGGCAAGTGTTTACTCAGGATCACACACTGAGGAGAGGCTGGAGCTGGAGTTCAGATCCCGGGGGGTCCCTTATCCCCTTCCACACCCTGCCTAGGTCCAAGGCCAGGTCTTCACCAAGCTTTTCGGATCTGCATAGTGTGTACTGAGGTTGGATTGATGAGTGTAACAGGAGCCAGTTAACTTATCCTTCTCTCTCTCTCTCTCTCTCTCTCTCTCTCTCTCTCTCTCTCTCTCTCTCTCTCTCTCTCTGAGAAAGGGTCTTGCTCTGTAGCCCAGGCTGGTCTTGGGACTCAGGACAACTTGCCTGCCTCAGCCTCTCAAGTGCTGGAATTACAGGTGTGCCCCACCACCCCCAGGGAATGAAACTCAGGTACTTAGCATTTGCTAGGCAAGTGCTTTAACAGCTGAGCTATTCCTCCAGCCTCTTCCCTTGGTTTCTGAGGGTTATTTCCTGACTTTCTAATTACAGGAAGCCTTCCAGAGTTGCCTCTTTCTTAGCCTCAACGCTGCCTACTCAGTGACTTCAGGCAGGTCTTTGTCTGTCTCATCTCCTCCATAAGGTAGAGGGTCTAGATAAACCCTGTTCTCCATCCTTAAGGAACGACCCCTGAAGAGATGGCCCTTGGCCACCACTCGCTCCCCTCCTCTGAGATCAGGAACCCCTACTGATTACAATGTGCTTTAAGAAACAAGAGCCAAACACCCCAGGAGTGACTCCACATGGCTGCTCAGGCCCTTTCCTGTGTTCCCCCATCCTGTGTGGCCACCTTTCCTCTCTGCCACAGGGCAGAGCAGAGATGAAGCCACTGTCCACCCTGTGGCCAGGGAGTGACCTTGAGAAAGGCACTTTTTTTGAGGCAGGGTCTCACTCTGCAGTCCAGCCTGGTATTAAGCTCACTAGTAACCCAGGCTGGCCTCAAACTCATGGCAATCCTCCTGCCTCAGTCTCCTAAATTCTGGGATTACAGGCATGCACCACCATGGCCAGCTTATGTAGTGCTAGAGAATTGAACACCAGGGCCTTGTACTTGCTAGGCAAGTGCTTTAACCGTGGAGCTGTTCTTCCAGTCTGAGAAAGGCAGTAACCTCTATGAACCTCTGTGTCCTCACCTGGAAAGCACAGTAATGATGCCCGCATCCCAGGACCACTGTGAAGAGGAGAGATGGTCTCAGCTCCTGGCTTGCAGCAAATAGGAAGAGCTGAGGGCTTGTCACATTCAAGACCTGGATTCTTCAGGTTTAATTCAAGAAATACTTCTTGCATTTCTACTGTGTGTTAGGTACTGCAGCAAGCCTGGGGATGCAACACAGTTAAGTCTCACTGCCCTGGAGCTCCTATGTTAAGGTCCCCTGCCTTCTCTCTCTCCTGTTCCACTCAGTATGCAGAGACCCCTCACACTGGGCTCCTGAACTCCTCTTTGCTTTGGTTGAACTGTTCCCTCTAAATGTCGAACCCAGTCCTGCTCTCTCCCCATCTTTACCCCCAGGGGCCAGCCACGGCCTCCCCCTTTGAAACAGTAGTTCTTCATCTTGGCTGGAAAAACTACGTGGTAGTGTGTCTGACGTCAGAGAAGCAGGTCAGCGAATCTTCTGGGATGATGAGCTCTGCTCTTCTGCGTCTCTGCAGATGTGTTCACTTTATGAACATTCATTGAGCTGCACACTAATTTGTGTACTTGCTTATATAAAAATATTGTACTTCAATAAAAAGGTTCTTACAACAATACTGATACCTGGATCTTTCCCCAAGGGTTCTCGTTTAATTGATCTGGAAGAGCCTGGAAGAGCCTGGGCCCTCAGCTGATTAAAATGTGCCATCCAGGCTGAGGACCATGGCTTTCAGGTACTTCCACGTTCTAGGCGTCTCTGTTGGGCCAGGAACCTGAGGCCTGTTCACCCAGGCCCTCCCTGATCAAAGGCAGGTGGTCTTCAGGCTGGCTGATGCCCTAGGAGGTGGCCTTCAAAGTAACAGTCAGTGTGCCAGTCCATTTCCTGCTGAGGTGCTTGAGCTGGGAAAATGGCACGGGTCCAACCTTGGGTACATAATATCAAAAGCGAAGTCAGCACTCGGCCACTGCTGAGGGGGTGGATGTACGGAGGCTACAGAAGCTTTGAAGCAGGGATATTAGCAACTGGCTGGTGGTGTGAGCCAGAGACTCCTGGCAGTGGGGCCAACCCAAGGTGTGCTGAGATGAGGCGCCTGTGTCTAGGCCATCGTGCTCATGTTTCTAATAGAAAGCATCCTGCATCTCCTTTCTTTCAGAGATAGAAGAAATCTCTTCCTTCTCTTTTTTTCCCCCTCCTGGTACTGGAGAGTCCTTCAAGGGTCTTTACACTAAGCTATATCCCCAGCTCCATTTCTCATTTTTTATTGAGATAAGTTCTCGCTATATTGCTAAGATGCCAAAGCTGGGCTCAAAACTTACAATCCTCCTGTCTCAGCCTCCCAGAATGCTAGGACTGTACCACCAGGCCTGGCTGGAATCTCTTCCTTGCAAAGCAAAGACCTGTGCACACCAAGCAACTTTTCTGTTCTGAAAAGGGTTATAACCCCTGTTTTACAATGAGCCAATGGAGGCTCCAAGGGGTACAACTGTCCTAAGTCATGTAGCTGGTCAGTGGCAGAGTCCAGATGCCAAACAGGGTGGGTCAAGCTCCAAATCCTGTGCTTTTTCTAGTTCTTTGTTGAAACAGTTGATGAATCACAGATTCCATGTAAATGCTGGCTTTAATCATCTGTGTTTAGTTCCCTCCTCCCTAGCAAAGTGCAGCTGCAGGGAGATGTTCCATGCATGTCTAGCACTGAAGACCCAGCAGACCCCTGAGAGGCATGGCAGTCCGTAGGGCCTGAGCCACACTCTCCTCCTAGAACTGACTTTATTTTTATTAAGTTTTTGGGGTGCTGGGGATCGAACCCAGGACTTTACATATAGTATCAACCATTGAGCTACATTCCCAGTACAACTCTGCATTGTTCAGTCAATATGTTGGTGCCAGCAGAGCTGAGGCATGACTTACCTTCATGGCAGTCTCTTTGAATCCTACACGTGTCCTATGTCATGATGGGCTCTTTGCACGGAGTGGTTCTCTGTTGCTGTGCCTTTGCACTTTATGTATTTCTGATATTAAGGATGGAATACAGAAACATCACACTGAGCTAAATCCCCAAGTTTTTTTTTTTTTTTTCTTGAAACAGAGTTTGACCAGGCCTGGTGGTACAATCCTAGCTATCTGGGAGGCTGAGACAGGAGGATTGCATATTTGAGCCCAGCTTGGGGATCAGGCTGATTCTGAACTTGCACTCTAACTATAATGCTATTCCTCCAACCCTCCCTTTTTTTTTCCTTTTTTTTTTTGAAACAGGCTCTGAATTGTTAAGGTGCCCAGACTGGGCTCCAACCTGTGATCTTCCTACCTCAGTCTCCCACAGCACTAGGATTACAGGCCTCCATCACCAGGCCAAATCATCTATACATTCTTATGTCTGACTTACCGACACACCTCTTTGACTAGAATCAGACAAATTTGGACTCTACCTCTGCTTGAGAGGTTGGGCTCACCTCGGCCTCAGTCGGAGTTCCTTAGCAGTGAGGCTTCACTGAAGAACAGCATTTCCCAGAGGACCCTGGAGAGGCTCCCTAGCTCCCTGGTCCTTTGCCCGCTCATGTCCGTTTTGGGTTCCCAAGCCCTGTTCCAGACTGACTTGGGAACTCTTAACTGATGCATACATACATATATGCATCTGTGTTTTACACAAATTCATTCATGTTCTAAGAGAACTGCAGCCCAGAGAAAGGCAGTGACCTGCCCAGGGTCACACACCAAGTCAGTGGCAGCTCTGGCTGGGGTCACCACGGTGTCCCTTCTGCCCAAATGTGTTGGTGTCAGGAAGTCCTCCTGCCTGGGGAGACAGACACATGAGGTTTCTGGCAGGAGGCCACTCTGGCTATTGATGTGAGTAGTCATTTGGTGTTTCTGTTTATTGACTCTTTAAATTTCATCATCCAAGGAGAGTTAATATATGACTGTTTGGTAGCAGGAGAAACATAATCTAGGACTGCAATGACCCACCCAACCCCAAACAAAAACCAAACCAAACTGAACAAACAAATCCTATCTGAAACCAGACCTTTGGAGTTGGAGCTAGAGAAGGGGCTGAGGGTCAGAGCTGCTTCTCGCAGCCTGGGAGGTGGGGAAGAAGATGCCCTCAAGTGGAGGCCTTCCAACTGAGGAGGTCATGCTCAGCCTCTCTGCTTTGGGGGTCCTTTCTGAAGGGGCTGCCTCTGGCAGGAGCAGGTATAAAGAGGGGATTCAGTGGTCAGAGTAAGAAGCTCCTAGGTCCCCCCGCAAAGGTGTCCCCCAAGGTGACCATCTATGCCAGTGCATGAGACACAGGGAGGCCAGGGCTGGGGCAAGGAGTGAGGGCTCTTTTCTCTTACCTGAGAAAGCCCTGTCCAAGGCCTCACCACTGTTCCCAAATTAAGAAAGCATTGAAGGCGGTGCCAACACCCTTGGAAATGCTAAAATCTGGGAGGCTCCCCAGACAGGAGTCAGTGCCCCTACCAGCCACTTTGTCCTTGAGGACTGACTGAGGGCACTTGGTCCTTGTCTCTAGGTCAGCACAGGGAGCCCCATCAGGATGGCCTGAAAAGCTGATGTTGAGGGGCAGTGTCTCAGTACCCAGAACATGCAGAGAGGAGGGGGGAGGGAGAAGGAGAGTATGTGGAACAGGGGGAGATACTGGTTCTTCCAGGAAGGCTTGGTTAGGGTCCCAGGGTGGTCCCTTGGGCAGAAATACTTTTTTTTCCTCCTGTCATTTCCCAAAATCACGCCTTGCCCTAGGTCACTGCATAAATAAGTGCTCTGGAAAGTATTCATCTATAAAGGAATATAAATACTGTACACGGGAAAGGATGCTATTCCTCAGCCTCCTACTGCCCCCCGAAAACCCTCCAAATATTGCACATGGCCCTCCCCAGCCCTGTGGGGTCCAGGCCCAGCCGTGTCTTTGGTAGAAGCTCCAGGGACAAAGGTCCTGAGCAGCCCACGTGCCCCGACCCTGATCACGACTGGGAGCACTGCCACAGCCAGTGGGTTGGGAGAGGCACTGGCTGGTCAGCAGTGTTCCAGCAGGAATGCTTCTGTGAAGACGAGACAAAGCCCACGCAGCCACGTGTCTGCCCCTTCCTGGACACTCCCAGTCGAGGTCTGCGTGTGAGCGAGGGACAGGCAAGCAGACTGAGCGCAGGTGGGCAGCAAGTCCTGGGCCACAGCGGACAGTCACACCCTCCACAGGAGGAGGTGGTTTGTGCTGTCATCTCGGCCCACAGTCTCACTACTGCTGCTGCCCCCACTGCTGAGCCGGAAGTCCTCATAGCCATCACCCCCACTGATAACCAGCATTTTAGGCCTGGCCGAGGTGGGGCCTCGGTGTCGAGGGGAGTCCCGGTGTTCCAAGGATGGCAGCTTTTCAGGGCCTGGGGGTTAGAAAGGAGGCTCCATCAGCCTGGGCAGCTGTGGCTTTCCTGGCCCAATTGGCCTAGGCTTCCACACCCCGGAGTCAGAAGGACTTATACCCTTCCTGTGGGGGATCCACTTCCTGTTAGCCATAAACTTATTTGGAAGGAAATGTCCACTTCTTGTAACTCCGGCCTGTCCTTTCTAGTCAGGATGACCCAACTTCCCAGGGCCACACTAGCACCCCCCCCCCCACCTCTGTCTGTCTCTCTTGTATTGGTATGTGTTGGATGTGTGGGAGACAGGAGGAGAAATACTGCAGACTGAGCCCTGGGCCTCTGCACTGAGCCATATCCACAGATCATTTTTTAGCTTTGATTTTTGAGGCAGGGTCTTGCTAAGTTGCTAATTGCTTGGGCTGGACTTGAACTTGCTGTCCTCTTGTCTAAGCTTCCCAGGGTGCTTGGATCGCAGGCCAGTGCCACCAGGCCTGGCTTCTCTCTCTCTTGACTGCACACCATACTTTTCATTGTAATTAGTACAGTCACATGATGTTTTGTTGAATGACAGACTGCAATATGAAGATGGTCCCATAAGATTATAATGGAGCCATAAAACGTCTATTGCCTGGTGACATTACAGAGATTTTTTTTTTTTTTTTTTGGCTGTACTGGGGATCGAACCTGAGACCTTTGTACTGAGCCACATCTGGCCCAGCCTAATTTTTATCTTTTATTTGAGGCAGGATTTTGCTAAGTTTCCCAGTCTGGGCTTGAACTTGAGTTTTCTCCTGTCTCAGACTCCCTCAGCCAGAATTACAGGTGAGTGGCCAGAGGACTGTCATAGCCATCGTCATAACAACTCAACACATTACTGCTGGAGTAAACAGACCTATCATGCTGCCACATGTACAAATGCATAGCACATACAATTATATACAGTACATAATACTGAAATTGATAGTAAATGACTATTTTGCTAGCTTCTGTGATTTTGGGGGGAAGGACGTGGTGCTGGGGATCGGACCTAGAGCCTGTGCATGTGACACAAGTGCTCTACCTCTGTGCTACACTCCCATCAGTGTATTTTCTGTAAATTATTATTTTTTTCCCCAGTACCGGGGGATTGAATCCAGGGAGCACTGAGCCACCTCCCCAGACCTGTTTGTTTTATTTAGAGATAGGGTCTCGCTAAGTTGCCCAGGCTGATATCAAATTACATTCACTATTGATGCCAAGTTATTGTTACCTCCTGCCTTCAGCATCCTTATAGGTGGACATCAAAACACCTGACTACTCTTAACATTTTTTTTTTTTTTTTGGAGACATGGTCTCACTTTGCGGACTACTGATCCTGAAACTCAGTATGTAGGCCAGGTTGGACTTGAACTCACAGCAATCCTCCTGCCTCAGCCTCCCAAGTGCTGGAATTACAGGCACGTGCTACTATGCTTGGACTTTGTGGTGCTGGGAAATCAAACCCAGAGCCTTTTGCTTGCTAGGTAATCACTCTAACCGTTGTGCTATTCCTCCAGCCCCAGAGCATACAACGTACATACATATAAAAGTTTACTGTAAACAGTATGCTGTGCTATGTTGGCAGTAGCTTCATATATCCCATGTTGGCTCCATCTCTTGACTGCATACTTTTTCTTGTCCTTGATTTTTATCTTGTGTTGTTTTGCTCATCATGGCCCTAGGAGCCAAAGACTACACCACTTACATCTACTGCGTAACCTAGCCGTGTGGCAGGCCACACCTTGTAAGTTTGTGTGAGTGCACTCTATCGTGTTTGCACAACAATTAAGTCACCTAACAAAAAGGGATGCTCAGCTGCATATGTGTTCATACTTCCAACAGCCCTCCCCAGTGGGGTAGCTCAAGTTTTGTCTGAGGCTTTACTGCTTCCTGATTACCACGGCCACTTCCTCTTGGGAATATGGTTTCTTGTCCTGCCAAAGCAAGACTCTTCTGATCGCAACCTCTGTAATGGACCTCATTTCCCTCTATTTCACTTTCTAATCCTCACAGCCGACTTCCTATGCTTCTCTATTTTTCTGGTGCTATTTCTATTCCTTGCTCTGCACATCACTTCCTGAGTCTACTTCCTGCTTTGTACATCATTTCTAGTCCTGTTGTACTTCCTGCTACATATAAGAAATATACAACAGGATATGTTTCCTATAAACATGCCTATCTGTGCTTTATTCTATTTCTTAGCTCATAGTTTACTTCCTGTCTCCCATGACACTTTTTTGGATATATACATGCACATACATAAAGTATTCTAGTAGATTTCACTTTGGGAGTTTTTTAAAAAATAGTGCTGGGGATTAAACCCAGGGCTTCTTCACACATGCTAGGCAAACACTCTACCACTGAACCAGCCGCTTCCCTCTTAAAATTCTTTTGGCAGAACAACAGGAAGTCCTCAACCAAAAGCCCCGGATCCCTTGGTTGGAGTAGGAGACATAAACCCACCTGTTTCTGGAGGAGGTGGTGGGGTCGAGCAGAGCAGGTTGAAGCCATCTGGGAGCTGGACTGCAGCCAGGAAGCGGACATGGCCGGTGTGCCCTTGGCCTAGGCCCGCAGGGCTGAGAGGTGCTCTTGGGCAGCTGACAGTACTGGGGGAGGTGGGCATGGTGAGCACCACACCAGCACTGGTACCCACCCACAGCAACTCTTCACACACCAGCAGTGCTGTGATCCGCAGGCAGGCAGCCTTGTGCTGCCGGATGATGGCATCTGACCCTAGTGGAAAACAGACCAGTGCTGGGGCAGAATGGACCTTGGCTCAGCTCCTAAAGCAAGGGGCAAAAGGCTCCAAGGCAAGGTGCAGTCGCAGTGTGAGGTAAGTACCTGCCAGCATCCTGTGCACAGGAGGGGTGACATCTACCTCTGCCAGCTGCTCAAAGGTGTCTGAATGATAGAGACACACGTGCGCACTACCTTTCAACGTCACCCACACACCTAGGCTGGAGTCCACCATGCAAGCCACGCTTCGGCTTGAATCCTGCCCCACGTGGAATGTGTGCTGTGGATGAGGGGAGGGGAGAGAGCAGAGAGGTGACTGGTAGGACTGCTTGCTGGCTCCTCCTGCCCAAAGGCTCACTGGCATCCACCTTCCCTCTTCACAATGCCCCCCAAACTTTTCCAGGTGTCTGCCTGGACTTGACAGCCCAGGATGCTTGGTGCACTGGTGATTCCTACTTAACCCTCTAAAATGGGGGTGTCTTTTCCCCATGAAACTAGAGGACTTAAAGATCAGAGAATTTTGGGAAGGTTTTAAGACCAAGCCCAGGCAGATGGGGAAGCCAAAGGCTCAGAGGGAAAGGTAACGTGCTCAAGGTCATACAGCCAGTCAATCAACACAGAGCTGGGGCCTGAATCCACGCTTTGCCTCTAGCCCAGCCAATGAGAAAATGAGTGCCAGGGAAATCAAAAGAACCTGCTGCCCTGGGCCAGAAAGCTCTGGCATGTATATATTAACAAATGAAGTGAGGACTCCAGGCCAGAATCTAATGCTAAAGGATCACAGCATCAGGAAGGACTCCTGTCCTATCCTCAAGGGACCTCAGTACTTCCAATGAAGGAGACTGTGAGCAGGAAGCTAAGGAACCTCTAGTAGACAAGACACTATCTTCCTCATTAGCTAGAGAAACAAGGGTCAGAAACACACGTACTAGCCCAGCAGCAAGCATCTGGATACTGCTCTGCCCCCCAGGTCCCATCTCCTCACACAAGTGCATCTCATACCAAGTTACCAATTCCATCTCCCCACCCCCTGCTACCTCTAGCTGCAGCGTGTCAGGACTCAGGACAAGGACTCGATTCTGGCAGCCACACCAAAGCCGCCCACCCACAGACACCATCTTGGTGATGGGGCTCCCCTGAGCACCCAGGGTCACAGATTTGAAGTTCTGAGGGTCCCAGAAACGTCCTGGAGAGGGAGTAGGGTAAAGAAAATAGGAAATTCAACACAGTACTGAGTTAGGCCTTCCCTGAAACAAGATGTGAACATTCATTTATAAGCAAAGATACGAAGGCCCAGAGAGGCCTGGAATTGCCCAGAGAGACCTAGGAGTTTCCTAAAGCCAAATCTCTAGACCCATGACTCGGAGGCCCCCACTTTGCCCAGGAGAGAGCTCCACAGCTCCACTACCAGCAAGGAGACTGGCAGACATGGAGCCACCCACCTGCTTCCCTCTGGTAGACCACAAGTTCTCCATTGGCCAGAGACACAAACACCTGGTTATTCAGATACCTGGGCAGAGCAAAGAATGAGGAGTCAGGGATTTCAAGAGACCAGAGGAGGTCACCTGAGGTCAGAGAAATCACAGGATGGCTATGGCTACAGAAAGACCACTTCCTCCTACCCTGTTCTCCAGGCAGGGTAGCCTAAGGCTAAGAAGAGGCTTAGGTTTACAGTGTGCAAGAGGCACAGCTAGCCTAGAGTAAGGCCTCTGTTCTAAAGCCTCTTCTAAAAGTAGGTGCTAGTACAGCAGGAGTGCCCAGGTACACAGAGGACTCCTTGCATGTGTGGCTGAGAAGGGTGTGGATGGCACCCTGGGGCCTTACAGGATACAGGTCACAGAGGCTGCGTGCTGAAGCTTCATACTGTTCCTGCGATCACGGATGCTGTCAGAAGACTGGTACACGTGGACACTGTGGATCAGGGGGCACATCTATGATAAGCATGTGGACACACTGGGCCCAAGAGTCATCCCTCCACTTCCATGCCTCCACCCCTGTATCCCCCACTCCAGGTACTAGATCCCATAGCCTCCCTTAGGTTTCAGGCTCAGTGGCGTCCTGGCTGTCAGGACCTTAAAGCCCTGACACAAAGCCCTTGACTTCTACTTCAAGATACCATATGATTTCCAGGGCAGAGAGTTCAGGTCTGTCCCTGTCCCCAGCTTCTCCCTTGCCCCTACCAGCCATCCTCTGTGCCCAGCCACACAGAGCTCTGGTAGGCTTCAGGGTCCACGCTCAGCAGGTCCTCGAGGCTGCCCCGTGTGAAGGAGCCACGGCTAGAGCGGCGAAGGGCTCTCCCATCCATGGGGCTGGTCCCGCAGGGTCCACCAGGCCCAAAGGAGCCAGACAGTGGCAGGAAACCAGGCTCCTGCTCTTCCTCTGAGCTGGTCGTCTCTGCTGTGGCCTCCTTGGAGCTTGGGGTCTCCTCGTCTGAGGAGGACAAAGGTCTCCGTCTCCATTCCCCTCCTCCAGGCCAGAGACCTGCTGGTTTTTCTAGTCCCAGTCTCCCCTCACTATCCCTCCTGCCATCTCCCTCCTGAGGGCATTTTGCAGCTGCTCTTCCTCATTCCAGGGGCCTCTGCATCTGCTCAGGTTTTATTACCCTGCTCCTGGAGGAGAGTGAAGGCAGCTGCAGGCTCCCAGTCCTTGCTGCTGCCTCCAATCTAGCAGGAAAACCATGGACAGAGGGACCAACCAGTCTCCTCAGTACCCCATCTGCTTTAATTGGGTACCCAAGGATTGTCAGAATCTTGCCTGACTCATTGCCTCTGGGTCCTTGGTGTCACAACCCAGCACTTATCACTGGTTCCCACCACTTGGTGTGCTAACATCCCGAGATCTGACTCCAGCCTTTGTCTCTGCTGACGCCTCCCATCCCCTCCTCTACTCTGCCTGCTGGCCCCAAGTCTGGTGCTCACTGCCAAAGCTGGAAGAGATGGTGGACCGGCTGGCCTGGCTCTGCAGAGTTCCCGAGGGACTGGGCGAAGACTCATCATCGGAGTCACTGTCGAAGGGTACCAACTCTGGGCGGGAGTCACCCTCAGCGGGGCCTGGCGCCATCTCCAGGCCAGAGCTGGAAATGGAGATGTGCAGGCAGGGCTGGGGGCCTGGCTCTGTGAGTGTCACTGCTTCATCCTCTGCTGTGGCCTCAATGTCCAGCTCCTGCCCAGCAGGCTCTGTGGCAGTCTCTGAAGGGTTCCTCAGTGACACGGAGGACTCACTGCAGGACCAGAGAGTAGGGAAGAGAGCTGCTAGGAGGCTCCAACTGAGGCACCGGGCCCAGGTCTGCTCATACAACACGCCCACACACCTTGTGCTCCCCAACCTGGAGAGGCCTCAGTTTGTGCTGGGGTATCTCCCATGCCCAGGGGACCCACCTCCATCACCCCAGGCCTCACCGGTGGCAGCGGCGCTGCAGGCCGGGCACTGCCCCGATGCAAAGGATGCGAGCCGAGCAGACAGCGATGCAGGCTTCCACGTCAGGCTCAGCACGCAGGCTCAGCAGGCACACCTGGCCCACATAGCCATCACTATTACATACCCATACCTCGGGTGCTGGCTCTGGGCAGCTGCTGAGGGTGGGGGCTGCGCAGGAGAACTGCAGGAGGCACCAAAGAACAGGGAAGAGTGGATGGAGAAATTGCTGCCAGCATCCTGGATCTACCAAGGGACCCAAGAAGACTCAACGGAGGAAGGCCTACATGGTGCATGTGGATTCCCCAAGCATTTCTACATCTCTATACATATGTGCACACAGCACATATGACACTCTACACATCAAATGCATTCATGCTCATATGATACAGGCATCCCCTCCCCCAGATCTGCATGTATGCACACATGCCAAATGATCACAGATACATACATGTAACAAGTATAATACCTGATAACTTTTGAGCATATGTGTGCAGATTCACACAAAAGCATACACGAGGCACTTTCACATCAACCCTACAGCTTTCCTTTACATACACAGAGACAGATATGCATGAAACACATTCACATACATGGGATACATACTCACATGTTCACATGCACAGATAGCTGTATACGTAAAGACAGGGAACAACTGCAATGTTGAAGACATTATACAATGTTGTGCACAAAACAAAACTTCATGAACACATGCTGGCTTCACTATGTGAGGCCACATGACCCCCACACACGTACACACCTGCATGCCGCTACGCGTCTTCATGATGGGGATGGCCTTCAGGAACTCAGGGTCTAGACAGCTTTTGCTGGACGCTACAGTGGAGATGGATGGACAAACAAAGGGACAAGGTAAAAGGACACAGAACCTACTCAGTACTCACCTCATCTTGGTCCTCCCTCCAACTCATTTCCCTTCTTGTCTAGTCCCTCAGGGTAACTCTAGGGAGAACCTGATCCCTTCCATGGTAGAAAGAACTGTCAATTTTTCCATATGTATAATAAGAAAATTAGAGCCAGAAGTCTCTAAGTCATGGGGTCTGATGAATAGATTTCCTTGATCCATCCATGTCTGTGGGGCATGAGGATGATTCTGGCCATCCATGCCCATGATGGCACCCATGCCTTAAGCCGATCCTTGTCAATGGGGTCCCCTTCCTGCCATGGAGGACCTGGGGAGGCCACTGCTAGCATTCAGTCTCTCTCCCCTCCCCACTAGCTGCTGTCGCACCGAACACTGCAGTTCTGGATTTCAGGTTTCTGAAGTCACACACTACCTGGAGGCTCTGGGAGGAAAGTGCCAGTATGGGCACGGTCTTACCTAGCTTTCTCTTGGCCTCATCGAAGGCCTGCTCGAAGCCCAAGCGTGCATCAGGGTGGGGAAACTCAAAGATGAAGGAATCAGTGCCCTCAGGCCGGGTGGCACACAGCTCCAGCTTGGTGGGTGGGAAGGAAAGGGCGTAGCACAGAGCCTGCTTCTCTGACAGGTCCCGGTGCATGGCAGCTGACAGATCCCGCAGTGCATCATCAAGGCTCTACAGAACAAAGGCCCTGGGCTCAGGCCCCAGGTGGTACCACAGCCAGCTTCTGCCCTTGGGAGTATGCGTGGGGTCTTGCCTTTCCTCTCAGACAGAGGCTCTTCCCCCTTAGAATAAGGACTTATGCCCTGCAATAAGGACTGGACTTCTCTTCCCCTCAGGGAGTAGGAGCTCTGTCTCCACCTTCACACCTGGATCATGCTACTTCCTTCAAATGGGGGTGAGGCTGTAATTTTCCCCTCAAATAAATGACAGGGGTATCTCTTGGCAAATGCCAGGGCTGTGTTTCTCCCTCAGAGAGGGCCAGGAAACCCCCAGCTCTGTAGTTCCCGCCTCAGGCAGAGGGCACAGACCTGGTGGGGGAAGCCGAGGCTCTCAGAGAGCTTGCTCATTTGGCCCAGGGTGGTGAGGTCCTCATCTAGGCGGCCGATGGCCTTCTGGATATTCTCTCGATTGGTGGCTTGGGCTGCTCCTGGTGTGGACAGAGGAAAGCCACGGACAGAGAGAGGCAAGGTCAGGTGTGGACGGACACTCCTCCTCATGGCACAGCCTGCACCTGGACATAGGGACTGACTGGCCTGGCAACCCAAGACCTTACTGACCCCACGCTTTCAGGAACATCATTAACAGGCAGCTCCACAGAAACTCCAGGCCTGAGAGGGGCTGGGCCTGGTTCAGAGCCACATGGCATAGGATCAGGCCCCCAGAGAACTCACCAGAAGAGTAAAAAGTATGAAAGGGCAGACAGCTCTGAAGGTTATGTGGGCTCTGGTGGGCACTGGGCTGCGGCGGCAGGGTAGCCTGCCACAGGGGAGCTACCCAAGAGGCAAAGCCTCAGGCAGTGAGATCTGCTGACCAAGGGACTCGCATGCCCACAAGGGGAGGTAGCAGTGAGCTGATGCCCTGAATTTCTCTGGTATTATCCCACCCTGGCAAGGCCATGCAGGCAGTCTGGCATCTGCCATGCCCCACTGTCTGGCTCGGAGAGGTGTACGTTCTAGACCATTAGTTCTGGGTGTCCCTCCACCCCTGGACCAAGTCTTTAAATCAAGGGTCGAGAGGTTCTTTCTTCTTCCTCTTTCCTAAATGACAAGGTTTTCTTGTCTTCTCCTATAGCGAATAGCACACTGGTGATGAACACACACTTATTATCTGGGCCACAGATTGTGAACTGGAAAGAAGGAAGCGGTCACGGCAGCAGTAGAAAGGAAAGCACTCTGAGACAGGCCCTGAAACAGCCCTGTGGCCAGCGACCCTGCAGGAGGGAGGAGCACGCTACTGAGGAAGAGGAGTCACGTAAGATGGAATCATGTGGCACTGGGTCTAGAGAAAGAAGGGAATGTCCCAAGAGCTAGCAGAGATGTGCCCTTGACAAGCCAAGGGCTAAAGCATCTCCGCCTTGTTCTGAATGTATTTCTCCAAATATATGTTGAAGTCGAATCCCTGGAATGTTGGTATTAGGAGATTAAGCCTCAGGGAGGTGACAGGTTGTAAGGGCAGTATCCATATGGATAAGGCTAGTGCCCTTATAAAGAGGTCTCAGAGAGCTTGTCTGACCTTTCATCAAGTGAGAGCAAATATGAGAAGCAGATCCTTACCAAACACCAGGTCTTCTGGTACCTGACTGCTTCGGCCTCCAAAACTTGGATATTTCAGCCTCCAGCACTGTGAACAATAACTGTCTGCTGATTTTTCTTTTCTTTTCTTTTCTTTTCTTTTCTTTTCTTTTTTTTTTTTTTTGAGTCAGGGTCTTGCTCTGTAGCCCAGGCTGGTCCTAAACTCACTATGGAGCCCAGGCTGACCTTGAACTCATGACAATCCTCCTGTCTCAGTGTCCTGAGTGCTGGGATTACAGATACACGCCACCATATCTGGCTTACATGGTGCTGGGGAACTGAACTCGGGTACTTAGCACTTATCTTAGCGCTTTAACCGCTGAGCCATTTCTCCAGCCCACTGTCTGCTAATTTTAAATTATACAGTCTGTGGTGTTTCAGTCACGGCAGTCTATACAGACAAAAAATTTCCTACGCCTTCCAAGAGAAACTGTGTCAACCTCAACCTTACTCACTGCCTCAGCAGAATGGACTAGGAGTGGACATATGACCTAGAGGTGGTCTGTTTTCTAGTAAAAAGAGATGAAACCAAAGCAATCATAAGCAATCAGAGAAAAGCAGGCAGCATCACATCGTAGGCATTCAAGCTATATTACAAAGCAACAGTGATAAGAACCACATGGTATTGGCACAAAAGCAGACAGAAGGACCCATGGAACAGAACTGAAGGTGCCGAGACAACCCTGAGCAGCCTCAGCCATCTGATCTTAGACAAAGGGGCCAAAAGCATGCGCTCAAGAAAAGAGCCTCGCTGGCAAGTGGTGCTGGGAAAACCGAATACCTGTATGTAGAAAAATGAAACTAGACCCACATCTTTCACCATATACCAAAATCAAATCAAAATACGTCAAAGACTTAGATATTAAAGTGGAAACATGCTGGAATATAAAAATAGGCAAAACCTTTGAAGACACAGGCATAGGTAAGGACTTTCTCAACAGAACACCTATTGCATATAACACCAAGGATCAACCAATGAGATTTTATTAGCTCAAAAAGCTTTTGTACAGCAAAGGAAATAATCAGTAATGTGAAGACAGAGAGCCAACAGAGTGGGAAAAAAATTTTGCCTGCTACTCCTTGGAGATAGAACTATTATTCAGAAGGTATAAAGAAATAAAAAAGACTCCCCAAAATAATCAAAAATGGGCAACTGAAATGAGTAAATAATTCTCAGAAGAAGTACAAATGGCCAGTAAATACATAAAAAAAATTTAGCGATGAGAGAAATGCAAATCAAAACAACACCGGGATTCCATCTTATTCTAGCAAGAATGGCTTTTATCAAGAACCCAAAAAACAACAAATGCTGGCAAGTTTGTGGTAAAAAAGAATCATTTATTGGTGGTAGGCATGTCAACAGGTACAATCACTACGGGAAGCAGTATGAAAAGTTCTAAAAAAAATGAAAATAGGTATCTCATTTAACCTTGATATATCTTCTCTGAGTAACTTCCTGAGTTAAAATCATTATACAAGAGACATGTGCATACCTATGCTTATAGCAGCACAACTCATAATAGCTAAATCTTGTAAGTAGGTGATATGTTCACCAAAAGATGAATGGACAAGCGTGGTATACATAACACAACAGAGTACTACTCTA
Organism: Ctenodactylus gundi; assembly: GCA_004027205.1. NCBI lineage: Eukaryota > Metazoa > Chordata > Mammalia > Rodentia > Ctenodactylidae > Ctenodactylus > Ctenodactylus gundi. The sequence continues at coordinate 232,228 of PVKB01002753.1, read as the reverse complement.
ACATAAGAAATATAAATTTGAGTCATCTGGAGAAAAATTGATGCACCTTGGGATTATCATGCTTTGTAAAATGAATGAGACACAGAAAGTTAAATATCACAAAGTTTCTCTGCGATGAGAAAACCAAACTATAAAAAAGTAAAAGATTAGCCTTATCCAGGTGTGATGGTGCACGCCTCTAATCTTAGCACTTAGGAGGCTGCGGCAGGAGGATGCCAAGAGTTCAAGGTCAGCTTGGGTTACATAGTGCTCTCACGATCAGCCTGGACTACAGAGCAAGACCTTGTCTCAGAAAAAAAAAAAGTAAGAGCAAAATAAAAAGAGTGAGGGAAGAAAATAGACCTTGTGGAAAGGAAATGGGGATGTGGGTGGGACAAGAGGGTAGGAAGAAAGAAGAGAAGTAGAAATGACCAAAAGGCCGTATGTGTATATGCATCAATTCCTCAACCTTAATGTATTAGGTATTACAAATACATACTAATAAAAATAATAATTTTTGAAAAAAACACCAAGCATCAATCCAAAAAAAGAAAAGAGATGAGCTAGACCAGTGGTCTTCATCACCAGCACCTTGACTGTCTACACAAGGCCCTGCGGCACAGTCCTGGTCCACCTGGGGCACCCCTCAGAAGGAGCTGGAAATAGTCGGCTCCATCGCTGAGTAAAGTAGAGAGAGGAAGAGCAACGATCTGACACACAGCAAGAGAGAGAAAGAGGGAGAGCAGAACAGCTCCCCAGGCTGCCTCAGCCACAAGGGACACAGATCTATCTCTCCACGCAGCTCTTGGCTTGCGATCCGTTCTGAGTACGAACCACTGAGCCACAATAGTGCCATGCTACTCCAAGGGCGTTTATTCCCAAGGACGGAGGGCTGGTGATAGCATGCCTGCTCTCCGTAACCTCCCGCCCAGCCCGCCTGCCATGCCAGGGCCCATCCCACAGTCAGAGGTGGGCTGCAGGACAAGCTGGTCTGGCTCCCCGGGCACCAACCAAGTCCTTCATGCCAGTCCCGACACTGGTTGGAAAGTGAGGCACAAGAGCAGAAAAGCAGATGGACAGTCAGCCTAACTGGCTCTAGGGTAACCCACCAGGAAGCTTCATGGAGGGTGACTCCAGAACCACAGCAGGCCACAGCCAGCCCCACCTTTGATGATGTCTGCATCTTCCAGCGGCAGCTTCCACAGCATTTTGTATTTGCTGGCTGTGTCAATAACACTGGCGGCCGTGTACCTGTGGGCAGCAAATGGGGTATTCTGGCCAGAGCGGGGGAGAGGGGCCCAGGGAAGGGCAACTGTCCCTCTTGCCTGCACTCACAGGCTCATGGAGCTGCGCCGCAGGGAGCCCGACTTTCGCTTCAGGGTGGTGCAGACAATGAGGTCCGTGAACAGGAAGAGGGACCGGTCCTTCTTGCCACCAATTGCTTTCTGTGGGGCCCAAAGGAGGATTCAGGCTTGTGCAGAGTCGGGAAGCCCACCCACCTGCCCATAGTGCCCAAGAAGACTGGGAGGCCCAGGGAGGGGAAGGGGTCTCGCCAGCTGTCCAGGGAGTCAGAGCACAGTACAGACTTGACCAGGCTCCTGCTGGGAGACGCATGGGTGGCAGGTATAAGAAGAGGGAACAAAGGGGAGAGGCAGAGAAAAGTGAGTAGGTAGCAGGACACTGCTTACCACCTCCGTGACCATCTCCTGCCTTAGGAACCGCCGTAAAGGAGCCTGGAGCTGTGAGGCAGGAAGGACACAGTGTCATAACAAATCCCAGTGACTCCTTGGCCACATTCAATGGGCCAGGCCAGTGAACACAGAGAAACACATGGGGAGAGGGGGAGGACACAGACAGGACACAGACAGGTACATGAGCACGTTGCAGCCCTCGAGGTAGATGGGGATGCAGCCATGATTTTAGATGACAGACACAGACGCTCAGGCCGGGCGCCGGGGAGTACGTACATCCTCCATGCCCTCGATGTGGGCCTCGATCTCCTGCAGCACACGGGCGTGCCTCTCCGCCTCCTCAGCGCTCCGCACACCCTTGTTGATGCGTTCGGCCACCTGCTTGATGTTCCGCTGCGCATCCAGCAGGAACGGGTGGTCTGGGTGGTCTTCAGGTGTGTGCTTCAGGAGGTCCTGAGGTGGGAACAGGGGTCACACCTGCTTGCTTAGTTGTCCCTGAAGCCTAAATGATTGCTGGAGCAGAAGGAACTATGGGTAGACCAGGGAGGACTTCCTTTCTAAGCTTATCTCTGGGGACCCTGATGCCAAGCTCACCCAGGGGGAGCTTGTACCAACCCCACCCTCACAGGTCTTGCCCACTTGCCTCCCCACCCCACACCCACCTTCACCAGAAGCTCGTAGCGTGGGATCCGTTGCACAGGCTTGATCATGAGGTCGGACAGTGCCTGCTTCTCCTTGTTCTCACGCATGCTTTGCTGAAACCCGAAGCAGGGCATGTGGACATGTGAGAAATAACACAGCAGGGAGGGTATTTCTAGGGACAGGACAGGGACAGAACCTGGCTCCCAGGCTAGGGCTGAGGCACCTTGGCTGGGAGCTCCTGGGCTCCTCTGTGCTGGCCCAGGGCAAGGGTCACCTCCACCCGCTGCGCTGGCCCACATACCTCCAGGAACTTGAGAAAGGCAGGCCTCGCCTCCTTTGCCACACGCACCGCATCTTTTGCATTGAGGAAGTTATCGATGTAGGCGGAATAGATGTTTACCAGGATGTCTTTGGAGAACTGTAGGTGAGGAGGCAGGTTGGGGACCTTCAAGGTGTCCTTCACCCTACCTCTCAATGTCCTGGTTTCCACTAATTCATCAGTGAACATCTTTTCTCTACAACTAGAAATGATGCAGTCTTGATGAGATCAGGCATGTGCTTCTGTGCCTTGTCCTCTAGGAATGTATACGTTACATGCATAACTGTGTGATTAGGTGTGCCATGATAGGTAATCTAGATTGTCAACTTGACTGAATTGAGAAAAACCTGGGAAATCAGTAAAACACATATGGATACATCTCGATGCCATTGTGCCTGGGACAGCAAATTCGCCAATATCACCAGCAGGGCGGGGACCAGAAGGAATAAAAGGGGAAGGGAGGAAGCCTTCCAGTTCAGCACCCCCAACCCTGATTTCTGGCTGCCAAGAGGACAGCAGCTGCCTCCCCTATAATCTTCAGGTGTTTCTGCCTCTCCGCAGACCTAAAAGCAAGAAAACCAGCTAGCCATGGGCCAAAACCATGAGCCAACAAGCCTTTCCGCCGTTCAGTTGATTTTCTCAGGCTTTTCTGTCACAGCACCAGAAATGACTACCATAGCCTATGTCTGTACGTCAGAGCGTCCTCTGAGCTCAGACCTGGTTCTCTCACTTCCCTGCTATTTCTGCCCCTGGGCCTTGGATTCCACCTACTTCAGCCACAGTCTTCCTCCTCGGTGAACAGGCTCACTCCAGTCACCTGGCCTTTGCTCACCTATTCTTCCCCCCCAGGAATGCCCTCCCCACCCCAGTCTCTTCCACTTTCAGAGCTGAGCTCCAGTTCTGCCTCCAACTAGGCTCTGCCTGGTGTAGACCTGGCCTCTGGCTTCTCCAGATGCCCAGGACAAGTTCTCCTCTAAGGACAGAAGTGCTTCTGTCTTAGCCACAGTCAAGCCAGTCTCAGAGAAGGGCACCTGGCTGATGGCTAACACCTGCTGGCCAGCTGATAGTAGGCTAAACATGGAGGTTTCTGGGTTCTTGTCCCTGTGGCACTATGGATAGGTTACGTGACCTTTAGTGGTATCTCTGTCCCCTTCTAGGCCTCTGAATCTCTGCCTTTCTAAGGTGCCAACTGTCGCCACTTCGGGACAAAAGAGTGCACAGTCTAAAGCAGCTCCAAGAGAATGACAGCCTTCAGCAACTATTCCATCTGGGACTGCTTGTCCTGGGATGACCATCTCCCCTGTGGGGGAGGGGACATGGCTTCCTGCACCGTAGTCAGCAAGAAAGTCCAGGCAGGAGGCTGAGCACAGTGACACTGGGGATGATGATAGGTGGAGAGTCATTGGCCCTCAATCCAATCCTGGGTCCCACCATCTTTGTCTGGTTATACTGATTTCTAGGTCAGCAAGGGCATTCTGGGATCTATTTAGGTTCAAGACTCCACTCCATATCACCGTAAATACATTAAAATATACTTCTCAAAGTAGATAGGATTTTTTTAACTTGTAAAATTTTGGGAAGGATTTTCACAGCTTTCATTTTTTAAAATTACATGGCTCTGAGTAACCATTTAATTTACATTTGGCTTCAATTTATCAGACATCATCATGCAACTCTGGCAAAACAACAAAAATGTAAAGTATTTCAAATATAAATACTTATAACTACTACATTTAGCAAGAGAAGAAAATGGTGTGCTGTGTTTACAGATAAATTCAACTAAATTTGTCAGTTTTGCTTTGCAGTTCTTTTTGAATTTTGAGTAACTACTACAAGAACTTGAAAAGCTTGTAGGAACAGCTGGGCCTGTGGAGAGGAAATATTTGACAGAAGAGCGAGGCCCTGGAGCTGGGTTTTAGGAGCTGAATCCTCCACCACTCATGACCTGTGACTTTGATCAGATTTCTAATTTCTCTATGCTTCAGCCATCAATTTTAAAATCTTCACCACCAGGGTGACACCTGTATCTTCTTCACAGGGTTGGCTGGTTGCTCTCTGGTACTGGGGCCTGAACCCAGGGCGTTCATACTGAGCTACATTCTCAGCCCTTTTTGGTTTTGGTTTTAAGAGAGGGTTTCCCTGAGCCATTAATTTGCCTGGGCTTAAAGTTACAACCCTCCTGCTTCAGCTTCCCAGAGTGTGAAATTACAGGCTTATACCACTCGAAGAGAGCTCCCCGTGCACATACTGTATTTTGAATGCCCTACATATAAATAATAAAGAGCTCTAAACATGACTCTTAAAATACATGGTGAAGAACAAAGCTAGTTGGAATGACAGCAGTGTCCACATCAAGCCACATGCAGGGTCAGAGTCAGGCCAATTGTTTCGGTTCAAGTTAAGATAGAGGTTGAGGTCAGCTCCAGCATCCATGTGAAATATGGGTCAGTGTTAGCACTAACTCAGGGTCAAGTCAGTGTCAGCCACTGAGGTCAGGCCCAGAGGTTTGGTTAGGACTGAAGTTCATATAAGAGTCTGGCTACACTTTGGGTTTGGGCAGAGTCTAGGGTCAGGCCCCACAGTCAGTGTCCCCTGGGCTAGGGGGTCCGGGCAGCATCTGGAGCACTTACCGACTGGACGAGCAGGGCCCCCACCTTCTGCTGGGCATGCCAGGTCTGCACGCAATGGCGCACCTGCTCCAGGAACTGCTCGTGGTGCTCCAGCAGCTCAGGGATCTGGTCGAAAATCTCATCCACCAGTGATGGGTCACACAGCACGGAGTTCTCTGGCTGCTTCAGCGGCTGCATGTAGCCCTGCAGACCCATGTGATCAGTGCCTATTTCTGTAGGGGTGATTACCCCACCTATACAATCCTTGGGGGGATGCACACAAACTACTGGGGGCTGCTGCTTATGACCCACCTTCCTCATGCTTCAGGGGGTGGGAAAATCTAGGGCCTGGTACAAGGTGGGCGGTAAGGGAGCTTAGGAAAGGTTTTTTGTGTGTGTTTTGTATTTTGGCTTAGGAAAGGTTTTCTGGCTGCACAGACACAACCAGACATGCAGAAAAGCAGCAGCAGGGGATCCGTGGTGGGTCTCAGCAAATTTTAATTGAGCACTTACAATATGCCTAGCCACTATTCTAGGAATGGGAACACAGTAATGAACAAGAATGGTCCCAGGAGAGCCAGGGGGATGGAGCCCGGTCGGCAGGGCCACTGCAGGTCCCCCATGCCCTACGAGTGGCTTGCTCAGAACTTCCGAGTTGTCTGGGAGCGAGGGTTCAGGTGGCTCGGGGCTAGGGCCCCTTTGACAGCCCGGAGATTAAAGAGCTGTGGGCCACACTGACCACCACCAGAGCGGTGTGCGACCTCCAGGACGCGTGGGCAGAGCAAAAGCGCGTGGACGATGGGATGCGGCACCCGTGAGAGCTTTCCCCGTTCGGATGGAGTCCGGGTGAGTGGTGGGACCCTCCCAGCAGTGCTGGCGCCTCCACAGGCATTCTCCGTCCCCTCAGGGGTCGGCATCTCCCTGCTGGCATTGGCTACTCGACAGGCACCCTCTGTAGACACTCTGCACGAGCATTTGCTCCTCCGTGGTCGCCCTCAGCGAGGGACAGAGTCACGCTAGTGAACATGTGGATACTCAGAGAATACTGGCTGGTTCCCTGACCGACAACACTTTCCCTGAGAGATTTTACATCTCATCAGATGAAACACACAAATAAAATAATGGGGAAAGTCCCATTTCATCAACTCTTAAGAGGTACCATTATTTTATTGAAGGGAAAATAAACTTGCTGCCAAACAAATTATGGCATTCCACCAATTACAGGATGAACTTGGGTTTCAAAGACATTGAAATGTGGGGACCTCGTCTTAGAATCAATTGCATGTGGAATTCATGTGTTACGTTCAAACTGCTATGAAGCTCTCCTGAGGCTTGCTGTGACACTCTCTGAACAATATTTTAACAGGTTTCAGACTTGCTGGCTGGGATGTGCCTAAAATTACTGGCTTTTTTTTTTTTTTTTCTTCACCTCAGCTCTGCATTCAAGGGTACTCCCTGAGCTGGAGTCCTGGCTCGCTTGGAGATGTCTCCCTCTACTGGCTCACACTGTAACTACAGGCCAAAGAAACAGGAGGATGTTGCTGAAAAACCATATGTGATGCTGCAATAACATTTATACTAAACATTTTTAAAATCTGGCTTGTTTGTACAACAAACTTTGAGAAATTCAAGCTGCACAGAATCCTCCTGCCTGACTGCGGATGTTGAAAAGGTTTAGGGTGACAGCAGAGATAAGTAGGCAGCCTCTTCTCAAGGCTCTCCAGGCTCCCAAGCCAGCGCTTCGCCTGGGTCAGGATCTGCTGCTCCCAAAGAGCAGAAGCTGCGTCACTCACCTTTGGGTCCCAGCACACCCCAGAAAGGCAGGCACTCAGTGGGAAGAAAGAATAAACAGAGACCCAGAAGCCCATAAAGACCCTGCCGAGACAACACCACATTCACTCAACGAATGCTGAGTAGCCACTGCAGTGTGGGAAGGCTCAGAAACCCCGCACCTGTGGGGCCGGCACTTGAGTAAAGGGGGCTGAAAATGAGCACGACAAATAAGTGAGCGATTGCGTAAGATGCTAAAAGGGAGAAGGTGCTAGAAGAGAACAGGGCAGAGGGTCAGGGTACACAGGGGAAGGGGCTCGGTCAGAGTGGTCAGTGGTAGGGCGGTTCTTAGCTGGGAGCGCTGAGGCTGAAGACAGGCTGCAGGAGTAACATCCAGGAGAGAGATTCTGAACCCACCTCCTAGTTGCTAACCTTGGCATTTGACTATTTCAAACTCCTGGCCTGCAGGAGCAATATTAACCCATTTTTGTTAGCCACAATCACTTGGAGTTAACGCTAGGGCTGGGGAGTCCAATCCCATCTGAATCCTTAGGCTTCAGGCAGTATAGGTGAGTGAGTGGACGGAAAAGGTTTCAGCCCCACTATGGCATTTCCTAACTGACCTTCGACAAGCTGCTTTACTTCTCGGTGTCTCAGATTTGTCATTTGTAAGACAGGGATTGTGGTCAGGGTGGTACGGACGACCTCAACGTGAACCCCATGGACATTTCCTGGCTCTCAGGAAGGGTCAGCTGCCACCACGACAAGACTAAGACCCTGGCAAGAATCTGAACCTCTAAGCCTTTTTTTCCTCATGTGAAGAAGGGATCATAATCTCTGCCTCTAAAAGGCAGTACAAAGATTAAAACCAATCTTAGCCTCGCACACACATACACGTGCAGAGCTGCAGGCAGCCACACATATACCTGCCCTTGGTATATTTCCACTCTCACTCCGGGTGGGGATGCTGAGGCACAGGCTGGTCATGGCACATCCTCCAGCTCACAGGCAGACTGGTCCACAGTGCACCCAAGTTTAAACACTGAAGCCACGCTCCCAATCCCCAGGTCATTCCCACACACCAGAGCTACCATGACAAGTCCTTGGGTTTAGGCGTCACCTTCCTGTCTACCTCCACCTGACCTATCCAACACCTTCAATTTGGCTGCATCTGCCCACAGGTCCTGCTCATCCTCCACAGATGCAGCCATGCTGTGGGTCCAGGAGATCCAGACACACGAAGACATGCCGGCCCCATGTGCTCCTAGCTCTCTACTGCTCCTGCCCCCACCTACCCTGCTAGCGTGAGTGGCAACATCACCTGCACAGGGAAACTGGTATTACTACCTAACTTTTGCAGGTAAAATTGAAGATCAGAAAAGGGAAATGACTAGGTTAGAAAGACTCAGTGGAAGGCAAGAGACTCATACCCTGGAGAATCTGACTCTACTGCTTCCAGTTCTCACATAGGGAATGGTAAAGGACCCTTGGCTTGCCTATTCCTCCTGTCCACCACTCTGTGAGGTCCTTCTTGTGGCTTCCTTGTGGATACAAGGGAGCCCAGTCTGTAACCAGCAGACCTCAGACCATGCATGGCCTAGTCCTGACTCCAGCCTAGTAGCCACAGAGGTTTCCTCAGCTTCCTAACTGTTCCAGCCTTCCTCTGGCCTTCTAGACCTTTCTGTCCCCCCTGCTTGGAAGAATCCTCTCCAAGGTCTCTCTGCTGAAACCTTTCCCATCCTTCAGGTCTCTAAACACCCAATCTCAGAGAAGCCTTTTCTAACTCCCTATAGCAAAGCAGGCACCATTCTGCTTTCATTTCTCTCTGTTTTTTTTTTTTAATAAATGGAAAGAGCGTGCTTTTTTGTGATGAAACAAACATAAACTTTACATTTTAAATATTTCTAAGAGCACAGATCAGTACATCACTAAGTCAGTGCACACATTAGTACATCACCTGAAGGGTACTCACACTGTAGTGTAATCACCACCACCATCCACATCCAAAACTTTCTATCTTCCAAAACTGAAACCAAGCGCCCACCAAACACTACACTAGTTCCCCACTTCCCCTTTCCCAGGTCCAGGCCACCAACCCTGCAGTTTCTGCCTCCAACAGTTCAACTACTCCAGGTCCCTCATGTAAGTCAAATCATACAGAATTTGTACTCTTGTGACTGGCTCATTTCACGCAGCATAAGGTTGTCAAGGCTCTTCTATGTCGTACTGTGTATCAGAATTCCTCTCCCTTTCTACCTAAGACCTGCCCATTGAATGTACATACTTTCATAAGCTTTTTTTTCAGTGCTGGTGGTAGAACCCAGGGCTGGCCTTCATGTTATGCTACAGCTCCAGCCCATTTCTGGGGTTTTGATTTTGAGACAGGATCTTGCTAAGTCACTAAGTCTCATGAACTTCTGAATCCCCACTTGTGGCATATTATTTTTCTGGCTGATGACTGCTGGTTTCTTACCACCGACCAGGAACTCCAGAAGATAGGCCCAAATCACTCACTCATTGCAGAATGGTACCCTATCCTCCCACCAGGATACTGTGTGGAAACATTTATTTGAGGAACAAATAAATGAATGAATGAATGGTTATTCTGGGTATGTCCACGGCTCCACCTTGACCCTCTGCTCTCACTCTGTCCAGGAGTCCTAAGCAAATTCATCCTCAACTGTGGGCACAAGCATCCAGGCTCTGGCTTTCCTAAAACCTACATGTCTGAACCTAAACTCACCATCTTGGCCCAGATGTACTTCTCCCTTGTGCTCCACCTTTCTAAGGCCAGAATCCCAGACACACCTCAAGGCTTCCCTGCCTTCCCCCCATCTCCCAATTCCCACCAGTTTCCATGACTGCTATGGCCAGCTTACCTACTGAGTGTCTGGCGCCAGCTCTCTTTCCCTGTAGCCTTCTCCCTCCCCTGACCTCAACGGCCCTGGCTTCTCTTCTGTTACCCACCTTCCCAATAGTCGGCCAGGTTTAATAAAATGCGACTCCTTCGGTGTTCAAGCCCTCCACAACATCACCCTAGAATGAATTCTGTATGTTCTATGTGGGCCAGATGGACCTCTGAATGCACCAGACCTCGTCCTTTACAACTCTGGACTTCCTGTCCCTGCTGCTGAGAAAGTATGTCCTGGCAGAAGCCAGCATCTTCTCTAGAGAGCTTTTCTTGAACCCATGCCAGGCAGGTGCCCTTCACGTTTCTAGAGTGCCCCATAAACCCAAGTATGTCCCCACCAGAACTGAGAGCCCCCATGCAGGGCTTGTCTCTCAGTCATCCCTGTGCGTCCTGCCCCAGAGTAGAGCCTACCACAGCAGGTGCCTAATAGTTAACTCCATTCAAGGAACGATTTCCCAACCAAAGAAACCAACAGAAGAGGCCACGTAAGTCATGAGAGAGCCTAGCTTGGCCCCTCTCCCATTTTTCCCGCCCTGAAGGGAGTACCCTTCCCTTCTGGGCCACTATGCTGGGGGCTCTCCATGCAGAGGTAGAACGTCCCAAGGTCACAAGTCTGTAGCCTTGGCCTCTTGTCCATGACAGATACACTTGCTCCCACAGGTCAAACTGCCCTTTAGACCCAGAACGGCTGCTCTTATGGGCTGGGGCCAGAGGTCTCACCTGCATCAGGGTGCGCAGCGACTCCACATATGATTGCTCTGTGTCCAGCAGGGTCATGGTCACGTGCTTCCGCATGTCCTGTGGGGATAGAAGAAGATCCTATCACTGTAGCTTCATGTAGGTTCACCTGTAGGCCAGGAGAACCCATTTATATCCTCTACCTGGCCTCCAAGGCCTGTCTCCCCCAACCCCGGGGCTCCCGCTGCTTTTCCCTGCCAGGACCACCTCCCCCATGACCCTGAATCTCAAGAGCACACCTTCTCAGATGTAGTTCCCATGCACCCACCCACCACCACCCCACGGCAGCTGTGGTCACACATGGAGCCTCTGGTTTTATTCCTGGCTCCCCTGACAGGCTCTTGGAAGGACTCAGAAAAAAAAAAATCAATAAACTCTCACATCTGCAAAGGAAGATGCTTGTGGGCTGCCATTCCCTCCAGCTGCCAGCTCTGAAAAACGCCCTCTGGCTTAGCCTGATGTCCCACCTGCCTGGGCTTCACATCATCCCTCAGGGTAGACACTGTCACTCTCAGATACAGAAGATACTGTGGCCCAGAGAGGTGAGTGCTGACGGCCACACAGCTAGACAGCAACAGGGTTCACCCACTGTCAGACACAGATGGATCCCATTTCTCTTTTTAAAGATTACTGAGTCCTATTATGTGCCAGGTACTGTCATAGGTACCTTATCTAACTCTACTGACCACCCTGAAGTAGATGTCACTATTCTCCCCTATTTTAATGAGTGGGAAAAGGAGACACAACCACTGACACCTCCATCCTGAGGATCTGAATTAGGCAGTGCCCAAGAGGTTGCTCAGCTGCCCTTCACCTGGACTGATGGGACAGGGTACCTACTTCTGCCAGGAAGAATCTTGTCCTGTAAGTACCACTCCCATGAGGGTTGAGAGCAGGCTGGTTTTCCCGACCCCTGCCGGACCTATGCTGAGATGTCCTCACCAGGTCCCGCTCAGGGGGCCCAGCTGCCACGTATCCTCTATTCTTCTCAGGTCTTAACTACGGCAGCTTCCAGCAGGAGGTGGCACAAGCCAGGACCACACTAGGGTGGACAGCTCGGGCTCACAGCATCAGGGGCCAGGAGGACTCGGCCCTGGGACATCTCAGCAGCTCCCTGTCAGGTCTCGCTTCTGCTTCACACGCCAGCTCCATGACACAGGTGTTGCCTTTTACATTGCATGAGTGAGTCAAATCAGAGCAGTAAATGACTTGTTCAAGGTCGCACAATCAGCGACTGGCAGAGGACCAGAGTCTCCTCAGCCCCATTATGCCGAGTCTTAGGATCTCAACACCCCTAACTGCCTCTAGATTTAAGGGGCAAAAGGTCCCTATCTCTGCCCTTCCTGCTTTTGGACCTTAGTGGTTACTTAACCTACCCACACTGTTTTCACACTGTCTTCTATGAAGCAGTGCTAATCAGAATCCCTTGTTCCTGGTACTGCAACGGATGGCAACAGGGAGCAGGGCAGAGTCGACACACAGTGGCCCTCACTGCCCATTCTCATCCCGCCTTGGTGAGATGATGCCGGGTACTTCCTGATGGCGGGGTGGCCAGCCTGTGATCTGGGCCCCTCAGCCATTGTCCCCCACCCACACTTTTGGCCTGGCTGGGCCCAGGCCAGTGGACACAATGAGGGTGATGGTCAGGGAGGCTTCCTGAGAGGCAGGGCTGGAACTGGGCCTGACGGCAGAGTAGATGGGGGCTGGGGTAGCACAGGGAGGCTGACTCTGCAATGCCCGCCTTTCCCAGCCTCCTCTCTGCTACAAAGCACAGTGGGCTGTCACTCAGCTGTCAGGTAATGGCACAGAAGCAAGGCCAGCTCTCTGTTGCTGCATGGAGTACCCTTCTGCACGTGCCCAGACACGGGAGTAGTACACGGGTTGGGGGCAGACTCTAGAAGCAAGAGACTGACAACGCAGCTGTCAACCGACCGGCAGGCCCACCTGTTCTGGGCGGGACAGCCCTGTATGCCTAGTTTTCCCCAGAGCCCCTCACTCAACAGTCCCATCCCCCAACCTTCACTGCATGGGCCCCTGAGGTAGGAACAAGGGGGCAGAGGCAGGGAGGATACAGCAGGAAGATGGGGGGGGGGGGCTCTCCTCCTTGTGTGACCAGGGCCACCCCAATCCAAAGACAGGCGTGTGGTGTGAAAAGACGCACACGCACAGACAGAAGCTGTAAGACAAGATACTCTGCAAACATACAGACAAAAACATGCAGCCAAATCACCCTGTTGAAACCAGGCCCCCAGCCCAGAGACTGAAGGCAGTGGAAAGACACACAACCCCGCACAGGACCAGGGGAGGGCAAAGCCAGAACCCCCACAGGGCCGCCCAGTCTAACAGTTAAGAGTCCAGGCCCCAAGACACACAAAGGCACGGCAACGGCCTGCAGAGCCTTCCCCTTCTGCTTGGGATGCACGCAGACCCAGGATTGGGGACACCACGGTTCCTACCACAGTATGGCATCTCCAAGGCTCAGCAGGTCCAAGCACATACACACACTTGGGGAGGTCTCAAACGGCAGAGGGAATCGGCCCAGGCTAGGGTCCCAGAGCAACCCATCAACAGATCTGTTTCCACACTGACCCATTTCACAAGCTGAGCGTCACCAGGCCTTGACCTTAGCATCTGCCAACTATACTGGCCCCTGCCAGGGCTCCTCACATCACCTTTTCTGCCCTCGTGGAGGGTCACAATGCCCTAAGCCCAGCAGCCAGGCATTTGGGTGCCTGACCCTAGAGTTCTAGGCCTTAAGTACTACCATCTATTTTCTTGCGTGCCACCCGCTGGGCCACGGCCCAGGTCCCTGAATGCCCTCCCCCTCCCGGTACCTGTGCCTCCCCAGGCTCCTCCGTGTCGGCGCCAACGCCCCCGGTGGGCTCCCCGGAGGCGGCGGCTGGGCCCAGATCGCGCATGTCTTCCAGCGCGATGGTGAACTGGGCCAGGGTCTTCACCATCTGCAGCATGCGGCCGGCCCGCCGCGGGGCGGGGGCACGGGAGCCGGGGCGGCGAGGGTCGGGAGTCGGCGCGGGTTCCGGAACCTCTTCCCACCCTCGCTCCTCCAGGGGCCCAAGTCCACCGCAGCGGCAGTGTTGGCGATGTCAGTTCCAGCGTAGCTGCGAGCGCGGAGGCGCGGCCGGCGGTGGCGCTGTGGCGTCCTCCGCGCAGGGAGTGCGCCAGGCGAGCCCCGCGCGCCGCCGGGGGAGGCGGTCTCCACCCTCGCCCCAACCCGGCCCGGCGCCGTCGCTGCGCCGCCCCTTCTCCCACAGCGCGCTCAGAGCGGTGGGGCCTCAGGTCCGTGCTCCCTCCCGCCGCGGGCCCATCGGCTTAGCCCAGGACACAAGCGGGCACACACCCGTGGACAAAGGCGCATATACACCCGGCACGCTGAGCCCAGATTTACACTGTGGAGGCACAGGCTGGCGCACAAGGCACGCACATACCTACACAGAACAGACCCGTGTGCAGGGTGGATCGGAGAAGTGCACCTACTTTAACATTTGGGAGTCCCGGACAGACTTGAGCCCTAACACATGATCTGACCACCACTACACACAGTGACACCACACCTGCTTGCCTGTTCGCACAACTGTGGCAGGGCAGAAAACGACGCCCATGGCAGGCAGTGTTATTTACTGATACATGCATATCCCTAGAAACTCCACAGGTCTCCTGCCCAGGGAGGAGCACTTGAGTGACAGACGGGGCTACCACAAGGGGCCCCTCCTGAGCCATCCTTGCCCCTAGGCCTGCAGCCACCCCAGTGTGGTCTGCCTTGGGAACCTGGTGCAATCCCATAAGAAGACAAATCTCCTTCCCGGCTGGCCAGCCCATGACCCCCCACCGGGGAGGAACTCTGGCTCCTGGATCCCCACTCCACAGCCACCAAGCTGTGCTCTCCAGTAACTCCAAGCAGGATTCTCAGCAACTGCCTCACCAAATCCCAGACTCACTTAACTGGGACTGGGCGGGCCATGAGCAACCTAGTTTTGCAACCACTCTCAACACACACGGGAAGGGGCACTGATGCGCTCACATCCTTCTCCTCCCTCCTTGGTGTACTGAGGGGTCCCTCCCCAAGTCCCCAGCTGACTCCCTCTCCCAGACTTGCTTTCCCCTGGGTTTCCTCTGCCGTGGGGACATCCAGACCTCATTACCCAAGTGTTCACTCCTCTGGTCCCTTCCCTTTATATGCCTCAGCCACTTCACTTTACCCCTTTCCCGTGCCTCAGGACATTGGCTCAGGCCTTTTCCTATCCTCGCAATACCTTTTCTTTTAAGATCCGACTGCGTGCAAATGTCATCTCAAGGAAGCTCTCCTTGATCTTCACCTCCCTTACCCTGTGCTCTCAACGTCTGTTTTTCTTATCTCCATCAGTTTGTAACTAGACATTTGAGCAAAGTCCATCTCCAGACCATGGGGTCCCCAGGGTCAGGATCCATGTCTTTTATAAGCCAGGCTACTGCACACCTGGCAGAAGGTGGTCCCCTAAAAGCCAAGAATGCCAGTGAGAACAGAGAATTCCAAGAGAAGGTGAAAGCCAGTGTGACCGCTCACATGAGCAGGTCCCAGGGCAGTGAGCGCAGCACAGGCGAGGAGCTGCACCGAGGGAAACCCTGCAAAGTGTGTCTGCACAAATGAATGAACAAGCTGCGAACTCAGGCCCCGGGCCCCCTTTGAGACCAGGTTCAGAACACTCATTCATTTGCTGAGTGGAAGTGTGAATGAAAGCACGCTGTGCACGAAGCCCCTTCATGCCCCTCTCAAGCAGTAGTTCTCAGAGTGCACCCCTGGGCCAAGAGCCCCAGTTCTCCTAGGAATGTGCTGCAAATGCACACTTGCTCACTACCTCCATGAATCCGAAACGCTGGGGTGGGGTCCAGGCATGAGTCTTTAACCAGCCTTCCATGTGATTCCAGTGCACTGGGAACACAGATCCTGCGGGGCCTCCACATACACCCTGGGACAAGGGGTCCTTGCCAAGCCCTCCCTGCCCACGGGTAGCAGGCACAAAGGCCCCCTGGAGGTCCCCAAGCCCTCTTCTGCCACTGAGTGTGGACCCAGAAATACAGGGATCCATAGGCCTCGTCCCTTCCCAAGGGATGGCTTGCAGGCCTCCCTGGGGCAATGCCTGTTCCTCCTCTTAGGGATGGGTGTGTGGGCGAGAGATCTGGAATGCCAGACCAGCTGACTGAGTGGGGGCTGGAGAAAGGAATGGACATGCCCTGTGTTTCCGGGCAAACAGCCAGGTCCACAAATAACTGTACAGCGGTTAACTGTGGCCCAAGCACCCCACCCTGACCCACTGCTTGACCACTGTGGACACCTAACCCACATGTGGCCTTCTATCTGAATACATCCTCCCCTCTAACTCTCTTGGGTCTCATTATCCTCAGAGTGGGTGGGAGGTTCTGCAGAGCTTGGGGCTGGTACAGAGGTGTACCCCTTCCCTCATTAACTCCAGCAGATGAAGCCTAGCAGAGGTGACTGACTCCACAAGATTCTTTCTGAGGGATCAGCCAAGAGTCACTTCTGCATGGGGGTTTGGAGGTAGGGGTGGGGAAGCATCAGGGTGGGCTGCTTGGAGGTGGCAGGGTTTGAACAAGATCCGGAGGCCTAGAGATCCATGTGTGTGTGGGTACCAGAAGGCAGAGTTCATCAGGGGCCCCTGCCCCGGATGGAGGCGGGGCTTAGAGTTGAAAGTACTGCCTGCTGCTGCATTAAGGATGGCTAATTAGAGCCAAGCTTGTTGCTATGGCAACGGGGAGAGGAAGGACTGATGGGGCAGGGAAATGAAAGGGAGCTAAGAAAAGCAACAGCAGCACACAGTGGCTGAGTTAGGACCTTGGGATTGTCCCACAACACAAGGGGCAGGTACCAGAGCCCGCTAGGATGAGCTCAGCTAGGGTGGGGCTGAGGGCACCCCTGCAGGGACAGGTCGTTTGTTCCTCAGTGCTCCTGTCTAGGCACTTCTTTTACTTTCACTTTTGGGGGGTCTGTGGTTGCGTAGGGCAAGCCAAGCTCAGAATAGTTTTTGTAAGGTGTCTGTAAGGCCCGCTAGGTCTTCCTCTCTACACCACACCCCCCGCCAGACAACGTCCCCCCTCACTAAACAGCTCCCTACCGGCACCTTAGTCAGGGGGAGGTAAAGGTCAGAGAGGTGGAAAGAAGTCTGCCCTCCAGGATCACCACCCGACTCTAGAGAGGCTGGCATCCCAGCTCTGTGGATCACCCTCCTGCCATCCCTGGGGGAGCCCCAACCCTTCCCCCCCTGCGCCCAGCTGCTGGCTCCTGCTCCAGGACTATCTGCCTCCAGACACATGGCCCATGGAGCCCTGCCAAGACCTCCCGCATCCGGGCGCCTGCCAAGTAGCATCCTACAGTGAGTGCTGACCCAGATGGGGGACAACGGTGACAAAGGCTGGACATGGGATGGACTAAGGGATGGACAACACAAAGCAGCTGTAAGATGAAAGGATGGAACAATGATAGATGAGTAGATCACAAGTGGATGAGCAGATGGGCAGATCCATGATGGGTAAATGTATGAACGGCCACACACATACACGAGCCAATGGGTGAGGGGCTACTTGAATTTTTATTTTATTCATTTGTTGATTAGTTCAGTAGACATTTAATGAATTCCTACCACTGCCAAGCACTGTGCTGGGGATTTATTTATTTATGTATTGAGTGGTACTAGACATCCACCTGAGTTAGATCCCCAGGCCATTTTTTCAGTTTTGATTTTGAGGCAGGTTTCACCAAGTCGCTAAGTTGCCCAGGCTGGGCTCAAACTTGCAACTATCCTTCAGCTTCCCAGAGTGCTGGGATTACAGGTCTGCACTACCAGGCCTGGCTATGATGGAAGATTTTTTTTCTTTTTCTTTTTGTGAGACAGGGTCTCGCTCTGTAGCTCTGAACTCACTGGTGTAGCTCAGGCTGGCCTTGGACTCAGGACAATCCGCCTGCCTCAGCCTCCTGAGTGCTGGGATTACAGGCGTGCATCACCATGCCTAACTTTATGTGGTGCTGGGCAATAGAACAAAGGGCCTTGTGCTTGCAAGACAAGAGCTTTAACTGCTGTACCATTTCTCCAGCCCCTGTGCTGGGAATTTAAAGGCAAGAAAAGAGCTCTGTGAGCACCAGTTTAGGTAGAAGACAGAACTGAGAAAAAACCAAAAGCAAACAAACAAACAAAAAAAGAAAACAAGTGAAGGCAGATTGTGGAGATATGCAACTCTGGAAGGGAGGTCTCATCAGGTTCCTGTAAGGCTGCTAAGGAGCCTTAGCCTTTCGCACCTACAGGACACCATAAATATTTGTCAAGAGAGTTGCTGGAGCCCAGAGTAGCGGCCATGACGGCAATCCCAGCACTCTGTAGTCCCTTCACTCAGTGAAAGGGTCCTGGGTTCAATGTTAAATCCCTAGGACTGACAAACAGAGGCAGAGAGAGAGAGAGAGAGAGAGAGAGAGAGAGAGAGAGAGCGAGCTGACATACAGACATAGCCAGAGACACTCCCCCCACTCGCCAACATGGTGTCCCCACAACTCCCTCCCCCACACGGTGCTAGAGCTGCCCAAACTGGAACATGAGGAACTGTATGATCAAGATCCTTGCCACTATTAATGCTTCTTGAATAAATTTCAGAGCCAGGCCCTTAACCCCGCAGCAGCACTGGGGGGGATCTAGCTCAGGTGGATCTCCAGTGCTACTAAATACACAAATAAAACTCCAGCACAGTGCATGGCATGTAATATGTGTACATTAAATTCTCTATTATTGTTACCCTCCCATTCTACAAACCAAGAGACCTGAGATACAGAGTCACCTAGCTGGTAAAAGGTAGGGCCCACCTGGCTTCTTCCACAGGCTTTTAAGCTTCCTCCCCTGGGGCTAGTGGTGGGGGACCTCACCTCAGACACTCAGCTGGGCTTCTCTGTCTCCCTATCAGCTGGCTCCCTGAGTTGCCTGCCTCTAGTCTCTTTTGATACAAGAGCATTACAGTTTCTCCTGACCTAGGAAGGCTTTGGAGGTGAACAAAATGCTGTCCCCAAGAAATGCCAGGATCAATAAGCATCTTCTTCCCTGGTAGCCCATTCCTAGCTGATGGTCCAGAAGGTCTCCCTGGCTCTCCTGAACCCACTGACGTCATCCATGAACATGGAATTGGTACTGGATGTTCCACTTCCCTGATGGCTGCTGCTTCCTTGGGTCCATGGGTTCATCAATAAAACACAAGTTCCCAAAGAACATTTTGGTATGGAGAATGACATGGCCAGCTCTACAGCCTTATGGCTTGAAGCGTAACTCTACTACTAACCAGGGCAAGATCTTGGTCAAAACAATTCCTAGGGAAAGACCTGGTTGAGGACCCTTCCCTCTTTTTCCCATCAGTTCTTTCCCACTGCCTTCCCAGAACCTATCTGCTTCTCTCAGATCCTCCTTTCTGGGAGGGGCCTCTCGAGGCTCTGCAGAGTTCCCAGGCCTCTTAAGTGACTGGAAGGGAAATATCCAAGCCACAGTGTTCCCTGGGGACTGACTGCTCTGGATGGGACCATAACTCAGGGAATATGCTTTAGAAATGGGAAAAAGAGCTCAGGGCCTAAGGAGAGTCAGGACACTCTTGTTGTGGGGCACTGCCCTATGTAGATAGGTCTGTGTGTGCACTTGGAGGTGGGGACATATATGTCATGTGTGTGGCTCCTCTGTGTATATGCCTCATCAGTGGTTGTCTGTGGACATGTGACTACACAGCACTCTGAGGTCTGTGTGGTTCTACTGTAGAAGTGGCAAGTGAAGGGACCATTTCAAGAATAATCAAAAACAGCTATAGCTCATTTGCTGAGCACATACTATATGCTAGGCAGGTATCGAAGTGCATCACTACTTCATTTTCTTCTCAGTCATTTCAGGTAGACAGTATTTTTCAGAGGTATCAATCACAATGTAGGCCATTCTACATATTCTTCTCACAATGTGTGACAGTCTTCTCACCAAGTGATGAGGTCCCTTCTCTTTGAAAGTGAAAAAATCTGTCATTGCTCCCACCCTATGCAACATCCAAATGCCATACACTCCACCTTGATCTTTTGGCTTGCTCATTCTTGAAAGCAGCCTCCGTGTTGGACAGAAGCCCAGGACACAACAGTACAGCCCTGTGAGGTCCCAGGCACATGCCAGCATTAGATGCCAGATTTTCAAGTGAAGATAGCTTCAAGGAGATTCTAGCCTAGATACCATCCGACCAGAGGTACACAGAAAACTATCTAGTTGGGGAAACTGAGGCTGAGTGAAGCGAAAGGCAGAGTCATGTAGACAGCAAAAGACAAAACCGGAATATGAACCCAGAATCCTTAATGTGCCAGTTGAAGAAATCAAGCAAGATGGTGATTTGTGCAGATCCAAACTTCATCTATTGGTCCAGAAAGGTCTGTCTAGCTGGGACCTCAGCCTCAGCAGCCACAGAGCACCTCAGCGTCCTTTCCAGAGGCCATGACTGCTGGCTGAAGGAGGACTGAGGTAGCAGCTCTCACATTCTCTATGCTGGGGCTCAGGCAGAACCTGACAGCCCACCTCTCAGCCCAGAAGAGGAACGCTTTCTCACTGCTGCACTCCTGACCCCTGCTAGACCTTCCAGGTGCACGTACTCCCCATATCCTAGGTGAAGGCTTTCTTCTAAAGCTAGCTAATGCCTAGTGAGGCGCTCTTTCAAATGGATTACCTCAGTACTCACACCAAACTCTCAGTTATCACCTTTTTTATTTTTTTTAACAAATAAAGACTCCAAATAGTGAAGCAACTTAAGCTGCAAGATGACGCCAAGTAATCAGGATATCAGAGAAGCTGAGTGAGTTCATCAGGGACACAGAGCATAAACGGGAACACAAGCCAAGCATAGGTGCCCTGAATTTGAAGGGGTGAGGGGAGCCTACAATCTCTTCCCTGGATTGCTGGACACTAGACAGAAATAGGAGAAAGGCCTCAATGCCTGCATCCCTCCCACTAGAAGAACCACTTAAGAGACTGGGTCTTGACATACAGTACGAGCACAATACATGTTTACTGATGTTTTATTATTTACTTACTGCTCTGTGACTTTAGTCAAGTTGCTCCCCCCCCCCCCGGGGTTCAATTTTCCCTTCTATAAACAGATGGGAGAGGCAAGAAGGTGCAGGGGTCTTTAAATTCCCCCACAGGGCACGCTGACAGGGCATGAGGTTATGTCTACGGAGCCAGGTGGACAGCCTATCTTGCTCTCTGACTGCAGCACGGATTAAGGTTTCAGGCTTAGGGGAGGAAGCTGGGCTCCAGGAACTGCACTTCTGCAAGGTGCCAGCAGGCGGCAGCAGAAGCACACATGGCAGAGGCTGTGAAGCATGTGGTTTGAATTTAACTCATCTTTTTTTTTTTTTTGTGAGTTTTTCCCCCTTTCTTTCTTCTCTGTTACCCCGCCCCCTCTAATTTCAAGATGACATAGCTGGACCTTCCAGGCTAAGAGGGAGAAGTTTCTTAACATTACAGATAATAGCCAGAAGCAGGAGGTGGAGGTTGGGGATTTGGTTAGACAGACCCCAGCAGATGTGAAAAACATCTGAGGAGCTAATAAATTCTGAAATTCATCATCTTGTCTCAAGATGCTGAGGCTGGCACCCCCATTTTACGGGCACAGAAAGTGCAATTCTTCTGTGTCCCATATCTGAGTGATAGGGCAACAGCCCTCGCCTTGACAGTGTTTGTGGGGGTGGGGTAAGGTAGGGTGGAGGAACACACACCACTGGGGATCCCACAGAGCCTCGGGATAGGATCTACTATATCTAGCAGCCCTACTTCAGGGTTCCAAGGAAATGCACCCACTTGCCTTATGCCTGTGTCCCAGCTTTGGCTCATGATCTCTGGAAGAGATGACCCCCAGGGGCCCTCCCCTCCCCTCTGCACATTACTTCGTTCAAAACGTCTACTAAAGTCCCTTGCTCAGCAAAAGAATACTGTGAAGGGAATTAGGCCCATATAGTCTGAGCTTGTACCATCACCTTCTGTCTGTGACCATCATTCTCCCAGCCTTAGTTTCCTGACCTCGAAGATGGGGGACACACCTACTGCGGAGGAGATGCTTTGGAAAGAGAGCTCCTCCCTCACGCCCCGCCCCCATTCTCTAGCATGCAGGGAGGCTGGGGTGAGAGATCATGGGAACGGAAGCTACCAGGGTCTGTTTCCAGCCCCTCCTGACCCTCCCTCTGGGGGACCCATGCACAGGGAGGGGCACCATTTGTGTGTGCTATTGGGTGAGATGGGGTGTCCTGCTTCTGGGGAGGAAGATGACTCACTGGGCTGTCAGCGAGGCACCCTGGGAAAGGCCAGGCCAGAGCCCCAGGGAGCCACTTAAGCTGTGGATAAATCCTAGGGGCTCTCAAAGCTCCATAGCCAAAGAGGCCATTTTCATCACTGAGCATAAGGCAAGAAATTCTACTCAAGCCACCAAAAACCCAAGAAGGCTTAAGATGGGAGCTCTCCCCAGCCTGTTAACTGACCCCCCCGCCACAACATGCAGCCAGACTGGCCTTCTCACTGCTCAGTGCCAGGCTCACCCCCACCTGCACACCTGGATCAGGCGGGCCGCTGCCTGGACTGCCTCCTTGCTCTTGACCTTGCTCAAGTCCCATCAAACTTTAATGCTCTGTCTATTCCTGGAAGCTTCTCTAATCCTTTGTCCTCCCTATCTCTTCTTCCCCAGTGACTGTCCCCACTACAGACCAAGGCAGAGCCAACAGCCCACAGCCCCATGATTAGTCCCCAGACAATATCCGTCTGGTCAAC
This sequence comes from Ctenodactylus gundi, assembly GCA_004027205.1. Lineage (NCBI taxonomy): Eukaryota > Metazoa > Chordata > Mammalia > Rodentia > Ctenodactylidae > Ctenodactylus > Ctenodactylus gundi. The sequence continues at coordinate 209,747 of PVKB01002753.1, read as the reverse complement.
ATGCTACAGACCTACATTGGGTCAGGAGCCCAGGAAACTAGGGGACATACAACAAAATCTGTTGGCTTCACAAGAGAGCTGCTTTGTTCTAACAGCCCAGGATCTAAACTGCAGCCCTGCCCCAGGAGACGGCTGCTCAGTGTTTAGTTGTGAATTAGCGATGAATGACTGCAAGTTTCTGCGCAACTGATTTACAATGCCTATGTTCCACGCCCCCTTAAAGGAAAAGGGACCATTCCTTTCCACGGGACATAGAGGCACTGAAGCCCAGAGAAGAAGGTATCTCGGGATTCCAAGGCAGCAGGCAATAAGCTGAAGGCCTTGCGGGCTCTTCCAGAGCTGCTCCGTGCTCCCATCTCCCCTAGCCCTGTTCTGTTTTAACTCAGTGGACACTCCTGCAGGGGGTGGGGGAGTTCTATCCATCAGCTGGTCGCTCCAGCCATGACCAGAGCTCAGAGAAGCCCCCTTTCGTGATGTCAGGTCACCCTCAGGTACTCAGGTAGTCTTGATGCCTAGTGTCAGCCCCATTCCAAAGATCCCTCCAACCTAGCTCCAGGCGCTGTCACTGAGCCTGGGCTACACTTGCAGAAATGATCTTTGCCCTGGCTGACCAGCAACATGGGCTTCTAGCCCTCACTAGCCCTAACTACACTTAATCTACAACTAGCAAGTGCCTGAGTCCACATTGGTGTGTGAGTTGTGTGTGTTTATGTGTGCTGCATACACAGAGCGGACAATAAGATTCACAGCCGAAGGTCGGCCAGAACTAGGACAAGGCTTCTCTCTCCCCAAGCCACCACCTCCAGGAAGTGATCTCAATAGCTTAGATACCACCCTCCTCTGAGCTCTGGAGCCTTGAATATAAGAGTTTCTCTCCAGTCTTCCACCCTATCTAGTGACCGTAAGTAATACTGCCCAGTCACTAACGTTAGAGTTTATAAAATGCCTTCAGGACCTAATTTCCTGAGACCCTCACAGCATCTCCATGAGGAAAATGAGGTTTAGTGACAAGCCATAATCTGCTCAGGCTCTCAAGAATAAGCAATGGTTGGTTTGGGGCTTGAATCCCACCTCTGGCACTGACTGGCTGGGACTGGGACCAATCACTTAACCTCCACACAGCCTGAGGAGAGGAAGAGAGAAAATGCTTGAAAGTAGTAATACTATCTATGCAGGGATTCCCCTGCTTACTAGATGCTTCCCAGATATTGATTTTAACCTCAATGTAAGCTTCTAGGTAGTCCTGTTACTAGCCACTCTACAGAAGGGGCAATGTGCTCAGTCTCTTAAGCAGATGGGATTCTCGCTTCCAGAGGACCCAAGGAGAAAAAGAGCCAGAGGAACCACATTTATCCGCAGGACAGAGGGTACTTTCCAGACACGAGTACCCCCGAGAGGGCCAGTGAATTACAACTCTTAATGAGAATTTTTGTTTGTTTTTGTGGTACTGGGAATTCAACTTGTACTGAGCAAGTTCTCTACCACTGAGCTATATCCAGTTATTTACGTATTTATTTATTGCAGTGCAGAGGATGAGGATCGAACCCAGGTCCTTTGCACTGAGCTACACTTGCAGCCTCTTTTAATTTTGAAATAAGGTCTCACTAAGTCATTTAGGTGCTCACGTTGGGTTTGAACTTACAATTCTACTGCTTTAGCCCTCTCAGAATGTTGATTTCACAGGTTTGCACCACTAGGTCTTTCTAAATTGCTTAGGCTGGCCTTCAACTTATGATCCTTCTGCCTCAGCCTCCTGAGTAGCAGGCATCAGCTACTTACAGCGTTCTTTGCAATGCTACAGAGAAAAGTTCACACGTATTAGCAAATGAAATAAGCAAGAAACATGCAGACTGCACCATCTCAACATCATTTAAGAATAAAACCAAAAACATACAAAGAGAAAGACAGACAGACAGACAGACAACACTGGAAGAAAATACACCAGAACATTAACAGTGGGCAGGGCCATGGATGTGAGCGGGTAATGCTAGAGATCACTCTCCACTATGTCTAGCTGACCTCCAGGAAGCACATCTGTGCATCAGTTTCCTCATCTACAAAGTGAAGAACACAAAGAGCTTACTTAGCACAATACCTAGAATCAAGGGAGTACTCCATAAACACTAGCTGCTATGAGTGAGACTGTCTTATTAGAAATAAAAGCCAAAGAGAATCTTAAGGCAGAATACTTCAGTGGTCAACTGGACCAGCCCCTTCTAGGGCGGGCAGCTCTAGCAACCCTTGCTTGCAAAAACCTGGGCCTCGCCCCTCCAATGGTGCCATGGAAGCTGGTTCCTCCATAGGCCGGTCTGCCTGAGAGCTGCCTAAGCTGGGCTGTACCTCTTTTGGCGCCTCAGCACTGCACAGCTGTCACCTGGGGGAAGATATCTACTTCTCATTCCAAAATGCTTTTGTTTCAGACCCTTCTGTGGGATGGTTCTCCAGGTGGGCAGTCAGGAGAAGCTTTCTGGATGGCTCTTTCAAGTGACCACCTCTGTCTGTCTCATGCTCTGTGATAACAGGGTAGCATTTGTTGGCAGTACTTCATGCCTTTTTCGCCTTCTCCTTTGGAAAACAGATGAGAAACTGGCTGGATCTGACCTACTCTCCCCGCCCCTCCCACTCTCTAGTCCCCCAGAGATAGGAGGCCCTTTCTGCCTCCTCCCTGGACAACGGCCTGGTACAGAACCTCAGTTGAGGGGCCCTGTGAGCTGGCTGTTGCCATGGCAATGGCAGCCCTGGAATTTGACCACTGGGGCCCAGGAGCCGGGGTAGGGAGTTGGTACACACCATGCTGGAGCGGGGAGGAGGGTCCAGAGGCCCAGAAGGCCAAAACAGCAAGGGTGGACAAGATTTCAGGATACCTCTAGGGCCTTGGTTTCCCCATCTGTAAAGGGAAAAGGGTAACAGACCTCTAGCTGTCCCTTTTTAGCTTTAGTCAATGGGGGAGGAACTCAGGGTAAGGGCAGTACCCCCCTTTGATGGACAGGCACCCCAGAGGACAAGGACTCATCTCAAGTCTCAAAGCAAGTCCAGGGCAATGCCAGGCCTAGGTCCTAGTAAGTGTGGCCAGCCCACTCTGGCATCCCTGCATCTCCAGAGGAGGGGACAAGAGTGTATGCTCATGAGAGAGGGAAGAGACACCCCAAGAATCGTTATAGTTGGGCTGGCTCCCAGTCCCAAAATAGCAGACAATGTGCCTGCCTCCAGTAACCCTGGGCATTCTTGGATCCAGAGGGCTAGCAAGGGACTTGCTCCACCCTGCCTGCCATGCTAGTCTGCAGTGGTATTTTTAAACGGGTGTCCACTCCTTTCCGCCTTCCTGCCTGCCCCTGCAGGAACACACTGAATTCTGCTGGCAGCCCTCTGTCTACTTCAGCCAAGCCTGAACAGGCACCACAGCCATCCTCCAGAGCCCCTTCTCTAGGACAGTCTCCCTCACAGGCAACCCTGCGGTCAGGGTGACGTCTAAGGCCTCTTTTAGCTATGACACTGAAGGCTCAAGAAGGGAATGGGGCTTGTCCAGTCACACAGCATAGACAAAAGAACTGGGAATGCTGTGCCACCTGCATGTGTCCAAATGCCACCACAGGCACCATCCCAGCTCCTTCTTCTCATCCATTGATCACTGAATCTCAGCAGCCACAGCCTCACTCCCTTCTGCTGATCTGCCCACCGATGCCAGAAAGATACAATTCTAAGTTGCTCCATAGCTTAAACACCAACCACCCAAGGGGAGGGGGAAGCAGAGTTGGAGCCATAACTCACACTACGTGCCAGGATAAATTCCAAAGAGATCAAAGATTTAAATGTAAAACAAAACACAAAAACATAAAATACCAGAGGAAAAATATGGGAGAACTGCTTTACAACCTTGGAGTGGGGAAGGCTTCCTAACTCTGACTCCATATCCAAGAGCCATAAAATAACAGCTTGATAAATTACACCACATAAAAATAAAACCTCCTGCAGAGCAAAAATACACCATCAACAAATTCAAAAGTCAAGTGACGAAGCAGGAAAAGACGTTTGCAACGTATAACTCAGACAAAGGACTAACCTCTCTAATATTTAAAGGGTTCCTAGAAATGGATAAAACCAAAGGCCAACAATCAACAGAAAAAAGGCCCAAAGATCTGAGCCACCTGCAGAAGAGGAAATCCAGAGTCTCCTGGATGAAGAACATGATGCTCAACTTTGCTCAGTATAAGTACAAATTAAAATGCCCTGGGATATAATTTTGTGCCTCTCGGATTGGGAAAATACCCAAAGGTTTGAATTAGTGAGGTTGTAGAGAAATGCCTCTTTCCTGCTGCTGGCCTCAAACCCTGTAAGTCACACCATACATACCCTCTGTGTCTCAGTAATTCCCCTCTGAAGAAGAGCTCCCCCTCTCCACAAACAGATGTACAGATGAAAATGCTTGAGTCAGGTGTAGTGGTGCAGGCTGTAATCCCACCACTCTGGAAGACCAAGGATCACAAGCTGGATCCAGCTTGGATAATTTACCAACTTAGTAAGATCTTGTTTCAAAAAAATAAAAAATAAAAAAAGAGGAGGGGCTGGGTATTGTAGCTCAGTGAAAAGGCCCTGGGTTCCATCCCCAGTACTGAAAAAAAGAAAACTAGAGAAAAGCTTGTTCATCAAAACACTGTTTACAGCAGCAAAAGACTCAGAATAACCCAGGTGCCCTTTAGCATGTGATCTACACAGGTTGGCACCACCACACAGTGGCACAGTAGGTAGTACAGAAGAGAAAATAAATGCCCTCAAAGTACTAAGAAGGTGAGGTCTGCACACAGTCGCTCCTAACACTTAAGGAGCAAGGGCAGAGCGGTGTGCCATGTGCTGCCACCCGTGTGGGAATCGAGGGACAGACCATACATACCCACCCACTGGCACTTTAGAAAGATTCGCAAAAACCTAGCGACTGGCTGTCCTGGGTGGGGCAGGAAGGAAGGATTTTTTTTTTATCCTTTTTGATTTTTCTTAACCACAAGAATATATACTATCTATTCAGAGTATTCAATTAAATCTTTTAAAAGTCCACTTAGAGGACTGAGGAGAGAGCACTCAGGTAGCCTGTCAAAGGCCTTGGGTTCAACCCTTGGTACGGAGGGAACAAAAAAAATCTACCCACAATAGGACCCTGCACCGGTTCCAGCCTAGTGTCTTGACTGTGAGCAGCTTCTGAACCCTCCATCATTTTCCTGTCCTGGGTGAGAACCTCTGGGCTCCTCGTGATTCAGGGCACCTCTGCCCTGGGCTGATTACCCTCTGGAGGCACCACCCTGCATTCCCAGCCTGCACACAGGCCATGGTCCCAAGATGGCTTCCCAAGAGACTACAGGGAATAATGGGGCACAGCCCTGGGACCTGAGTGTGGATGGAGCCCGTCTTTGTTGTCTCTCTTCAATTTCTTCGTTGGTAGGCCCCCTCCTGGATATTTTCAGTCCCATAAGTGACGTTTCTCCAGGAAGCCCTCTGTTTTAGCTACTTTTGTTGCTGCGACTCAATACCCAACATCCACAATTTAGAAGGGAAGATTTATTCTAGCTCACAGTTTAAGACGGTCACAGTCCATTCATGGGTGAAAGCACATGACAGAGGCTGAGGTGGAAGCAGCTCCTCCTGTCATTGCAAATAGGAAGACAACTCAAGGCAGGTCCGGAAGCAAGCAAGGAAGGTAGGAAGGAAGGAAGGAAGGAAGGAAGGAAGGAAGGAAGGAAGGAAGGAAGGAAGGAAGGAGTATCCTCCTAGGTCCTGCCCAATGGTCTGTCCCTTCTGGGTCCAGCCTCAATGCTCTGCCTCTTCCAGGTTTAAGCTCCCATCACACACGTATAATCCAATTCACATGCCTGTAATGCACTCCACACACCTGCAATCTATAATCTGTCACATGCCTATCTTCCACCACACACCCATAATCCACCCCTCCAGACCATGTCCCCATCTCCTAAAAGTACACAGTTCCATAGATAATCCATAACATACAAATGCATGAGGACTTTGGGGGATATTCTAAATCCAAAAGCCACAGAGAATGTGGCCTGACACCTGCCTGGCAGGCAGAGAGGGGCCTGGCTCCAGCCCCTCTGCCAAGTGCTGTTGGATTCCTTCTTAAGATCAAATCCCCACTCCCCACATAGGCTGAGCCACCTAAATTGACTCACTGGAGCTTGGAAATGAGTTTTGAGGCTGGATGATGGCCCTGGGTCCCTGGCAATCCCGTCCCTGTCTGGGCCCCTTCTCTATGGCAAGAACACAGGTCAGCTGATCCAGTTAGTATTAGGCAACTTCACATCTGGTTGAGGATGCCTGCCAGTGACATACAGAGCTCCAAGTTCATAAGTCCTGTTCCCCCTCTTGATCCCCTATGCCCACTTCATCTGGAAACTCAGCTCATTCTCCTACCAGGTGATTCTCTAGGGCACTGTCGTTAATCCCATCTGCTTCGTCCATCTTTACGGCCCTTCCTCTACCAGGCTAGGCCAACATTCTTCCTCTTCTTCCAATTCTTACTTCTGGGCTCCCCACTGACCCACAGCCCGGCCACATACATATTACCACAGTTACTACTCATAACAACTCCATGATGGGTGCCATCATCACGCCCACATTACAGGTGCATGCATTAAACCACACAGTGGCTAGGACCACTCACTCACAGTCACACAGCCAAAGGGAAGGGCAGGATCTGAACCTAGGCCCGCTGGCTCCAGTTTGTTCTGACCATTGTGCCAACCCAATGGAGTACAGCATCAAGTCCAAGCACTCAGGCTGAACCATGTCACCCTCAGTGACCTGACCCTTGCAGAATGACCAGAGTCAAACTTCCCTACCGCTGTCACACTCTGGCTACATCACGGTCTGGCCTGGCCGCAGCAGTTGAGCCTATCACATTCCTTCTTCTGCCTCTGGGCCTCTGCACTCTCACCCACTTTTATGTTGGATAACTGCTATTCATGCTCTGTTTTTAAAGAAGTGGGGGCCCAGGCCATACGGTAGGCTAAGAAGGCTGATGCCTGAGGGGGCGAAGCCTAGGCCAAGACAGCCTTAGGGCTCAGGCCTTCTGCAGACACTCAACCACATTCCTTTCACTTACTCAATTCTGGGGAAGTCCTTCCTGATTCTAACTTAAATCACTTTGCCCTAGAGGAACCAGGAATGTGCCACTACCTCTCCCTAGCCAATGTGACTAAGCTGGGTCAAGAAAGGGGGCACTTTTAGGAGCACAGATGGTGGTCAAGTTCCACAGGCCCCAGGTAGAGGTATCACCTGCTTATAGGAGCCTCACGCACAGGCCTACTCCTCCAGAGGCTGGGACCCAGAGTATTTTTCTGACCAGGACATACAGCTGGCTGCATTTCTGACCCTGGATAGACAGGACAGTGAAGGCTAGCCTGTCAGGGCTCCCTTTGCTATAAAAAGACTCCTCCCCTTTCCCGGAGTATTAAGGATTAAACCCAGGCCTTTGCAACAAGCTATATCCCAAAACCCCTTAAATTTTTTTTTTTAAATTTTGAGACAAGTCTCATTAAATTGCTAAAAATGCATGGTCTGGGCTTGAACTTTTGATCCTCCTGCCTCCGTCTCTAAGACTGCTGGGACTGTACACAGGTGCTTTCTGATTGAGCTCTGGCAGCTTGGAGCGGAGGTACATGAGAAATGCAATTTAGGGTATAGACCACAGCCACCTTCACTAAGTCAAAGAGGTTGACTGGCTCACAATTGTGCATCACCATGTGGTTCAGGACAAGCTTCCACTGTTTTTGAAAGCTTACAAATTGAGGGCCTAAATCCAAATATCCAGGCCTGGCCTTTAAGATTCCCCAAGATTTCCCTACTGGCCTCCTTCCGTCTGCCAAGGCCCTGCTAGTCCTTCAAGGGTCTAGCCACTCCCCACCCTCCATGGCTGCCTGTGATCCCAGTTCTCATACAGATTCCCTGGGGCAGGGGCCCCTTCTTGATATTCTGTAGGCCAGCATTAACCCCAGGCCCATCACCTAGGATTATCCCTCATTACCTAGGATAATGAGAACAGTTGAGTGCTGTGCAGTCAGTACTCAGTCCACTGACACCAATTAGTACTCGATCCTCAAATTGCTGGATTTTCCTCAGGAGAATGAGGTCTTGCTGCTAGGTAGGAAGTAGTCCGAAACCCTCTCCTGACTCCCCTTTCTGGGATTCTCTGTGCATCCCAGCTCTGGCCACACAAGGATGGATGGGGCCTCCTATCATCTTAGCCCATAGCCCAGCCTCTCGCCAGATGCTCAGGGATTTCCAAGCAGGGACAAAATCCTGTGCTCACGTCTCCCAGGGAGAAGCTGCCTACTTATATTACTTGTCCCACTGGCATCTAGTTGCCTATCTACTTCAATGCTGCTGCCATCAAAGCTGCTTCAGGGAAGGCCCAAAAACTTCCACGCTGGGTCTTCACTCCTGATACCTATAGATGGTTCGATTATGCGTGTATATGGGCATGAGTACATATATGTGCATTGTGCACCTCCAGTTCTCCACATGGGAATGAGTGGGGTCTGCTGTCAACTTAACCCACAGTGGGGGGATGGCTGGCTTCAGTGTATGTCTGCTCTCCAGCCTACAAGGTCTGTTGGGCTTCATTCTGCATCTCCAGACTTGAGCACAGGGCCCAACACTGTGCCTTCCTAGCACCCCCAGCCAGCCCTGGTCATACAGAAGCCACACAGAAGGTGGCCTGATGCCTGCAGGAGGGGGCCACAGTGCTGCCTAAGGCCTCATGGGACAGGGATCAGGGATAGGGGCCCAGAGGGAGACAGGGGAGGAGGCCGGGAATGGGGGAGTCAGCCTGGGCTGGCTGTGGGTCTGGGCCTTTCTGGGCTCTTTGTCCAAATATGGAAGGTTTTTTTTGTCTCCATTTGAGTCACGCCGGCCATGGCCCAAGAGATCTGCTTTCCAGATACTGCAGGCAGGACTGCGCCAGCACCGCCCAGCCTGACCCCCCCTTCTCCTACCCTGGCCCATCTCAGTACCTTCCCAACTTCCAGGGCCAGATCTCTCTCTATCAGTAAGGGGCCCAGCCCCACCTCAGCTGCTCTCCAACACCAAGAGAAGGGTCTCTGGGCCAACGGAGAAAGGAATCACTCATTCCATCTGCTGCCTATCACCTCCTCTCACTCCTCAAGGGCCCTCCCATATAATGGAGCCATTCAACTAATAATGACTGGGCAATTACTATGTGCTAGTTTCTGGACATTTCTTGAGGACCATGGACTATGTGAATCCAGTGGTACCATCTTGTCACATCTACCTTGGTGACGGTGCCTACCCCAGGCTGTCTTGAAAGCAGGAATCTGAGTGGTGGCCACAGATAGTCTAGCTGACTTCCAGCTCTGCTACTCCCTCAGCTATCCTGCACAGTGCTACAGCTCACAGGGGTGAGAGGACCTCCCCGCAGGGTTGTTGGAAGGATTGAGTGAGTTAATACATGTGTCATGTTCAGACAACACGGCAAGACTGTATATGCTTTGTTACCATTCCTTATGATCAGTTGCCCCTTGTTCTGAGCCCACAGTCAGTTTATGTGAACTTCACCTCTAAGGTTCTCTACCAGTTTCCTTCCTGATTTCTCTGCATTAGACAAAGAGTTCATTCCCCCAGCCTTGGAGCAAGGCCAGCTTGTGTCCAAATACCACATGTCCCGTGGGCTCTGAGACCTAAGCAAGGCATCGCATCCTCTCTGGGCCTTAGTGTCTGGTTCCTACCCTGCCGCCCACTTGGTACTAACTTGGAACAGGTTCCTTTGCCTGGTACCAGAGTCCACCTTCCTGGTCCTACCAGTATGTCCACTCCCCAGAGTCTTTGACATGTGTCAACCACAGCTAAGATGCACTGTGTGTCCTGGGGTAAGGGCTGGGGAACCAGGGGACACAGCCCTACATAGGGCCTCTTCAGGAGGCCTATTCCTGGTCAGGGAACTGTGAATCTACAGAGGGAGTCAGGGAGGCATAGGGTCAGGAAAAAAAGAAAAAAGAAAAACAAGACAAAGGGCACAAGACCCAGCCATAAGAGCACACTGAAGGATGGGGTAGGGTGGGAGAAAACAAGGAGCCCCAAAGAGAGCTAGGGATACTGTGACCAAGAAGTAGGTGCCCAGGGAACAGAGCAGACCTGGCCTAAGAAGCGAGGCAGAGAAAGCAGGGATTAGTGCCAAACTCTCCTCCTTTCTCCTCCTCCTTCCTCCTCCTCCCTCAGTCTTGGGGCAAGGCCCCAGATTATTTTTAGCTGAGGCTGAATTTAGCCATTCCCTCGGAAATTCCTCACCAGCCCCAGGCAACGCCCCCCCACCCCCCCACCCCCAGCTTGGGTAAAGCCTGTAAGTGGCTGGTCCAGCAGGAAGGGAGAGGAGGAGCCCCAAGCACTGCAAGGACCTAGCAGGGCTCTTAGACGTTTGATAGAGAAACTGAGGTTCAGATCAGGCCCCAAATCTGAGGCGCACCTCTCTCTACAGCTCCTATACTACCCTTCTCCTTCTCTAAGAAGGCCCTTAAGGGCACCAGGGGTCCACAGAACAAATATCAAAAAGGTCCTCTGCCTCTGACCTTAGTACCTGCCACAGGCACTGCAAGCAAGCCTGCCTGATAGCATGCCTACAAGGCACTATACCTCAGCAATGGGGAACCCACACGTTCTGGGGCTCCATCTGAGACTTCCATTTCAAAGATGGGGAAACTGAGGCAGAGTGACTTGAACAGCACTAAAACAGCAGCACAGCCTGCTCCTTCCTTCCCCTGAATGCTCCCACAGGGGCCTCTTACAGAAGGGCCTACTGGGGGTGTAGCCACTGAGAGTGTGTAGCACAGAGCTTCGCTATTCCCTGGGGACCCTTTGAGAGGTAGGGCACTGCTATCCAGCAGGGGATACTGAAGCAAGAGAGGGGGCACACTGTGCTCCAGACCCCCCACCTTTGCAGAATGCAAAAGAAAGTTCTGCCCAAGGGTAGGGGCATGAGTCAGACAGACTCTCCCACTGCCACATCCATTCTACTCCAGTGAGGGAGGAGGGCTGCTTCTGCTATCAGGGGCTTCTAAGCCTAAATTCGAACCCCTAGGTATGACTTCCAAATTGTCTATCCAGGCAGTCCTCGTCTGGCCACCTCCACGTCATCTGCCCTCCTGAGCACAGGCTCTCCCTTGCTCCCTCCATCCACCTAGTACTGCACCTGAGGATGTACTCTAATGAGCAAAGCTGGCACAATCCTCCGCAGCTCCATGGCTTCTACCACACAGGACATTTAACTAAGCACCCAGGCCATCAGCCTGACTCCTGTATACACAGCATCTCTGCGCACTCTAGTCAAACTGAGACCTCCTTGTCCCATTTAGCCTCTGATACAACAGCTTCCCTTTCCTGTCCTGGCTCAGACTGATTCCTCCAAATGCCCAGTGAATCCTACCACTTCCCCTGAAGAACTCTTAGTAGTCCCTGTACCCAGGGGTCCAAGTGTGGAGTTGGAGCAATGGTGGTGTGCACGGGGAAGATTTCTGGATCTGGTCCAGTGTTGTGGGGCCTTGGTAAGACGCTTCCCCTGGTTGAGTCTCACTGTCTCTACCTAATAATGCAGAGATGAGAGGCGGTTAGAACACTTGGCTGGTGTCTATGGATCTTTCCAAGTGGACCTCTTGGCACTTAATGTCCTGGCTTTCTTCTTTCTCAAACCCTCCTGTCCTGCCAAGAGGTTTGACATCTCACCATCCAGCCAATGCAGGGAGACAGGGAAGATTCAAGGGAACAGTGAGAAACTAGGAATGAGACTTCAGTGATACAGGCAGGCAGGAAAGATGGAGTGGGCAGGACTTTATTAGGGAAGAGGGGCGTCCCTTCCCATCCTTCCACCCCTTCTATTCCACATCTGCTCCTTAACCTCCAGTGCCCTGTCCTGGGAAAGCACTGAATGTTTGTACAGGGGGTGAGGAGAAGGGTCTCAGCAGTCCCAGGAGGTCCAGCTGTGGGGCTGGCTGGCGGCCAGGAGCACAGCCTCCTTCCCTACTGCTCTGCAGTACTGCAAGAAACAAGGCCTGCTCACCCCCTGGGAGCCAATAAACAGGAAACAGACACCAACCTTGCACTTGCTTCCACAGCCAGCCCCTCCATCTTAGCCTCCCACTGCCCTCCCACTGGCCCAGGATCTGTCCTGTCTGGCTCCAACCTCAGAATCTCAGGACAAAAGGCATTAGAACCAAGAAATAACCATCTCAAAATCACCAACAAAATCGAGCTAAGAAGTGTGGACTTTAAGAAAAGAACTCAGAATTCTTTTCTTGAAACTATAGGACGTTAAACTCTAATAGTAAAAATCTCAAAAACACACACTAAGTGGCCACATTTCTGAGTGCTACCTAGACCCAGGGTCCTGGGCTGAGGGTGCCATAAGCATTCTTTCTTTGCTCTCATGATAACTCCTTTGTGTTCCCATTTTACAAAGCAGGAAACTGAGGATAAGAGCTGCTATCCAACAACATGTTAAATATCACACAGCAACAGAATCAGACACAGACTGAGCCTCTCTACTGCAGAAGGGCTCTAGATCAAGGATGGGAAGCAGCGGGTTTAAGCCCCAACTCTTAGGGTCTGGAACTTTGCCTCAGAGAGGGCTCTGGCTCTGTTCTGCCTCCCAACCTGGGTTGAGATATCCCAGACAAGTCCTAGATTTGGGTTGATGTTAATATAAGTAGAGGGAGAGCTGGAAAGAGGAGGACAACAGGTACTTGGCTCCCTCTTCCCTGGTTCCTCTTTCTTCTTTAAGGTTCTAAAAGCCTAGGCCACTGAAACACAAGTCCTACCTGAGTGTGTCCAGGACTCCAACCTGCCCTCCTGTCTGAAGCTTTGTCTTCTGCTTCATGGGTGGAAGAAGCTGAGTCTTAAAATCACATCTTAGCATCTCAGTCATGAGGACAGGAACTAACATTTCTTGAGCACTTACTATATGCTAAGCTCTCTTGACATAATTTGATTTAATCCTCACAATAATCTTATGTGGAGTGAGGGAACACTGTCCCCATTTTACAGTATTTGTCCCAGATCATTCTATATCCTACCTCTTGGTCTCTCAGGCATGAAGGGATCTCACAGGCCCTCTGCTCAGCTAGCTATGATGTCATCAATCCCCAGCATGGAGCCAATGCCTATGAGGGTACAGTTCCTTTCCACCTGCACAATGGCTGCGATGGCCTGGCAAAGACATGACTTCTGCCAGGTGTGGTGGTACCCATCTGTAATTCCAGCACTCTGGGAGCTTGGGGCGGAAGGATTGCAAGTCCAAGCCCAGCCTGGACACATAGTGAGACTCCAAAATAAGTAACATATAAAATTAGGGATGCAGCTCGGCGCAAAGGCGCTGGGCTCAATCTGCAGTTCTGGGGGAGAGGACGGGAAGGACTGGCTTCTGCCTCCCCCAACTCCCTTAATTGCTTGTCCTGGCTCTTAATTCTCTTTCCAAGTGTCCTTCTTGAAAGTTAGTCCATCCAAATGTCTAATCAGCAAACCTCTGGCCACCCCCCTCTAGAAGGCAGCCCATTCCCAAGGAACCACTGGCATGGTATCCTTGCCCCACCATGCCTGAGTTCAGCCTCCCTCTGGACCTCACCCACCTAGATGAAAAGCTCCTGACAAACAGGATGATGTCCTTGCTTTTTTGTGTGTGTGTCTCCACTAGACACAAAGAAACTCAACGATTGTCTGCTAAATGAATCAATGACAAAGGACCAGGGAGGAAAACAAAGGCAAGGTAAGTGCAGTGGCCCAGGCCAGCACATACCGGCTTTGGATCTCAGAAGCCAAGAGAGTGGTTCCCGCAAAGATGTCCACACCCTTCCTCACAACTTGCAGATATATTATTTTATATGGCCCTGCATGTACCATTAAAGATCCCGGATTATCCAGGTGGACCCAATATACTCACTAGGGTCCTTAAGGAGGAAGCAGTAGGGTCAGAATAAGATTTGAAGATGCTACATCACTGGCTTTAAAGACAGAGAAAGGAGTAAGGAACCAGGGAGTGCCAGCAGAGGCCAGAAGCGGGAAAAGGCAAGGGGAATGACTTCTCCTAATCTTCAGGACACCTGTTTTTAGGCCAGTGAAACCCACTTCAGACTTCTGAGCTGAAGAGCATAAAATAAGCAATTTGTGTTGTTTTAAGCCACTTAAGTGCATCAATTTGTTATAGGAAGCTAATACACTACTATGATGGTATGGATCTGGAGTGCTCCCAAAAAGCCTCATGTAGGGTTGGGAGGTGGGGCCTGGCGGGAAGAGGGTGGGTACTTGGGGTTGGACTTGAAGGGGTGTGTATGTGCTAGTTCCTCCATTCCTCCTAGACTCTTTCTCTGCTCCACTATGTTGTGAAGATCTCTGCCTCTGGAGTTCTGGCTCTGGCCCTGCCCAGTTCTAGCTTTGCCATGTGCTTCTACCATTTTCCAGCCGCCTACCTATGAACGGACTGAGACCTTCTGAAACTATAAGCTATAATACATCTTTTCTCTCTAAGTTGTGGATGTCAGGTATTGAGTCACAGCAACAAAAAAAATAAGACAACGACCCCTCAGCAGCCTCTACCTTCAGACTTAGCCTATGTCCTTGCTACCTCAGGTGACTTCTGCAAACCTCTCCGGCCTCTACCTGCCCAGGGAGGGTCTCACACCCTAGTTATCTTCCTTTAAATCCTACCAGAAATTAATTAGAAGGGATTGGAGGAACAACACTGCAGTTAAAGCACTGCCTACCAAGCTCAAGGCCCTCAGTTCGATTTCCCAACACCACATAAAGCCAGGCATGGTGGCACATACCTATAATCCCAGCACGTGGGAGGCTGAGGCAGGAGGACTGCCTTAAGTCCAAAGCTATCTTAGGCTATATAGTGAGTTCAGGTCCAGCCTGGCCTCTACAGCAAGATTCTGTCTCAAAACAAACAAATAAAATCAAAGCAAAAACAAACAAAAAATGCGGGCAAAGTTTTAATATCCTGTGTGCAGCAATATGGCCACTTGTGGACAGGCCTCAGAGTGAGCACAAAGCTGACCACAGTGTAAGAAGACCCTGTATGTGGGAATAGAAAGAGCAGAGCCCTGGGCAGCAACAACCTGAGCAGGCTTCCGATGGCCGAAGGCCCAGCCTGCCAGCACTTTCATCTGCAAGTGGAGATCCTACTGAGGACACTCTTCTTTCTCCAGTGCTCCTGGGGACTTGAAAGAAAGGAGTCATCTATAGTTCTGAGAGGGGTAAGGACTTACTCAAGGCCTCAAAGTAGAAAATGGTAAGGTTAGGCTGAATCCTAGGTCTTAGGTTCCTAGTACAGACTACCAGGCTCTCTGCCAGGCCATCACTAGTGAATCCCACAGCTACTGGATGGGAGGGGGATCCTGGAAGCCCCTTTAGGGGCTCATACAGCTTGTTTGGGGCCCATGGCTCCTGCTGTCATAGGCAGGGGTCACTCATTAGCACTTTCTCTCTGCCTCTGCCTACCCTGGCATGTCCCAAAGAAGACAGAAGCTAATAAGTATAAGGAGGTGAGTGGGGTTGAATTAGGAGGGGATCAGTTCCCATGGGGAGACATTAGCTCCAATGGGCTCTTCGTTCCCAGGAGATCTACAGCCCCCACTTCAGGGCCTGCCAGCAAGGCGCCAGGCTGCCTGGGCACATTTCCCAATAAGTGTGCCAGGGCTGCAAGCCTTTCTGGGAAACACAGGCTCCCCCCGTCCCTACCCGGCACTGCCATCTCGGCCAACTCTGCTCAGTGGGAACTCTGTGGGACCAGTGCATGGCCTGGGAGTGAGGGCACCCGGGCCCAGAGCTCATAAGTGAGCCATGGGCTAGACAAACCTCTACTGGGGTGACGGGTGCAGCCCACAGCCTTGGCTCACTCTAGGGATGGTGTTATTCTCCCTCGATCACCCTAAACAACTGTTTAGATACTGCCCAGCCACGGGAGAGGAAGCAGCTTTACATTCACCTTGAATGCTTGGGATATGGACTCTTGAAGACCTCTGGACTATAGAAGAAACCTATCACCCTTGGCCAGGCCTAGTGGCACATATCTGTAATCTCAGCACCCTGGGAGGCTGAGGCAGGAGGATGGAAAAGTTGGAGCTCAGTCTAGGCAATTAATTTTATAAGACCCTATCTCAAAATTGAAAAAAATGTTCAAAAGGGCCAGTGATGTGGTTCAGTGCAAAGACCTTGGGTTCAATCCCCAGTACTGGAGAAAGAAAACAAAGGAAAGGAAAAGAAAAGAAACCCACTATCCATTAACTCTGCCAAGCCCAAATCACCGTTGTCTCCTGTCCAGATTACTCCAGTGGTCTCCTGACTGGCCTCACCGTTTCTACTCTGGGCTGAACAGTCCAACCAACAAAGCAGTCCAGCTCGGACCTCAGTTCTATTCTGAACCCTGCGGCAGTGCCTGCCCCTCTCCTTCAGGTAAATGCAGTTGTCCTACCGGCCCACCAAGCTCCTCCTCACCCTGGCCCACCTCTACCCACCGTACCTCCCTGACCTCTGATCTCCCACTGCTCAGCTTCAGTCACATCACCCACAGGTCTGTTCCCCAGACATCACAAGGTCTCTGTACCTGTTATTCCTCTCTACCACAACACTTCTCCTCAAAACGGTTACCTGACTTGCTCCTTCACTTCCCAAGCCCTCTGCTCAGATGATACCTCCACAGACCAGACTTTACATACCTCTCTGTCTAAAATAGGATCCTACCCCATCATTCTCAACTTCTTCATCCTGCTTTATTTTTCTTCTCATTCCCTGACACACAATGTTTCTGTTTGGAGACAGGTGTCCTCACTAATCTGGAAGCCTCATGAGGGCAAGCCTCTGTTTTGTGAGCCACCCTATCTCCCCAGGCCTAGAAGAGTGCCTGGCTTGTCTACATGCTATTTGTTCAAAGGATGAATGCAACACACTTCCCTATGTAAGGTTACCGGAGTCTCTGAAACAAACTTAACACACTCAAACTGTCATGTTCTTTCCCACACCTTGCCTGCGACCTCCTCCTAGATTTTCTTTCTCTCTTCCAGTTTTCAAGGCCAAGTCTAGGCACAGCCTTCTCCAGGAAGCCTCCTCTGGCAACCCCCAGGCTAACACCCTAAGCCCTGGCCAGCCTGTCTCTGATCTCAGCAGCCTGGGGGTGTCTCCATTCCACTGCTGCAGGACCAGAGAGGTCACAGATGGGAGGCAGGAAAGAAGCAGGAGGAGCAAGTCCCTATGCTGAGGAGAGGGGGTTAGGGACAGGATTAGCAGCAGGCTCCCAAACCCAGCTGGTTCTGGAAACGTGGGGCTGGAAAATGTCACAGTGGACTCTGGTCCGTCTTCACCCCTTCCTTGCTGAGTGGGCTCATTCTTGGCCGGCACATCCCTCAGTTCCCCCAAGCCTTTGAGAAGGAGGCAGGGTAGGGTAGGAATAAACAGAGGAAAGGGACAGACCTCCTGCTTGTCCTCCCCCTTCCTAGCCTCCTCCTGCTGGGTGACAAGATATTTAATTATAGATATTTGGTATCATTCAGAATTCCAAATGTCCTAAATGCCTCATTCCCTCCCCACCAGAACCAGTTTCCAAGGAGGAATCACAGCAAAGAGCTAAGGAGCAGAAGGAGAGAACCTCCACCCCCGCAGGTCCCTGCCAAGGAGGAGCAGAGACAGAGGTGATGGGAAAAGCAGGATCCTCTGAAGACAGGGAGCCAGCTGGGCAAGCAGAGGTGGGAGGCGGGGTTTGGGAGTCGCATGTCTGAAGGGTTGGGGAGGACCACAACCATGGTTTTGACACTCAGGCCTGATTCTGCCTAGCTGCACTCTGAGACCTTAGACCTAACATTCTCCCTTTCTGGGTCGCAACACTGGCCCTGGGGAATTAAATGATGACAGATCAGGACGCTGTAGGTATGCAAAGATGCTCCCAATGGCCCCTGATTCACACTCATTTTCAGATGACAGGCCAATTCCACTGAAAAATAGGGACTCCTTGGGTCACTTCATCTTAAGACCCTCAAACACTAGGATTCATGACTCCAACAATCTTTGAGTCTAATTCCACACAGTAAGATAGATATCCAAGTTTTCACATTCAAAGAATGAACAGTGTGTAGATACGAAAGGCACATAATAAATGTTAGCCATCATTACCGCTATTCCAATATGCTAATGTTCCCTGAGTTTATACATCTATCATTCTGAAACAGATCACTCATTTCCTGCTTTTGGGTATAAGGGACGTGAGAACAGAAGTGGACTACAAGACTGTGCTCCAACGATGGGGTGTGGAAGCCCAGCACCAAAGGTCACAGCCAGGATACTGCAGGCCTACATGGACGAAACCAGAATCATGAGGGGTGGGGCAGACAGGTCAGGCAGCTCACCCACAGTATGCTCGTAGGCTAAGTGGTCCATGAGCTGCCCTGCATTTGCTGTGGTCCTTACAGCCATCGCAGAGAGCTGCCTCTGTCCCCTCCAGCCACATCTCTCACTTTCCCCCAACCACCCGAAAGCCGAATCCTTCCTACAGTCTCAGCAGCCCAGTGGTCTATCCTCCATCAGGTGGGAACACTGAGGCCCAAATACAACTCTTCCAGTTCCAGACTGAGAAACAGGCTGAGCTTCTCTTCTTCTGGGGCTTTCTTTCTCCAGTACTGGCCTGGTGTCCAGGTGTCGTGGCTCCCAGTAACGGGACATTATATGTACAGTGACTATGGGCTCTGGGGTGGACAAGACTTGAGTGTAAGGGGCTTCCCAGAGTCCAAGTTTGGGTCTGCGTCCCCTCTGTCCTCACATTCTCCTGTCAGCCCAGCTGGCTGGTTCCACATAGGTTTCTGTCCTATAAGCAAAGTGTGGCAGCACCCCTTGTCCCTTC
Source organism: Ctenodactylus gundi (assembly GCA_004027205.1). NCBI lineage: Eukaryota > Metazoa > Chordata > Mammalia > Rodentia > Ctenodactylidae > Ctenodactylus > Ctenodactylus gundi. The sequence goes on along the minus strand of PVKB01002753.1, from coordinate 190,858 downwards.
TGGAGCGCACACAACACCATTTCCTCCCACAACAAGGGGAGCCTGACTACTGCCCCAGGCCTGAGACAAGGGAACATTGTCTCCTCAAGGGAGGCTAGCAGGAGGGGGTGGGCAGCTACTCACCATAACTCTTGGAACTAGAAGGAAGGGGACAGCAGGAGGGAGTTAGGCTAGCAGATGGGAGAACTTCCATGCTTTATGGGGGTGGGGTGGGGAACTCTGAGATGATGAATGCCTTCTGTGCCTAGTCAAGTCTACCAGGTTACACTGAGGCCTGCTCTCAGATATCAGTTGGGGTGGTGGTGAGGCGGCTGGGAGGGGAAAGCCACCTGGTTTAAACATTCTCTCATCCCCAGGAAGAGAATGATCATAACCCTCATTCACCTACGAAAGCCTGTCAGACAGAGACCACTATCCCCATTTTACAAAAGGAAAGTTGTGACAGATCCTGGACCATTCGGATTTGCAGCTGAGGCTCCAATCAGGCTCTTCCAACTATACTCAGCAGTTCTCTATCTTAAGAAGTAAGAGGGGGCCTGAAACCAGGCATGGGAAAGTGGGAGGACTGGGGTGGACAAAGACCTAGAGGCCAGAGACAGCCTGTTTAGGGCAAGAAGAAGCCTGTGTTATGGCAGATACATCCCAATTAACACCCACCCACACACACCAGGGTGGGAGAAATCAGAGGGGAGAATGTAAGGCAGAAGCCACAGCTGCAAAACTCCCACCCTTTCCTTGGGCTCAATGCCTCCTCCTAGGAGCACCCCACCCGCTCCTCCAGCCTCTCTAAGTCTCCTGGTTCACCCCTGCCCTCTCCCCCAGTGGGACTCAGGGTTCCCAAAGGAGATTATCATATGGGAAAGGAAACGGGGGGGGGGGGGGGGGGGGGGGCGGAGCGGGGGGTGCAACTGTTCCTGCTCTGCCCTTCCTTTCCCCTGTCTTCCAAAGACAGAGCTGGCCCTGGAGTGTAGGAGCACCTGAGCTCCCTTGTCAGGGTTTCAGAAGGACAAGCCCCAAATTCCCTGTCTCCCTGCTCTCTGCCTGCTGGCTCTGGCTGTGGCATCAACGGAGGAGTACCAGAGCCTGGACAGGGAAAACAAAGCTGAGGACTGAAAAACAAAAGAAAAAGGAATTCAGAAGGGCGCTGGGAATGGGAGTGACCAAATTAGTCCAGGGTTTAGGGTTTCTGAGGCTTCTCACAGTCAAGGACACACTGGGAGTTAAGGCTGCAGCTGGAAAAATCCTAAGTGATCCCTGAGCTGTGCTCAGAATCCAAGAGCCTCAAAACTGGTTTCCAGCCTGGATGCCAAGGCACAGACCACCCAGCACCAATGTGAATCCAGAGTCCAAACTCCAGGCACAGACAAAGCCAGAAGGGAGAAGTAGGGGCCTTGGGAAGAGTGAGAAGAGTGGGAAGAGTGGGCTGGGGGCCTGGTGTCTGTGGGGCCTCTCTGTATCACTAGGAAAGGGGCAGAGGACAGAGCAGATGCAAGTAGGCAGAATAGGGAACCAGGGCTGTGATCCATGGAGCCCTGCCCATGGCAGCCAGAAGTATTCTCAGTCTTTCTTAAAAGGCCTTTGCTGTTCTGCCATAGCAGAACATCCTTCCATATCAGTCCCCACCTAGAAGCTCCTCTAACAGAAAAGGCAAGCTCTGGTAAAACTTAGGCCCTGAGTGTGCCCCAACTCAAACCTGCAGACTTGCCTCAGATCGGCTCAGGAGTGGCTGAATGGAAACACAGGCACCATCTTGTCTGCATACCTCTTAACCCAATTTTACAGGTGGGGGAGGGGTTAAGTCATAAGACTAGTGTCACACAGGGCCCCCTCTATTGCTCCATAAAGTAAGGCCTTAAGCCTCTCTAATTTTTCCAGGCCTAAGAACACAATGACATTCAAGAAAGCCACGCGCGGAAAGGCATGCCAATGGTGGGCCTCTTCCCCCAAACATCCTACAAGGGGCCTGGCCAACAGAGGGGCAGCCAGGCTCAGAGAAGGACTGAGCCTGTGATGGGCACGGTCCCCTCACACCTCTGTGTCTTCACAAACCAGTCCCTGAAAACATCCAAAGAACTCAGAATCTTTGTAATCCACCAGAAGACCTTGGAGCAAACAAAACTTGACATTAGTACAAACAGAAGCCTGAAACCTCATCAGAGCCTGAGTAGACAAGAGCCTGGTGTCATTAACACTCTAGAAACTGCCTGGATACCTGAGGACCAGATAGGCACCCTCCAACCTGCGCACCTGCTCAGTGAATACATGCAAAAAGTCAGTGGCAGGCTCAGTGCCCATGGGCCTCCTTTGGCCCCAACAAAAGCCTCCCCACAAAGAACTCACCACTTGCGGTTTGCTGCAGCACTTGCTGGTAGGAGCAGGCTCATCTGGAGCTCGTGTGGACTCAGGAGCTCTGGTCTCAGCAGAGGGCAGTACAATGGGAGCCAAGCAGGGCAAGTCCACAGGAACTGGGGTAGGGCCCTCATTGGAGCGTAGGGTCAACATGTACTGCTTGGTGACATCCTCAAGCGATGGTGCCTGCAGTGTGGGGTGGGCTCGAGCTGGGAAACCCATGGGCTCAGGCACAGCCACAGGGGGGCCAACAAAGGCTGGAGGCTCAGCCACCACAATAGGCATGAAGGCGGCGGGCATGCTGGCATGGCGAACGTGTTTGGAGGAGGGCCGGGCCTGAGACAGGCTACCAGTCTGGTCCTGATCACTCTCTTCTCTCCGGAGCTCCTGGTGACTGCTCCGAGCTGGGCGCTTCTTTGAACCTCGCCGGAGGAGCCGAGGGGACAAAACATCGGCCAGTTTGGGGTCCAGGTGAAAGTCACGGCGGGAAGTGGAGGAGGTAGAGGGGGTCTCAGGTAGGACTTGCTCAGACTGTGCCCAGCTCCTGGCAGGACCAGGGTCCTCTGGCTCTGCCCGCTGCTCTGCAAGGATGGGTTCACTGCTGGATGGAGGCAACACAGGCTCGACTTCCCTGATGGGCTCCCCTCCAGGGCCCTCAAATTCAGGCCCAGCCAGCTCACCACGACGGCTAGGATCACTCAGAGATTTCTTCTTAGGGGTTTTGCCAGCAACCCTGCCTTCCCCTACAAGCCCCAAAACACCTGGCCCTTGAACAATGCTCTGAATGACTTCCTGATACCCCTTGCTGTCTTCACTGCCCACAGAGAAGTCACTGTGGCCACTGGTTAAGCCCTCATCCAAAGCTGGGGGTGCTGGAAGCCCTGTCTTGGAGTTCAGTGAGCCAAGGAGGTTGCTGTCCACAGAGAATCCAGAGGGCTCTTCAGAGGTGGCAGCCCGGTGGCGCTGTGGAATTGGATCACTCAGGGATCTATAGGCCTCACTCACCTCCCCATTGCTCAGTTCAGTCCCACCAGGGCCTGAAGGTGGGACTTTGCGTCTCCTGCGGAGGGCACCTGGCGTGGGAGGAGTCTCAGGAGACACCAGGGCCCACCCACCCAGATTGTCCTCATTCCCAGGACCATGGTGGTTCATCTGGGTTGAAGAAGACAGGGATCGCCATACTCCTGTGGTACCCAGGCTGTGAAAGTCGACCCCAGGAGGCTCAGGGTCTGCCCCAATGCCCTCATCTGTCAGGCTGGACTCAGGGCCTGAGAGTTCTTCCTGGGACCGCTGTCCTTGGGACATATCGCCTGCCCAGTCGGGGCTTTTAGGGGGAACATCACTTCCATCATCCTGTTGGGCACCCATGCGCTGGATCTTCTCAAAAACCTGACGAGCTTCCTGCACATACTGATCTTGGACCACAAGTGGCAGTGGATCCTCCTCAGCACCAGGCCCTGTCAGCAAGAGCTCAGAGGAGCTGGGCTTCAGGGCAGTGCTGCGGGTTAGGCGGCGAGCCACTGGCTTCTCTGAGCAGGTAAAGGACTTTGCCCTCCTTAGAGTAGCTGTCAAGTCCTTGAGGGTGGGACGGGTGCTGAGTGACACTGGGGCTTGGGAGGACATGGACTCAAGGTGCTCCACCGGGCCACCTGTTGAAGGTGAGTCTCTACCATCTGGGGTGCTGCTTCCAGGGCCTCCACTGCGCTTTCTCACCCTCAGCTCTGAAAGGTCTGAGCGCAGGAAACTGAGCAGGGTCAGGGTCTCCGAGGCAATATCTGGATTGGACAGGGACTTCCGTTGCCTGCTCTTGTCCAGGTCCAATCCTCCATCCCTCAAGGTTCTGGTGGGGCCCACAGGCACCTTGGTGCGGGTTCGAGCCTGGGGCCGCAGGAGAAGCCCTTCTCTGGATCCAAAGCTAGGGGAGCGGTACACACCCCAGTTCCCAGAACCCCGGCTAGACCACAGGTCATCGTCCTTGAGCGTCTCTGTGCTGGAATAGCGGCTACTACCCCGAGAGCCAGCAGGGCTGGCCAGGTATGCAGGAAAGCTCACCTTGGTCACGCGGAAAGCTGCTCCCACAACATCGGACATAGGCCGCAAACCCTCCTCGGGACCTGAGAAGCAGGGCTGCAAGCTACTACCCCACTCCCGGGGTCCCTCTTCGCTAGGGACTCTGGGAGATGTTGGAGGTTCAGGGCTCCTGACTTCGCCCACTGAATCCATGCTGCCCGAATTTAACCCATCACTGTCCGGCCTACAGTTCGGATCCAACAGTGAGTTTCCAGGCCTGAGCTCCGGCCTCCCTCTCCCGCGGTGGCTGCCCTCACTGTCTCGGTCCTCCTCGCTGCCAGAGGAGTGGCCGCCTTGGTAGGCCGGACTCGGAGCTCCAGACTGCTGCAGAGGGCCCTCCTCTTCCTCCTCGCTGGAGCTGGCAGCCTGGCTGCGGCAGACAGGATAGGAGGAGGCGATGGAGGAGGAGGAGGAGCAGGAGGCCCGGGCCCCGGCCTGCGGTTGGGAGAAGCTATGCCAAGAATGTAAACCATCCGCCGGACGCTGCGCCCGCTCCGGTGGCTGCCGCCGCCTTCCCTCGCTCCCCAGCCCGGACAGCGGCCGCGGCGCCGAACGCAGGCCCGCCAAGGGGAAACACGTCCGAGGAGGTGGCGTCGGAGGCTGCCGGGGCTCCCGAGGCAGGGGCTCCCACGCGGCCCCTTCGGGGCCGGGCGTCCCCGGGGCCTCGGAGTCCGCGCTGGGCCTCCTAGAGCCGGGGCCGCCGAAGAGCTTACGCATCTCTGTGACGCTGGGCCAAGCTCCACGCGCAGGGCCTTCGGCCGCTTCTTCCACGGCCCCGGGGGAGACGCCCCCGTTCCGCACCCCAGCGGAGTCGTAGTCCAAATGCGGCGCGTCGAAGCGCCGGGAGAGCTGGCGCACCGAGGGCGAGAGGCTGCGGAGCGGGCGCGGCTGCGCGGGGGCGGCCGGGGGCCCCGACGCCAGCTTGGACACGCGCCGGGAGGGCTGGCCTGGGACGGCCGCGGCCGGCCGGCACGAGGCGCGGCGCCGCAGCCCAGGGGAGCTCGTGTCCCCCTCCTTTGGCCCGGGTCCGCCGCTCCAGCGCTCCAGCAGTTTGAACGAGACGCTGCGATAAAGCGGGGGCCGGGGCGACCCGTCCGCCATGGCGGCGGCACTCACTCCGGGGGGGCTGGCCTCGGGGAGCCGCGGCCAACCCCCCCCCCTCCGCCTCCCGCTCCGAAGGAGCGCAGTGGCCGCGGTCCGAGGGCCTGGGTCCTGCACCCGCGGCGCGCGAGCGTCTGCAAGGACGGCGCAGGGACCCGAGCTGAGGTTTATCAGTGGCGGATCAAGTTTCGGCCGCCGCGGGCAGCCGCGCCTCCATCCCGGGCGGCCCCTTCCGCCTCAGCGCCGACCCCTACGCCGGACCCCCGCCTCAGCCCCTTGGGGCAAGGGCATTGCGGCCCAGCCCGCAAGGGAGCCCCGCGCTCCTCTCCCTCGGCCCGCGCCCGCCCGCCCGGAGGCCGGCCCGCCGTCCCCTGCACTCCCGCGGCGGCTCCGCGCCCTCCCTCTTCACTGCTTGCCCTCAGCTCCCTTTTGTTGCAAATAAACTTTGCCGAGAGGAAAGGGGGCGGTGGGCGGGGCCTCGCGCCCAAAAGAGGGGGTGGGCTCCTGGCGCGCGAGAGTCTGGGAACCCGGTGCGGGGAGGGAATGGAGGAGGAGCCGAAGGGGAAACCCGACGCCTGAACACTTGCAAACCCAGGCGACCCTCGAGGGGAGGTCTCGGGGGCGCAGCGGGCCGGGCCGCAGCGTAGAAACTCGCACTAGACAAACGCGAGCGTGAACGTGGTCGGCTCCGCAGGAACCCAGCTACCGCCACGCACCGCGGTTAAGCGGCTTTCGTGTGGGACTACGCTGCCCTGGGGGCTCCAACATGGCAACCTGGAACCAACAAGTTCTGGTACACACCTTTACTCAGGTACACGCAGAAAGACTCCCGGCCGGGAAAGGGGTGGGGCCCCGCGCCAGGAGGAGGCGTGGGCGGGGCAGGCCGCTCTCCGCCCCGCCCTTCACCGCTCCTACGCCACGCCCCCATCCCCGCCCTCCGCGGTGAATCCTGCGGCGCCCCGCCCACGGCCCGCCCCTCACCCTCCCGGACGCCCAACCCGTCCCACGCCCCTGCGGCGTGTCCGGCTCTTACCTTCTCTCAACCCACCCCCTTGCGGGTCTAGAAGCCCCTGCTCCTGGGCCACGTCCCACCCCACTTTTCCATCTGCCACGCCCCTCGCCGTGCAGGCGGCCTTTTCTCGCTCCGCCCCTCTTTCTCCTTCGCTCTGGGGTACGTGGCTCTTGCTCCCTCTACCGGCTCACCCAACCCTTGGAACCCTGCACAGGTACAGCAACATCCATCTACAACAACCGAAAACTCAGGAAGATTTCACTTCCATTAAAGTCTTTAGAACATTCTTGCCTTCTTTCGGTGTTACACAGGAAAGGAGCTTGGATGGTAACGCCCTCAACTTCCTGTTGGCAGCCCTACCCTCCTCCTGGAGACTACTCCACCCTCCTGGCAGGGAGGGTGTAGGTGGTCGTTTCTCCTGCCTCACACGGGTTAATCCTAGCTAAAGTCTTTCTCCCACTGCTGTACCGGTGTGGTGAGTCTGAAGTTGTGCCGGTACTGGGGCGTCACCCTGTTCTCCCCATGTTGTCCTTTTTATCCTTCCTAGCTCAGTTTATAAAAAATGGAGTTTACGTCTGAATGGATAAAAATGTATGGGCCTAAGATGTATAGGTATTAATATTCCATGTATTTTATTTAATCTTACTGAGGAGGTAACTTTAACCAGTATCAAAGTCAGGAAAAAATGGCTACTTCTGCTCTGACTTAAATTCAGGTTTGAGGATAGGTCTGTGCTTTTACCTAGCCTGCTCCCTTTGCCAGTGTTGCACAGCGATGCAATGCTTTATTCAGGCTGCACTAAACATTCCAATGTGGGAACGTGCATGCACTGATCCATTGTCTTGTTGATGTGCCTTTAGGTGTTTGCAGGTGTTTGCTGAGTGTGCGTGTGACTGCGCATGGACTGAAGTGTTCTGCAGGTGGAATGAAGTGTTCAGGTGCAATGCATGTCACTACTTGACATTAGGAGGCAATATCAAATGAGGATCAAACATCTATTCTGTTTTGGAATTATCTGTGTTTCCTTTTTATGAAGCACTTATTTGTGCCTCTTGAGAATTCTTCTAGTGGACTATATTAGATTTAATACTTAATGATTTCTGTTCTACCTTTCCCATCCTTGGCACCCTGTATCTGAGGGCTGGTACTATTGTCACTGTAGTATAGGGAGGGAAACAAGCTCAGAAGTGAAGGTTCAAAACCCCAGAATCTGTTGCAGCTCTCTGCACTGAGTCCCCCCTCGGGCCTCACGTAAGGAACTCTCTGTGCTCTTTAAACTATGTCAGGTCGCACCATCATCCCCCAGCATCTTTTGGCTACCAACCATACCATGAGCTCATTGTTCCCTTAGTGACACCTTCCTTGCTGGCTTTCTTTATGTTCTTATCTCTCCTCACCAGCTACAGTGATCCAGGTGTGTTTGTTACGTAATTGCCTACCTCTTCCATCAAACTATGAGCTCCTTGAGAGCAGAGTCCATGCTCAGCACGATGCCTGGCATATAGTAGGCACTTAGTTGATGTGCTTATTGGTTGAATTATTTCCTTGTCTGAACCTCTAAGCCTTGGATTCTATCCCAGGGTAGAATCTGGGTCTGAGTTCAGATGAGAGCATGTAGAAGGTTTGCTAATAAACCCAAGAGAGAGAAAGGAGCCAGTTGCATTCGTTGCTAAGACAGATCCACTCCCCCTGGGCTTTTCCTGCTTGTAGTGGAGATGGGAACTGGTTCCTGATTCTCCAGTTCTCTGCTCCTCTGCCTCCCTATCCTCTAGTGCAAGAAGTCACCACTTGAAGGTCTTTGTCCTAGAAGTTCCTTCCCTGAGCCTTGCCTGCCTTGAATATTCCCCTTCTTTACCCGGCCCCTTTGCTGCCTCCCCACCCATGCCTCCCTGCCTCACCCAGTGCCGCTGCCCCAGCATGCCACCATCATTCAGAGACCACAGCCTTCTGTATTCTACCTGTCTGGCTCCTCCCCTCCCCAACTCTTTTTTGCTGGAGCTCCCAGGCCCCTCTTTTCTCACTCCCTTCCCCCAGGATGCCTATCTTCCCAACTCAGCTTCAGGCCAAGTGGGAGCTGACCTCATCCCACTTTGCACCTTCTTTCAGTAAAGCCCTCAGGTGTGTCTCCGGACCATTGACTCTGAGCCCTCACAAGGGGAAGGCCTCAACTCCAGCCTAGACCTTGACCCCCACTCCAGGCCAGGTTAGCTTTCACCTAGGTCCACCAGCTCAGGGTGGGAACCAACTAAAGAGATTTGTTTTGGCTGTGGGTAAATGCCTGGAAACTAGTAGTTTTAAAAGGAAGATAATTCTCTCTCATGCAAAAGTCCAAATAAAAATGATTAAAGACCTAAGCTGCTCTCAGCTTTTTTTCTGTTACAGAAGGGGCCTTGAACAAATGGTCCAAGATGGTATCCTAGTTCCCCTTCCACTTTGAAAGCAACAAGAAGTGTTTGGGGTGAGGACAAATATTCTACATATCTCAAAAGTGCTCCTTGAGGTCCATATTAAACTGCCTTAGGCCACTGATATCCTGTTACCAGGAAGGAGAGATCTGATGTGCTTGGGGACAAGAGTCTAGAAATGAAGTTTTCACCCTAGGTGGCCATGTGCCCAGCTAAAGGGGGCCACTGATATTGGGCTGACATCCATTCCTTCTTGGGGTGGTCCCAGTTACTGGGAATTGGACAAGAAGCTTAGCAATGGGATGGCAGATGATGAAAGGAAAAAGAGGTATGTGACCTTAGCAAATAAGTTTCCATATTAAAGCTTCAGTTCCTCATTCATCATAGGAAGTATTATAAAGGAAAAATGTAAAAACATGTATAAAGCACATTGTTAGATTCCTGGAACCCACAGGGCCCAGTGAGTGGCTCTTTCTGTCATTGTCATAGCTTCTCATTACTTTCATGGACTGGTACCCAAGTTTCACTCTCTGAGCTCATATTGGGCCATGACCCTCCTATCCTCCTCCAACACCTCTAGCCTTTGCCTGTGCTGTCTCTTGCACCAAAGATACCCAGAATCTCTCTCCTTCAGCCTGATCACATTCATCTTTCAAGGCCCAGCTGCCCTGCTCCATCCCCCGGGAAGTCTTCCCCAGCTCGTGGGAGAGCCACCTTGACCCCTCTGAGCCCATATCATTCCCTGGTGCCTCACCACACTATGTCCTGTCCGTGTCTCCTGTATGTCCCACCCCAAGGAGCAGAGCGTTCCCAGGGTAAGCCCCAAGCCCCCTCTCCATCACTGGGATGCTCTGGGTTAAAGTGAGGACAGAAGAAGGAGACAAAGGAAAGGCAAAGGAAAAGGGAACTTCAAGCCTCCAAACAGCACTTGGAATCTTCGGTACTGACATGTAGTGGTTTTTCCTTCTTATTGGAACAGAAGGGGGCTTGTGAATTGTGATCCTTTTTCTCCAAAAAGTTATGATGAGCTTCTTTTCTTTGAAGACCTCTGCCTCTCATGCAACAAAGAGAAAGCGTTAAAGACCCCAGTTTAAAATTCTGTTTAGACACCTCCTGAAGAGATGAAGGTCACTAATGTGTTAGTGGGGTACCTTACAATTTCGCTGTCCGTTTGTGGATTTCAGGATGTGTGCCTTGCCCGCACTGACTACCGGCTGCAAGTCAGAATTACAAGGATTCCTCACTGGACTCTTCAGCAGCCTCAGCCTTCTGAGCTGTACCTGAGAGCCAGCTGTACTGCAGCTGGGGGTGTGCTGGATTATTCTGAGTTTTTTTTACATCCTGTCTCTGATTGTGTGATCAAAAATGGAAGTGCACACATGGAGTACTCTCATTGAAGGTTCAATCAGGAGCTAACAAATTCAGATATTTGTAGCTGCAATTCAGATATCATGCTTCATTCGAATAGTACCCACATTCACTGGTTTGAAAACTGTGAGACAGTGCTGGTCAGGTATCCAAAAGTATAGACATCTCTTATGCTTATTCATAGCCCTTGAAGCAACTCATGTTCCAAAAAAAACAAAATAATTATAGTGTTAACATTCAATCTGTGCTCACTGTGTTCCTTGTATTGCTTTGCATGTACTAATTAATTTCATCTTCACAACTGTACAAGACAGGCATCTTCTTTTATTAACATTGTTCAGCTGGGGAGGCTGAAGAATGAAGATATTAATTAAATAATTTTCCCATAGTAACACAGCTAGTGCACACTCAGGTAGCTGGGCTTTGGAGTTCATGCTCCACAACTGAAGGTCACAGCAATTAGTAATCATCTGGGCTTGCCATCCGGGCCTCCCCACAGGTGCAGCCAGGTTGTGGGCAAAGGCATCTGTCTTCCACTTGTAGTTTTCCCTGCTTCCCCAGTGAAGAAGAGACTATATGCAAGGTGGGTAACATCTGTCCTGCTTGGTATGGTCTTGAATCCTACTGGAAATCAGAAGAGGCCTGCCTTCTGTTGTCTCGCATATCCACCTCACTGCGTGCCAGAGAATCCAAGGTCCTCCTGACCAGATCATCAGGCTCTCCAACCCTGACAGAGTTAGGAGTTGAAACCTCCTAGAGCCCTTCTCTGGATACCCCTGTTGCCAGGCAGCCCAGGGGATTAGGAAGGGCCAGAAAAGAAATCCTGAATATGTTTCACAGCTCTTCTTCTCCCCTGTCCCTCTGTCCTCCCGTCTCTTACTCTGTCTTCTGGAATGGGGGACTTCTCGCCTGGCAAACTCTCTTGCTTATAGGTCTGTGTGGAGTACCAGCAGCTGAGGGCAGGTTAGGTTATCCTATAGGAGAAAACAAGTCCAGAAGGAGGGAATGACACAAAGATCATAGGAAAAGCAAGGAGTGGGGCAGGGTTGGGAAAGAAAGAAAGAGACCAGCAGCTCTCTGTAGATGACGAGCCACAGAGCAGTGATTGGGAACATTCTAGGAGAGAGCAGGGAGAAGACTCCCTGGGGTGGTATGACTTCCTGTCTTAGCTACTTTTTCGTCACTGTGACTCAATACCCAGGATCCACAACTTCAGGAAGGAAATATTTATTTTAGCTTACAGTTTCAGAAGGTTTCAGCCCATTCACAGGTGGACAGCTAGATTGGAAATAGTAGAAGCTCATGGCAGGGCTAGAGGTGGGTCTGTGGCCCAGATCTGTTTTTGAGTTGCCTCCAGGAGAGCTGGTCAAGACCACCTTCTGGGAGCCCACAGGTGTCATGAAGAACTTGAGAGAGCAGGGGTGAAACACAGCCAGGACAGCCTACCCCGAGACCGTGGGTGTTCTTTCATCTGTGGGACGTCCATGAGCAGCCTCCTGGTGGCCCTGTATTCTCGAGCTGTTGGCTTCTCCTTTTAGAATGAAGTAATGTTAAAGAGTTATTTTCCCCTCTTGGGAGCCTAGTAGAAGTGCTCCAGTCCCTGAGGTCACCCCCAGCTTGATAGAGCCACATTGGAAGGGACAAGTGAAAGACAGGTAGGGCCTTCCCAACACTGAATGCTCAGGTCCCACCTGGCTCTGGAGCCTACAGCACCCGGCCAGCTCGTGCTCTGTCTGGAAGGTGTCTGAGGGCTCTGTCTGCTTTTCTCAACTTTCACACTAAATGAATGGAATATTACTTCTTCCAACCAGAAAGCTCAGATTCACCCCCCAAACTCAAATAGCTCTTCCTAGAGTCCCTGACTTCCTTTGCTACCTTCTCTCAGCTCCTGTTAGTGATCTCAAAGCGTGTACAAAGAGTAGCACAGTACAAAGACTTTATTACAGTACAAGTTACACTGTATTTCTGTAAGCAGCTTAACATGGTTTTCTGGTTCTTTTTTGTTTTCAGTACTGGGGATCGAGCACAGAGCCTTCTCATTGAACAACATCCCTAGCTCTTTGTTTTTGTTTTTAGATAAGGTCTCACTAAGTTGCTAAGTTACCTAGAATGCCGGACTTATAGGCGAGTGATGCCATGCCCAGTTTAACATGGCTTTCTTAACTCTTTCTGACTGACTGGGAACTTTTGAGGGGTAGGCACAGGTCTGTGGGTCCTGGTGCCCACAGGGCTTGGACCAGAGAGAGGTCTCGATATATAGTTGTAGAGGCTTGGTAACTATGAGAAGCTTTACTCCATGCCCAGCTGAGCTGAGTTTAAATTCTCTGTGTGACGTGTGTTTGATGGGTCTTCTGGCACCCTGGCCAAAATGGCAAAGATAGTTGCCCAGGCCCTGTGTCTTGCCCTGGTGGATTCAGTGACCCCGCCGCTGCCACTTGGCTGTGAGTTTCTGTATTAGCTCATGCGGCCGCTGGCGGAACTTCCTCTGGGTGAAGTAGAAGAGTATGGGGTCCAGAACACTGTTGGCACTAGCAAAGGGCCGTGTGCCCTTGTAGGCAGCAGCAAAGGTCTCCAGCACAGGGCAAGGGACACCAGACACGGAACGTACTGCCAGATAGGCTGTCTTGGTGACATGGAAAGGCAAGAAGCTGATGGCAAAGACAGCTGCCACAATCACAGCCATGCGGGCTGCTTTGCCACGTCGCTCCTGTGCCACAGGCCCCGCAAGTCCATCTTGGCGGCAGAGGCGGCGAGCCAGGCGACAGTAGCAGGCCAGCAAGGCTGCAAAGGGCAACAGGAAGCCGATGACTGTAAGGGCCATGCCGTAGGGCAGGTAGTGGCCGGCCAGGGCGGGGGGGCTCAGATCATAGCAGACGGTGCGATTCCGCTGGATGCCCGTGGCAGCAAAGATGGCGGTGGGCAGGCACTGGGCTGTCACGGCTAGCCACACAGCTCCACACACAAACCAGGCTGCCTGGCGGCCCCCGTGCTTATGCCAGGAGGCCAGGGGGTGGCAGATACCCAAATAGCGCTGGAAACTGATGCAGGTGAGGAAGAGGATGCTGCCATGCAGGTTGGCGTAGAAAAGGAAGCGCACCAGGCGGCAAGCAAGGTCTCCAAAGGGCCAGTGGTCTCGCTGGGCATAGTTGTAGATGAGCAGAGGCAGGGAGCAGGCGTACAGCAGGTCGGCCAGGGCCAGGTTGAGGGTGTACACGGCCGTGCGGGTCAGGGCCCGGCGGGATGTGCAGACCTGGATAATGACACAGATGTTCAGTGGCAGGCCGGCCACCAGCACTGCCGAGTACACCGGGGGCAGCAGCCATCGCTTGAAGTCTTCACGGTAGACACAGGTGGTAGGTGGTGAGCCCACGTCCAGTGCTGTGCCATTGTCCCACTCCATGCCTGTCCAGCTGGACTTTCTACATTCGAAGAGGCTGGGGAAGCAATGCACAACCCGTCAGTGACATGCTCACCGGCCACTCACCGAGTCCACCGGACTCTGAGCCTTCACCTTCCTGTCTGAACAATTAGGGCATTGACTTTGCTGTCACTGTGCTTCCCACCCCATGGAGGTCCCACGCAGCCCGGAGTTCAAGGAAACTTGGAATGCAATAAATCTCAAGCTTGGGAGAGATGTAATTCACTTTCTATTGTATTTCTATAGTATTCATTTTCTGTCAGCCTTTCTAGTAAACTTCTATCCACCCTACCAAACCCTGGTCAAATGTCCCTATCTTTGTTAGTGGAAATTGAGAAGACTTGTGTTTGGATGTCAGCTATGCTACTTACTGTGTAGCAGAAAGGAGACCTTGCAGGGTAAGCTTTAAGTTTGAATTTCTCCATCTGAGGAATGGGGCAGGGGGGACGTGTTCTCCATCTCTAAAGGATGGCGTGAAGTTAGAAACCCTGAATCTTGCTGTACAGGACTTCTCCTGAGCTCCTGAGGGGATGGGAATTATGATCATGGGGCTCTGCCTGTCTCTCACAAACTAGAACATCCTGAGAAGTGGCAGGTTTGGTGCCTATCTGTATCTTAGAGCCAGACCTAGGGGTCCAGGGCGGAAGGGCCCCCATTAGCTCTCAGCCCCTATGAATGATCCACATACCATGAAGTCCTTGAGGTTAGCCTCTACTTCCTCAGCCTGAACTCCACCTTCCAAAGTCATGGTTCGATCTTCTTTTGGTCGCAGCTTTGCTATCTGTAAGATGAGTCAAGAAGTGACTCAAGAGCAACCAAAGGCAGCTTTCCAATCCACCTGAGGCCACGAAGGCTGGTCTAGCAGCGACGCTGATGCCATATCGTCCCCTGGTGGCCAGAGTGAAAATAGAATCCCTCAAGGCAAACTGGTGAGGAGTGAGGCTCAGGGCTTCTTTTAGAGAGACGGAAATTCAGAAGGGGAGGGCAGAGATGGCCACTCAGTTTTAGTCAATTAGAAGCAGAACCAAAATCTGAATCCACTTGACTGATTCAGACATTGCAGCCTAATGTAGCCCTCAGACAGGGATACAGAGCTTACACGGGCAGCCTCAGAGGTATGCAGGCCTGGGTCAAATGTTAGCAGGCGCCTGCCATGCTCTATAACCCAGGTCCTGTCATCTGCCTTTCCTAGGACCACATCCTCAGCAGTAAAGTGTGCCATGGGCCTGACATTTAGTGGGTGCTCAACTGGTGCCCTGCCATTGCACCCTCTGCCTTGTCCCACCTGTCATTAGTGCAGGCTGTGTTTTGTGGTCCAGATGTCCATGTTCAAATTCTAATCCTGCCACATGGGTGGCCTTGGGTATATTACTTACCCTCTCTACCTCTGTTTTCTCATCTCTAAAATGGGATAATATAGTACCTGCCTTATAAGGTTATTATGAAGATCAGTATCAAGGCCTTGATCACAGGGTGTTAGCTGTTTTTAATGTGGTTATATGTGCTAAATAAGGTTATAGAATTTTAAAAAGAAAACTTGCTCTTCCTAATTTAAAATTTGATTTTAGCTGGCCATGGTGGCATATGCCTGTAATCCCAGCACTCTGGGAGGCTCGGGCAGGAGGATCATAAGTTTAAGCCCAACCTGGGCAACTTAGTGACATAGCGAGACACTGTCTCAAAATAAACTTAGTGACATAGTGAGACACTGTCTCAAAAAAAAAAAAAAAAAAAAGGATTAGGTATATAGCTCAGTGTGAGGCCCTGGATTCAACCTCTAGTACTGCGAAAAATAAACATGAAATAAAAGTTGGTTTTAATTTACCCAAATTCTGAACAAAATAATACAGTTTGGAGCCTGAGTCTGTACCCCCCACCTCCATCCCATACCACCTTTAGAGCCAGACCTAGGAGTCTGTGGCAGAAGATCTCTGGTGTGCTTTTGGCTTGTGTGTTAGGATGCTGTGTGCCTCACTCAGAGGAGGTGGGCATGAAGGGAGCAGGGGGAGAAGCTCTCACAGTGTGGCCAGGAAGGCCATCGTTCAACTCTATGCTCATTCACCAAGGCCACACTTTCATTCACGCGTTCAGTTCTTGTTTCTGCCTGCCAGGCATTTTTCACTGCCTGTTGGACACCCGGGCACACAGTACAGTATATAGATGTAGATGTTAGCTATGGATAGAGACCACATACAGCTGCAGGTATGTTAGTCAGATGGAAAACCAGTGTGAGCGGCAGGACAGAAGGGACTTTTCAGAGGAGAATGAAGGTCCCCTGGTAACTGAGGAGGATGTTCAAGGGTGGAGAAAAGTGTAAGGCCATCCTAGGCAGGGAGGGAAGTGGAGCAGGCAGAGTCTGAGAGGAGATCTATGTGGGAGGAGTTGAGCTACGCCCCTCAACCTTCCTCTGGGAGCCTGGCTGCCCTTAGACTCCTGCCCCAGGGAGCCCTCTGAGGCAGGTGGGTGGACATTCCACTTGTTTCCCACCTCTCCCACTCTCTTGTAAGACTGCCCTTCCTGACCTCCCCTTTGGAAGGAAGCAGGAGGGAATCCTAGAGTCACCCAGCCCAAAAGGCACATTCTAGGGCCTGGGCAAGAAAAGCCGGCCTGGTTGTTGCCCAGATCTCTATTCCCACTGCCTCTGAGCACCCTGGAGGTTGAGGTGTTCTCCTGGCCCACTTGGCCCCCACCTCTGTGTAGTAGCTGGTGGTTCTCTCAGGTTGACTACCCACTCTTGGGCTCTATTCCTGGGCCAGCTCAGACGGTGGCCTCTGAGGAGTTCCAGCTACACTGCCTGTGGGGGGCTGGCTTGCTAAGAGGTAGCTCTGACCATATCCCCCCTTAAATCCTCTCCCCTTGGAGAAATGCCCAAGCCTCGTTCCTGATGTTCATGGCCCCTGCCAGGCCCTCCAGCCTCATCAGAGGATCTCAGGTCTACTGCAGTCTGCCCCTGCTGCTGGCCTTCCTTTCTCCTTACTGTTTCAAAGTCACAGAGATGGCCACACAGTTGCTGACAGCCAAGGACACAGATGCCCCGTCCACCCTCCCCGTCTCTGCTCTTCCTTCACACATACTACTCAGGCCATCATACTCCTGGCCCTATCTTGCCTCTTTCTTTTCTAGACCCCATCCTTCCTCAGACACCTCCCCCAACTCCACGTACCTCCTTTTTTAGGTCAGCACTAGACCCAGCTGGCTGCCCACTCACATCTTCTTGGGTCCAGCCACCCACCCCATCTGCACCAGCTCAAGGCCCCAAGGCATGGTGATACTCACTTACAGCCTCTTGTCCTGTAGGATGCTGGTGGTCCCGAGCATGTTGGGGCAAAGAGAAGCCAGAACTGAGGCTCCCCGTGCGTCCACCCTTCACCAGGCTGCAACACCTTTGATCAGCAGGCTCAGCAGGCTGACTGCTTCCTCTGCTTCCTGGCAAGGCTGCCTCTGACTGAAATAGCCCCTGCAGGGGTCACCGCCTCCTTGCCACCCCCAGCAACTCAGCCTGACGTAAACTGGGCCAACAAAAGTGAGGAGGCGGAGGAAAAGCATCTTAGAACCTTCCACCCCAGCAGTGGGAACGGGAGAACGAAGGGGTAGAAAGTGGTATGGGCAGGATGAGAGGCTGCTTGTCAAAGGCCAGCCCCACAGCCCCAGAGCTCAAGAGGAGTTTGGGCGGTGGGGATGGAGAAGTATCCTTGAGATCTCAGTGAGTGACATTTTTCCTGCCTGAGCCAAGCCTTCCCTAGCCCCTCCTCACCACCAAACCAGGCTTTGGAGCTCTTAGGACAATCAGAGAAAGAGAGGTGGCTCATCACTCTCCCAGGAGACCAGCTCCAGGGCTGAAGGCTGCACTTAAGAAGGGTGACCTGTGACCTGGGGAAGGTAGATTTTAGTTTGAAGCCACTGAGGCAATTGGGTAGGAGCAGGGAAAGAACACTGCCCTGGGAGATGGAGGTCCAGGTCATTTTATTTTTTGTTTTTGCCAAATTGGGGATTAAATCCCGGGCCTTCACACTAAGATATATGCTCAGCCCTTTTTAAATTTTTTATTTTGAGACGTGGTTTCACCAAGGTACTATGTTGCCCCAACTAGTTTCGACCCTGTGGTTCTCTGACCTCAGCCTCCTGGAGTGCTGGGATCTTCCTCATGGTCTGCCTCTGGAAAAATCTGTCCCCTCTCTGAGATAGAACAGAATATGGCCATACTGGGAACGAGCATGGTGGGAGGACAGACAGCCACAGAGAGTGTGGACTCCCTTCACTCTGCATGATGCCGAGTACACTACTGGAACCCAGTAGCAGCTGGGGTACTAATCTTACCCCAAATCTACTTCATAGGCTTGAGGAACTGAGTGGAAGCCCACAGCTTGGAGCAAACTGAGAAAGTTCGCCTAGTCACTAGGTCAGTAGTGTATGAGCTGAGCACTTACTGCTTACTCTAGGAGTTGCTAAGGCCCAGGAGGGCAAGGTGGCCTAGCCTGCCCATGGCTACCATCAGGTGCCCATGGCCCCCTCCACTGGTAGAGGGGGGCGGTCACTCTCTGTCCCAGGGGTGAAAGCAGCTCTGAGTGATTCCTGCGGGGTCAGGCCCTGGGCAGGGCTCGAGTCAGGCGTCTGAACATTTTCAGTTCTTGACACCAGGATGGGAGTCTTCCCTGTTCTGAGGGCTGGTGGCCATGAGGTGGCACTAGCGGACAGCCTAGGACAACCATCTGCACACAGCAGGGCGGTCCCTGTGGGAGGCGGCACAATACTGGGTTCCCAGCCTCGTTCCTCTGACTATATCTGTTGCCTTTCTCCTGCATACCCTTCCCAGACAAGCTCCAGACCAGTTCTCAGATCCTCACCTTGGTCCACGACGCTCGCAGGAACCGTGGGGACATTCATTGCCAGGGATGACAGGACCAGTGCTGAACCCTGTCCACGTAGGGTAGAGGCCCGAGGAGTGTCACTAACTCTGCTTCACGTTCACTATCAGCAAGAACACAGGCCCTCACCCCTGGGAAATAGGCTCTGCAAATTTCCTTTCCTCAGCTCAGGTAACAACCATGAGTTCAGTTCTGTAGCAGAAGTGACAAATTTAGACATGAGGAAGAACTGACAAGGTTGAAGCTCTTTGGGCCACTTAGATGTCATGGTCACAGGATGCCCTTTAAGTGACCTTCTAGCCTGTCCCCACCACCCCCACCGTCTCTAAGGCCCGGGAGTCTGAAGGGATGAGGGAGCCTGTTGGCCAGAGGCAGAAGCTGAAAGCCTGAGTCACTGCCTGCCAGCCAGTCTGGGCAGAAAGCAGCCAGATACGGCTGGGCCTGGGAAGAGGCTTTTCTGCTTGCTGGGAAACCAAGCCCGGGAATTCCCTAGCTGGGACCATGGCTGGTAAGCATTGCCGTAAGGGCACAGGATGGTAGGGACCAAGGCACAGCTTCCTTCCGCAGAGGAGTCAGGCAGGCTGGGATCACCACCAACTTGCTATGTGAGTAGGACCAGTCACCCACCTTCCCCGAGTCTGGATAAAGAAGGTTAATTAAGGCACCTACCATCAGTGCAGCTCTGGCCCTGGGTGGCACATGGCCTGGGGCAGGAGGGTGTCCTTGAGCTCACCTTGGGCCAGCCTGAAGCCAGGTTCCTGATGCCAGCACTTACCTGGCACCCAGAAGCGATTTGGGGAGGGGGAAGTCCCCATCTGCAGAAGTTCTGCTCCCATCTGTGGTATCGGGCTGGCTGCAGAAGCGGGCACAACCTGGCAAGAGGGCGCTGGGAGACTAGGGGGCCCGCTTTCTGTTCTCCTTTTCCACTTCCCCTTCTCATTCTGCTTAACAGGAGTCAAAGCTGGAACCGAAACCTTCATTTTGAGCGCAGGGAAGGGGAAGCAGCAGCTTTAGGGGATCTGCAGATTGGGGCCGTTCTTTTAGCTTTTCTTCAGGCTGAACAAAGTGAGACTTTTCCTCTTCTGAGAACCCGGTGTGCATTGGGAGCTTCTCTCCTGAGTGGCTCTCAAGGCCTCTGCCTCGCTAAGACGCTTGGCTTACTGAGCATTGATGCTGCACCAGACGTTGAACAAAACGCTTCCCGTGCTGATCTCATCTATTTTTCATGATTTCTGTCCCCCCTTTACAGATGAGGAAACTGAGGTATGGAGAAGTTTACTAGAGGTCCTGACTGGGGAATGGGACTGAAGAGGTTAGGGACTACAGCAGCCCTGGTGTGGCGGCAGCAATCCAGGCCAGGGAGCTTCCATGGAGAAACTAAAGGGGGAGCCTCTGGAGGCCTGCTTTCCTGTGCTCCTGGGCCACAGCACCTTTGGCCAGAACTTTGCAGACCTTCAGGGCCTTCCAGTAGAGCCAGCGTGGAGGCACTGTCTCGGGTGGGGACCCAGGTTTCCTGTTCCTTTGTCTCCCTGGGAAGAAGGCCACTTGACTCTCTTTCTGAGAAAGAGCCCGCTGCCTCCCTAGTGAGCCATCCATTCTCCAAGATAACTAGACTCCAGACTGTGGCAGGAAGCCCCATGGCTCAGGTCCAGCATGGGGCCCCCATGCAAGCGGCCATTGTCCTGCTCCTCCTCAGCTTCCCACCCACTTCCCAGACTCACTTGAGTGATGACAGCTGCCTCCTGTTACCCCTCTGGGGGATCCCCTCCTTCCTCTCAAAGTCCTGAAACTATGGCCAAGGTGGTCTTATGGCCTAGGTTGCCAAGCAGAGAGAACTGGCCACTTTGGGTAAAGGTGAGCAACCTTCGCTGGGTGCTGGGGAGTCATTTCTGAGCTGTTTCCTGGACAGTGGGGAAGAAGATAGATTTTCTCCTGGGGTCTGTGAAATTGGCAGAAATGAGGATGGAGCTGCTACACCAGGTGCCAGGCATATCCTAGGCCCTGGAGATACTTCTTCCAGGGAGGGGACAGTCCAAAATTAAAATTGAGGGTTGCATAGTGGAGAGATGGGGACAGATAGGTTCCAGAGGACACTATGGAGCACCTGGTTCCAGCTATACCTAAAACTCAACCCTCCACTGAACTTTTTGACAGTATGAGCCTCTAAGTTCCCTTAGGATCAGGTGTCGTATGTGAAGATCAGCACATAGGCTGATCCCATAGGCTATCTCAGGAAACCCCTCAACCCCATTTCATTTCCCATGAGGCTCCCAGAGGACCTACTGTGTCATTTAAGTAGCTGATGGGCAGGACAATGGAAAGCTGGAATCCCAGGTTATAGTCTTAGATTCATCTCCCACTTGCTGTGTGATCTGGAGTAGTCAATTCCTCTCTGAGCCTCATTTTTCTAAGCCACTCACTGCTGATTTCTTGGTGCCATGCGTCACACTGAGTGTTTTTGCTCCATAGTCTCATCCACTTTTCCAACAGCCTGTGTGATGGGCCAGGTTGTTCCCAATAGGCAGGGAAAGAAACCAGCTCAGAGAGCCTGAGCCAGTGGTAGGCCGGCAGGAGGCTGCAGATCTGCACAATGATAACGTTTGTTCTTGAGAAGACAGGTGGCATTTCCATGCAGGAAAACTGAAGCCAGAGAGATTAGGAACTTGACAAAGCACAGCCTCAATTCACCGAGACACCCTGCCCCTCGGTAACAGCGGCCTGAGACAGGACAAAGGAGTGGAGGTCAAGAGTCAAGGCAGAGAAGCCAGCCCAAGGAATTGATGTCAGACAGACTCTGGCACTTCTTTGACTTTGTTAGGAACTGGAAACAGGCCTAGTTTGCCTATAGGATCCCAGAGACCAACAGTCTCCCGTTGCCAACCAAAAAGCATTGGGGGGCTGGAGGAATGGCATAGCGGTTAAAGTGCTTGCCCAGCAAACACAAAGCCCTGACTTCAATTCTCCAGCATCACGTCAACTGGGCATGCTGATGCACATCTGTAATCCCAGCACTCAGGAGGCTGAGGCAGGAGGACTGTTGTGAGTCCAAGGCCAGCCTGGGATCCATAGTGAGTTCAGGACCAGCCTGGGCCACAGAGCAAGACACTTCATCCTTGCTTCAGTGTGTGAATCCCTTCAATAAAGGTGAGCCGCACGACTCTGTCCTTGGTGCTGCCAAGTTTAATATAAGAAAAAAGTCTTTGGCTCCATTGATGATACAGAAGAAGATTTGTCAGGAAGAATGAAAGAAATGGCTGCAGAATCCTATCTGGGTCCACCAGCCCTGATCTGAAGGACAGATCACCAGCACTACCTGAGTGTGTTTTGTGGGTTATGATCCTGCCGACTTCACAGACACATAGTGAAGCCCAGAGGCAGGCAGTGCTGTCCACAAGTTAAGATTTGGGGGGTGGTGATGGCTTCAGAGAGCCCTTCCCCTGCCATGAGGACAATTCCCTGCCTTGGTTCCTC
The DNA here is from genome assembly GCA_004027205.1 of Ctenodactylus gundi. Lineage (NCBI taxonomy): Eukaryota > Metazoa > Chordata > Mammalia > Rodentia > Ctenodactylidae > Ctenodactylus > Ctenodactylus gundi. The sequence continues at coordinate 168,799 of PVKB01002753.1, read as the reverse complement.
CCCTTCTTTGCTCAAGTCTACCTGGCAGAGACAAAACATCCCACTGGACCCCGGAGCCCATGGGTCAGTGACAGGCCTCAGTTCTGGTGCTCAGAGTCAGAGATCGTCTGACTTAGAACTCTTTCTCCTAACCCCCAAGAGAAGGAAGCCCCATAAACCTCCTTGACAGGGTTGATTTGACTCCTGCTTGCATAGTTCCCACGACAAGGAGCTCACTGCTGTGCTGCTGCTCACTGGGAGATTTTCTTTACCACCTAAGTCCTGCAGTATAGAGCCACTTCTTCCCTCCTCTAGTCTGGCCTGCCTTGGGTCCACAAGGCCAAACAACCCAAGATGTCCTGTGGAGACTGTGCCGAGACAATTCATCAGTTGGCCTTCATCCCCACCAGGCAACTTCAGTGCTCCTGACGAGGCCCAGAGAAGTCTACTGGTGGAGCCCATGTGCGAGGCACAAGGTCAGGGGGCTGTGACTGTTCCCTACCCTGAAGATAACACCCTTTGCCACCCTCAGGCTCATCTCATTCACTGCCTGGGACATGACCTTTTCTTACCATTTTGAGGGGAGACAACAGATGACCCCAAAATCTTGCTCACTTGCCAGAGCTGCCAATCATCAGCTAGCCTGCCTTCTACCGGACCCCACTCCTCACCCTCAAGCATCACCCGGGACCTCATTTTGGTCAACTCACTGTAGGAGGAAAAGGGGTTTTATGGTTTGAGAGAAGAGGATCAAAGCCGGGTCAGTGATTTAGTGCGCAAGGTGGCACATCAGCAGTGACAGGTGGCTCCCACTGTGATGTGTGGCTTCTGTGCCACCCTCGTCAAAGCTGCAGCCCTCCTACCCCACACGCGCCCGTGAAGAGCTCCTGTTTCCCTTCTCTGTGGTTCTTCTCCTTAGCATTTATCACCATTGACCACTATTCTATTCGCTTGTTTGTTTCTCCCTCCACCAGAACATAAAATAGCAGAGATTTTCTTTCTTTTTTGTTTTCCACTGCTGTCTCTCTAGTCTCGAAGACAAAGCCTCACACATATAGGTGCTCAGTAAATATCTGTTGAATGAGTGAATGAATAAAGGAAGGCATTTCCAAGGGTAACTGAAGATTGTCTGCACAGAGAGGACTTAGGCAGAAGCCTGACTAAGTCATAGGGGACTTGGCTTGGGCTGTTTGTATAGCAAGCAGCAGTTTGCATGTTCATTGTGTTTACTGGAAATTGGATAGGGCTGAAATGTAGGGGCCAAAGGCCTACAAGCCACCCTACAGGCTGCCTCTCTATGGCTCTGTAGAGGTTGTGAATGGTTCCAGTTAAGCGGGGTGAATGAGTGGTGACCCATGGCCATCTGCCCTGCTGAGACCCCTCAGTCACTCTGCACCGGGCACCTGATGTCCAGCAGCTTCTTGGCCTCTCCTACTTTCCACCACCCCAGGGTCCAGGACTCCTGGGAACAGGCAGCCAGCTTGTAGTCCCATGCATACACCACCAGACTGCTCCATCCTAGCTGTGCAGTGCGGCTGAATGTGGCTGGAGGACATGACTCAACTGCACCTGCATCTGCACAGGCCAGGCCACCACCTGCCTGCCTGTCTGACTTTCTGTGTGTCTCAGGGTGTCTTTCCTTTTCTCTACCCAAGCCCTGGCCTCTTCCTTCTCATCAGCTCTGTACTTTCATCCTCAATTGCCCTTTAGAGCAAAGAGAACCCTTTCATAGGGCTACCTTCAACTTGCTGCTCCCTACTGAACTCTCTGCCTCCTTGTCTCCACACCCCTCTGTTGCCTTCTAGAGCCCCAGGCCACTTCCTCCTGACTTCTCCTGTCCTCAGTGACAGTGCTGATGGTTCCTTCTCAGCTCACGCTCCTCCTCTTACTTTCCCCTCCTCTGACTCTTCTTTCTCAGAAAAAAAAACCCTTCCTTGATCCCACAGATCACCCCAGCTGTGACTCTTCCTCCTTCACAATCAGAATTCCAGAGAGTCTCCACTTCCTCACATTTCTGCAGTCAGGTGGTCAAGCCTGGAGCAGAGTAAGGAGTCTCCGAGCCCAGTTCATGGAGGAGCAGTGGGCACCCTGTCTCCTAAGAGAGGCTGGCAGGACAGCACCAAGGGCTGAGCCATCATTTCAACTCCATTACAAGGAGATCTCCTAGGTGACTCGACATAAGAGGCCTGAGGGTGATGAGGGGATCTGCCATTGTAGGATCTCACATTGCCGGGAAGTCCAGCCCCCCCTAATGCTCTAGGTTGACAGCCTGACACCATTTGAGGCTGGTGCAGTCTCTGGAAGGGGAGAACTTCGTGGTTTTCGGGAAAGGGCCTGGACTCTACCCGGAAAGTGGGAGGAGCATTGATCCCTCAGAACACCTGAATTTGGGGGGGTGATCCAAGAGGGAGGACTAGCTGGAATGAACTTTTGCTTAGTTCTTGACATTGCCTTGAGAAATCATCAATGGTCTCTACCAGAATAAGAGCAGCTAATGAGGGAGTGAACAAAGGTGGCAGGTCACAGCAGTGCTCCTGAGGATTCAAAATGTGAAGATTCATTCCTGTAACAGGTCCCACTCCCAGAACAGCTCCCTGGAAAACCCAGAAGTCTTAAGCTCTAGCCTATGGAATTGGACCAAAGACCTATCCTCAGCATTCGTACTCCTGTGCCTCCCGTTTCTGTTTCCACGGCAAAGCTCAGCACCTGAAATACCTGACTCTGCAGCTTATGAGCAATGACTTTACATCTCCCTGTCTCAGGGTCTCTAATCATAAAATATTACGGACAATTGTAGTACTGTTGGAGGCTCAGGTGAAACAATGGACTCAATGAGCCCAATATCCGGGTACGCAGTGCTTATTACTCAATGGAGCTCACTAGGAGCTCGTAATCTTATCACAGAGCAGCTAAGTTCGTAATGGCCTCTCTTGCCACCTGTGCTTTCATTCATTTCATGTGCATTTGCAGGAAGTTTTACACAATGTGTGAGGATTTTTCTGGGCTCTGGGCTCTGTCCATTAAGTATACCCAGCTGGTAGGAAAGAGAGATGAAGACGGAGAACAAGATCTCTGATAAGATAGAGGAGTCCCCTACACTGCCTCAGGTATCCAGGAAGGCTCTGGACAAGGTGATTCTTTGGTGGAGTGTGGACAAGGAAAGGGAGACCTGCTCTGCTGGAGATGCAAGGTCCCGGGGCATCTGCAGTGTGTTTGCAGGAGCTAGGCAACTTGGCAGGCTGAGAAGTCATCAGAGCCAGGTCCTAACAAGCCTCGAAATGTCGGCTACACATTTGGCCTTTGCCTTGTGGGTGCCAGCTGAGGAAAGCTTTAGATGGTTTCTAAAGTAGGAGAGAGGCAGGACTAAATTTGAGATTTAGGGTTCTGTTGGGCTGTCAGATAGAATAAGGATCAACTGTGTTCATATTCCAGTGTCCAGAAGTGGGATTCTCAGCATGGACAGGGAGAGGGGAGGTAGGGCCAAACTAGGGGCTTTGAGTGCCAGGCTCCAAGCCGTCTCCCACTCCTCCATGACGTTCCTCTCCCTAGGCCCTGACAGCCAGAGTGCCAGAAAGACAGTGGTTGGGTGGCTCAGCAATACTTGATTCCAGCCATCTGATCACAGATGGAAATCTGAGGCCTTGAGTAGGCAAGAGAATGCCAAAGTCCTGTGGGAGCTTGTGGTGGAGCCTCTTGTTCTGTATCCTGTCCCCAAGCCCACTGCCCCAGTCTGAATCTCCGATCGTGGGAAAGCAAGAGCTTGCCTCCGGGAGCTGGGGACTTGGAAATGTCCAGAAGGATGACTTGCTCTACTTACCTGGCCAGGCAGGCCCAGCCCTCTCCAACCAGGGTGGGAGCCTTAGGGCTTGGGGATTCCTGTTCTTTCCTTCTCCATCCATTCCTAATGTCTCTCACTTAGAGGAAACTGAGACCAAGAGAGGAGAGAGGCATTTGGCCCCAGGACAGCATAGCCATCTGAGCACAGGACGGATGTCAAGGCAGCTGGATTCATGAATCCTGAGGACACTCAGCTGGCAAAGGGAGAGCTCCAGTGGCACCAAGGCCTGGTCTGGTCCTTGCATGGACCTTGTGACCGACATCGTTGCCACGAGTCACTTCCCTTCCTTTCCAGCCCGTGCCTCTGCAAGGCAGAGCTGAGGAGGGCAACAGAGGAGGAAACCATGTGCCACCTGGTTCACTATGGGTCTGGGCTGATCCCTTGTTGGCTGAGGAGCCAGGCCCCACCCTGCCTGCGGAAGCCAGACATCCCATCAGCGTAGCTCAGCAATTCACGCCAGCTCTCTCAAGATGAGGAAGCCCAGCTCTGGACCTTGGAGCCTGCAGACTTAATCAAGGCCCTGAGTGTATGAACTCCATTCCAAGGTGGGGATGGGTTGGGAGAGTGTTTGAGGTGACACAGGAGGAATGGCTGCTAACTGTTGAAAATGTCCAGGCCAGGTACTTGCTCTGCTCCAGTCCCACCAGGAGAGGCCAGTGTGGCAGGTCAGCTCATATCCTTTTGCCTGGAAAAAACCAAGGCCCCTATTCACGCCAGTCACCAAACCCTGTGTGTATGCCAGTCTCGCAGCAGTCAATCCATTTCCTTCCAGCAGCCAGAGGGAACTCTGCTAAGCCAGAACCTGACCTCCTCACTTCCCTTCCCAGGCCCTTTATCTCTTCCCAGGGCTGGAAGATAAAAGCAAACCACTAGCTGATTTCCGTCTTCCAGCACTGGCCCTGGCCTTCACTCATGACCCGCTGTGCTCTCCTGTGCTCCCTGGCCAGTGCTGTTTCTGTCTCTGTCCTGCCCTCTCCTCAGACTCCAACTGGAAATGCAATGGCAGAGGCCAACCAAGTCCTTCCTTAAGGAATCCAAAGTGGACAAGTACCTGAAGACTCAGAATCTCAGGTGGACATCAGCTCCTGATCCCACGGGAACCCAGGTTTGGGGGGGGGGGGGGGAGGCTCCCTGAGAGGCATCACTCAAATGATCAGGCACACTTGGAGGTAAAGGGGGCCTCAAAAGAGTAAACAGTGAGAGCAGAGGCTGGGTAAGGGTGGCTAGCAGAGCTGGGGCTGCCAGTGTGTATTAGCACCTACAGTTGGAACAGAGGCCCAAACTAGTAATAATAATGAGGCAACAGTTAAGCTACTATTGTGTGCCAGGTAGTCATTCCTCCTACTCAAGCCTCACAGGGACTCTGGGAGGTAGATCTTGCCATTAGCCCCATCTTATACTCTGGGTGGAGGAACCAAGGCAGAGAGAGGTTGTTAAGCCAAGGTGGCATGGGTAGAAGTCAGAGTCCACATTCTTAGCCCCCTACAACACAGCAGGGCAGGAGGGAGGGGTTCTCACATTGCCGGGAAGTCCAGCCCCCCTAATGCTCTGACACAATCCGCCTGGTGTCTAGCCTGCCCTAGGCTCATCCTCCCACTGGCTACAGGGCTTCATAAAGGCTGCTTCCTCCAGGAAGTCTTCAGGGACCAAGCAGAAAGAGGCTGCCTGTGAGAAGCCTAAGATGAGAGATACTCCTTCAAGCGGAGCTTTCTGGCTCTGGCTGCCTATCACGTTCCCAGATTCCTGCCGGGGAGAAATGTTTGCTTGCGTAGCATCTCTTCCTTTCCCATTCAATGCTATTCTTGTTCATTCTGGTGACTCAGAGCTGGCCAATCGGAGCATTCATCCAGTCCCCTCATCAGTGATTGATTTAGGGGCAGCCAATTGGAGTTTGCCTTGGGAATAAGATTTTCTTTTCCTTCTCCTAGATTATTAGCTGTGAGGACTGGGAGGTTGGTACTTTCTAGAAAGAACTTAAGTGAGAATGTAGGAACTTTGCAGAAAGGAGAAAGAACCCAAAAAGAGAGAATTGATGATGCTGATAGCATCATTGTACCTGCTGGGTCTGGTCATGTCAGATCTATGTCTATCTTAGACTTTTTATTTATGTGAACTAATACTTTTTTCTTGCCCTGGCTAATTGGGTTGACAAAATCAGAGCCCCAATCACTCTGACACCAAAAGCACAAGCAACAATAGCAAAATAGGGAAACAAGATCAAATTACAAACTTTTGTGCATTAAAGAACACCACAAACAGGATGGAAAGGCAACCCATAGAGTAGGAGAAGGCATTTGAAAAATCATATATCTGAGAAGGGATTAATATTCAGAATACCTAAAGAATTCCTACAACTCAACAACAATGAAAAATAACCCAATTAAAAACTCAGCAATGGACTTGAATCGACATTTCTCCAAAGAAGCTATACAAATGGCCAATAAGCACATGGAAAGATGCTCAACTTCATTAGTCATCAGGGAAATACAAATTCAAACCAGGAGATATCCCTTCACACTCATTAGGATGGCTATTAATAACTCCCCCCAAAAAACTCAGAGACAAAAAATAAGCGTTGATGAAGAGATGGAGGAATTGAAACATTTTGCTCTACTGATGTGAATATAAAATGATACAGCCAGCCTCTGTGAAAAGCAGAATGGCAGTTTGTTGAAAAAACAATAAACATGGGATTACCATATGATTCAACAATTCCACTTCTAAAATTCAAACGAAAAGAATTGAAAACAGATGAATATTTACACACCAATGTTCCCATTCTTGCAACAGTCAAAAATGACAGAAATACAGGCCGGAGGAAAGGCACAGCAGTCAAACCACTTGCCTAGCAAGCACGTGGCCCTGGATTCGATTCCCCAGCACCACATAAGCTGGGCATAGTGATGCATGCTGAGGCAGGATTGCCCCAAGTTCAAAGCTAGCCTGGGCTTCTTAGTGAATTTCCTGTCTCAAAAAGAAAAAAAAAAAAGACAGAATTAACTCAAATGCTCATATTAACTGATGGATGCATAAGTGAAATGTGATATACACATACAATATGTTCTTATTTGGCCTTTAAAAAAATGAAATTCTGATAAAGTACTATGGTATGGATGGACTTTGAAAATATGTCAGCTGTATTATAAGGTATGATGTAGAAATGTCATGAGTGTTTAAATTTCTTAAAATTTATTATACTAAAAGGCATATTGCCATTAATCTCCCTCAAAATATGCTTCTTTGCTTTGAACACACTTATCCTATTGTTCTTGCTGTTTTTCATATTTTATTTTTGCCATTTTATTAATTTTTTATTTGCATATCACATCTTGATCATGTTTACTTCCCCTTCTTTTTCCCAACCCCTCACCTCCCCACATCCCGTGCCTTCCTTCCCTCCTTCCTGCCTTCCTTTCTTCCTTTTTGAAACAGGGTCTCGCCCTCCAGCCCAGCCTGGTCCTGAACTCACTATGGAGCCCAGGCTGGCCTTGAACTGACTGCAATCCCCCTGTCTCAACCCCCCAGTGCTGGGATTACAGGTATGTGCCACCACGCCTGGTTTACCCACATCCTCTTTCCCTGTCCACAAAGTCTATCTTCTTACTTACTTCCATCTCTTTTACATTTGTTTTATGGTTTGGTTTTTCATAGTGGAGCAACCATACTATATTTAACCTTTTGTGTCTGATTCATTTTGCTAAGCATAATGGTCTCAAGGTGCATCCATTTCTTTATGGCAGAGTAGTACTTCATTTTTAAATACATCACATCATTTTATCCATTCATCTTTTGATGGACATATTGTTTTCTTCCAAGATTTGTCTTGCCACTTTTTGAAGCTGTTCTGGAAGTTCTCTTTCATGTCTGTAGTTACCTCAATGTCTTGTGCGTGCATGCGTTCGTGTGTGTGTGTGCATGCGTGCCTGTGTGTGTGCATGCATGCCTCTGGGTGTGTGTGTGTGTGTGTGTGTGTGTGTGTGTGTTGCTGGTGATTGAGCCTAGGGTCTTCACACTGAGCTACATCTCCAGCCCAATTTTATGTTTGATTTTGAAACAAGGTCTTGTTAAGTGGCTAAGTTGCCCAGGTTGGGCTCGAACTTGCAATCTTCCTGTCTCAGCTTCCCAAAGTGCTACAATTACAGGCCCGTGCCACCTGGCCACTGATTCAGTGTCTTGAATTGATTCAAAGCGCTTACCTTTCATTTTTATTTTGACCTTGGATACAAACCAGAAGTCACATATTGCCAGGCCTGGTGGCTAACACAGAGGAAGACACACGGATGCAGCAGCGTTCATCGCATCTTTGCTTGTATTTCGTAAAGACACTCGTGAAAGAGGGACTTTCAGCGTTGCTTCATAAAGCGGTCAAGACAATGCGTAAGTGTATTCAGAGCAAGGGGACTTGGTAACGTGTTTTTTTTTTTTATTGTAATACATTACTTTAAATATTTACCAATTTTTTTCTTTTTTTTTGAGACTGGGTCTTGCTCTGTAGCCCAGGCTGGCCTTGGACTCAGGACAATCTGCCTGCCTAAGCCTCTTGAGTGCTGGGATTACAGGCATGTACCACCACACTCAGCTTTATGTGGTGCTGGGGAATCGAACTGAGGGCCTTGGGTTTTCAAGGCAAGCTTTTTAACTGCTGTACCATTCCTCCAGCCCTATTCACCATCAATTTTGATCACACCTGTAAGCCAGATGCAGAATGACAAATACTGTGTGATTCCGCTTACATGAGGGACCTATGGAGACAGGAAGTAGAATGGTAGCTGAGAGGAGGAGGCAAGGGCAATTTCCTCGTCCTGGAACTGCTCCTTCCTTTCTCACTCTAGTTGCCAGGAAACTCAGCTAAGTTTCCGCTCACCTACCCAAGGATCAACATCATTCTTCTATGTAATTTCCATATCCCTGCTTCTGGTTCTTGAAATATTAAGATGTAACTCACATGCCATAAAACTTGACTTTTCAAGGTGTACAGTTTGGTAGTTTTCTTTTCTTTACTTTTCTTTTCTTTTTTTTTTTTTTTTTTTTTTTTTTTTTTTTTTTTTTTTTTTTTTTTTTTTTTTTTTTTGAGACAGGGTTTCACTCTACAATCCAGGCTGAGCCTGAACTCACTATGGATCCTCTGACTGGCCTCAGACTCTCAGCAATTTCGCTGCCTCAGCCTTCCAAATGGTAGAATTACAGGCATATGCCACCATGCCCAGCTTTATGTGGTGCTGGGGAATAGGCAAGCACTTTAACCCCTGGGATATTCTTCCAGCCCCACTTCATACAAACAAAATCTAGCAATACATGGGTTTGTGTATGTGGCTTACTTCACTTAGCATGGTGTCTTCAAAGTTCATTCACATTGTCACACGGATCAGAATATCCCATTTTGTGCCATATTTCTTTGTTTTCCTTCTCTAATTTATCGAATGCTAATCCATCCAGCAAAGTACATTTAAACATTACAGGGGTCCTATTTTTAAGGAACTTACAAGTAATAGGAGAATCATAAACACATGTAAAATAAAAAGTTCCTATAATGTGTCTTGCAGTTTTACAATGCTCACCTAGGACTTTGATTGCAAAATTTATATCATCATTTGAAATTGACCAGTAATTTGATTTTGGTGTTTATTCATAATGCAATGTCAGGTAGCCTCATCTGTCATCATCCTTCTGCCTTGAGCACTGTGCCACCCTGGCAGCCAAATTTTATTAACGAGAAAACTACTTCCTTCCTGTGTGCCATATTTCATTTGCCCATTCACCGATCATTGAACATTAAAGTTCTTTACATTCTCTGGCTACTATAATCATGTCGCTATGAGCATTTGTGTATAAGTTTTTGTGCAGATGTATGTTTTTCAGTTTTCTTGGGGTATATACCCATGAACAGAACCACTGGGTCATATGGAAACTCTATATTTAGTTTTTGAGGAACTGCCTAATTGTGTTCCAAAGTGGCTTCACAGTGTTATATTCACATCAGCAGTGTACGAGGAATCTAATAACTTTATATTGTTGCCAATGCTTTTTATTATCTTTTTTATTACAGCCTTCCTACTAGGTATAAAGTAGTATAATGTCCTTTTTGTGTTGTCGTTCATATTTTTTTTTGCCATTTTGTTGTATGTATTTCTGCTCTGATGCCTGACTTCTTCTGTGGAACAAGTACCGCTTGGAATGGGAGAGTCTGGGTTTCAGAGACAGAGGGTCCTTGGTTTGGACTCTCCTGCTATTTCTACTAGTTGTATGACTTTGAACTAGTGATTTACCACTCTGAGCCTCAGTTTTCCTGTCATTAAAATGTGAGCTACAGTACTGAGATAAATCTGTAATAAACCCCTAGGTGGGCCTTGTACAAAACAAGTCCTTATTAGTGAATACTGGAGTTGGAAACTGAAGATATGCAGCTTGATTAGATGACCTGAACTGAAGACTTTGATTTTAAAAAAAAAATTATTGTCTGCCTTACTCCAGCAGCAGGTTTTTACAACAGATGCATTATTTGTTCTGCCAATAATTCTGCCAATGTGAGCCTCTTCTTGTCATGTGTCCATCTCAGAAATATGGTGAGGACTGAGGCAAGGGCATGACACTGAGCCTGTGCACCAGGGTCAAGTCCTGGTCAATCTACAGAGTTGGTTCTATTGCCAGACAAATCTTGTGTCTTGCCTCAACTATCAGACTAGCTACTGCCTAAGGGAATTTCTCCTACCTCATATGAAGGGCTCCCCAGCGTATGGAGGGAAGTGACTAAAGACTTCCTAAGAACCAACCAGTCATGTTGAATGCGTGATCTCTCCATGAGTTGGTCAAGTAGGTTCTATTATTACACTTACAGAAGGGGAAACTGAGATTCCAAGAGGTCCAATATCTTGTTGGAGAATACATAACCAGCAAATTCTAGTGACTAGGTTCACAACCAGCTCTGATCTCAAAATTTGATTTCTTTCCCCTGGTCAGAGTCCAGAGTCCCCTGAAGCTCCCCCACCCCCACCCTACTCCTCTGATCCCTGATCCCTCCTCCCCAAAAAACATAAGGTACTCCAGAACCACAGACTGATCCAAATGGCTGAATGGCTGTTTCCCATTCTTCTAACACGACAGAGACAATGTCTTCTGTCATTCTGAGCTGAGATCTGCTTCCGGTGCCACAGAAGAGCCTCCACTCTATCCTAGACATGAAAAGAAGCCCTTCCCTGTGTGTGCCAGCTACGATGGACTTCTTGCTCCTGGGCCTCAGTCCCTACCCCACAAATTCCTAAGTGAAGGCCTGGGTCTCTTAACTCCTGGGCCACTAGTATCCAGCACATGGCTAGGCACATCCTCCACTGACACAGCCTGAGTCATCCCCACAGACCAATGATTTCTCTTATACAAGTCCTGCCATCCCACAGAGATGTTAAGATAGGGCTGTTCCAGGAAGGTGGAGCAGGGAGACACCTCCACACGACAGGGTCAGGGCATTGGTCCTAAGAAGACGTGCCAGTAGTCAGAGTAGACGAATCAGAGCCTGCCTAAGCTGCCAGATCCCCACCCTGACTAAAACAGAAACCCACTACAGAGGCAAATAGGGAAATGGCCAATGACAGGAGGGGTAGGGTGAGGCACTGTAGCACAGGGCCTTGCGGATCCAGCTTCTGAAGAGTCTTGACTGGCCCCAGACCCTTGGCTGGAATGGGCAACTGTCACCAGGTTCTGCCAACTCATCCCTCCTCTAGAAAACCAGAAAAATCCAGCTCAGAGCTCTCCATCTGCAGTCCGATAAAAGTAAACCCAGCTCCTACATCAGACAGGATGTGGGGCCTCCTCCTCCACTGCAAAACAGAGGTAACGATCATCCTGGCTGCATTTACTGTGCGTCAGATGGCTGGCATGTCGCACATCCTCAGTAAATGGCCGCCATCGCTAAACTCTTTCAGTTCGATATTGAATGAATGATTTATTGCTTTGCTCTTTCATTCAGCTAGCAGCACATGCTACTAGGTAGCCGCAACGGTGAAGAATATAGTTTTTGGAGTGAGTCAGATGTTAAACCCTTATCACCGTGGCTGGTCAGCTGAGTATTCTGTACTCTGGGAAAGCCATTTCCCGTCACTGAGCCTTCATTTCCTTGCCTGTAAAGTGGGAACAGTAAGAGTATCTCTGGAGGACACAGGGTTGCTGTGAAGTGTCAGTGGAGCAGTGTGAAAGCAGCCGGTACTGATCCTCTGGTGGGGGCGTGGGGTGGGAGGGGGAAGCAGGAGGCAGGTGGGCTGCACAGAGGATCCAGGAGGCACTTGCAGACTGGGCCCTGCAGGGAGCTCTAGGCATCAGGTCTCCAGGGACAGCCACAGGATGAGGCGAGGGGGCAGGTTCGGAGACAATTGCTAGGTTTCCGGACCCCCTCCCTTTCTGGTAAACTAACTAATAGAGAGGAAATGCACAAAAAAAACTTATAACGATTTTAGAAGAGAAGTACCCTGACCCAATAAGGATCATGCGCACTTGCTCACAAACCACGCATGCTTATGCATGGAACTTAGGGGCTTGCACGTATAGGTACATGCATATCTAGGGCACAGAACTTTATAGTTTGCAAATAGCCTTCCAATTCTTTATTTTATTTGATACTAAGGGGTGGAGAGACCATCTCTGAGTCAGTTTAAGAGCAAGGTAAAGCTAGCAAGACACAGGAATTCCTGGTACCACCTCCAGGAGGCCAGGGTGAATACACACTGTACAGCCTGTTTGTACTATGCTGGGATCAGCAGAGTAACATGGCAACAAACACCCCAGGAATTTTTTTTGAGGCAGAGTCTCGCTCTGTAGTCCAGGCTGGTTCTGAGCTCACTATGGAGCCAAGATTGGCCTCGAACTCATGGCACTTCTCCTGCCTCAGCCTCCTGAGTGCTGGGATTACAGGGGTGTGCTGCCACGCCCAGCTTACGTGGTGCTGGGGAACTGAACTCAGGTACTGCCTTAACCACTCAGGTATTCCTTCAGCCTAACCAGAAATTTTTTTGTGTGGTGGCTTTTTAAACATTTTCAGCACTGAGGATTGGAATTAGAACCTTCATCCTGAGCTATATACCTAGCTCCTTCTTATTATTTTTAAAACTTTATTCATTAAAAAGGTCTCACTAAGTTGCTAAGTTGCCCATCCTGGGCTCAGACTTTCGATCCTCCTGCCACAGTTTCCCAGAGTGCTGAGATTTCAGGGATGTGCCCTCGTGCTCAGCTACTCCAGGAAAGGTTTCATGCCACTCCCCAGGAACATTCATTCCCTTACTTTTCTTTACCAAGTCACACCTGGGCTCAGGGACTCACTTCCCCACGCCCTTTTGTCACAGCTGTCAGCTCCAGGCTGTCTGGAGACTTAGCACAGAGGACAGAAGTAGGAGCCTTCCTGAACTCCCACCTGGTCACATTGTGTTTCCTACCTGCTCCCCCCTCCCCCGCTCCTTCTCCCCAGGGACTCCCACCTGCACACTGGCATTCAACGGTTTTCCGTGCTCAGGGGAAGGTCTATCTGCCTCTTTACACAGTAAGAACTTGAGATCCATTGAGGGTAAGTGCCCAGCGTCATTTAGGGCTCAAACCCAAACTTAATGTGGCTGCACATCCTGTCTACCTGTTCGATTCCTTCACTGAGACACACAGTGCGGTCCCCGTCTTATCCACCCTACTCTTCCATGCTGTGCAGCCTCTGGGCTCTGGGCAAAAGCAGGCGAAAGAAGGAAGGTGAAAGGGGTAGAGCCCGCGACACCTGCCCCACACCTGCCCCGTACCACGCCGGCCTTGCAGGACCCCCGTGGCCACAATGGACGGTGTGGAGCGCACTTGGAAGCTCCCAGGGTAGGGGGACGCCCAGGGCACCGACGGGAAAACTCACCTGGGATCCATCAGAATCCCGATTCCTGGAGCAGCCCCCATGGCTAGTCAGCCTTGCGCCACGGCCCTCCCGGTGCTGAAGTCCAGGGAGGCAGCAGATAAAGAAACCGAGAATCCGGGGAGGGGAAGTAACTGACTGCAGCAAGAGGCTGGCAAAGAGCAGGGCCAGGATGCGATTCTGAGAATGTTGTTGCTCAAGTGCCTAAACCAGAGCTGACTCAGCCACTGTCTTATCCAGAGTGTGCTCACTCAAGGAGCAGTACCCCTGGTTTAGCTCCGAGGGCTGTCGGGAGAGAACACTTAGGGACTAGGGCCTGGCACAGGGAAGGCACTCACTCAGGAGAGCCCAGTGCTCTCCTGGCTCCTAAGTCTGGAGAGAGTCCTGCTCATCGCCGTCTCAGCGAACAACTACCCTGGCTTTCTCAGCAGTGCCTGGAGGGTCCATTAAGAAGCGCTGAGACCCTGAGATGAAGGGCCCTGATGTCTATGGTCCGAGCCCCATGGGTCCAGGTCTCCCCTCCTCAGGGACAGAGGATGGATCCTCAGGTCGAGAGTGATTTGGGACAAAGGGCTGAACCTGGGTGATGCTCCCTCGTGCCAGCTCCAATCCCTCCTTGAGCTTGGGGTGGGTGAGAAGAAAACACCAGGGTAGCTCTGCCTTTGGGCCATGATGAGCCAGTCAGTCTTCCTCATCTTTGAGGTTATTCCTCCACCCGGCTCCTCTCTCTCTCTCTCTCTCTCTCTCTCTCTCTCTCTCTCTCTCTCTCTCTCTCTCTCTTTCTGTGTGTGTGTGTGTGTGTTTTGAAACAAGTACTTACTGGGCACTTGTTACTGGGTAATGTTCAAAGCACATGAGAACACAAAAAAGTCTCTGCCCTTGAGGCACCTGCATTCTACCAGGGAGATGAGTTTGCTTTAGTTAAAATGAACATAGGGGCTGAAGGAACAGCACAGTGGTTAAAGTGCTTGCGCAGCAAGCTCAAGGCCCTGAGCTGATTTCCCAGCATCACATAAAGATGTCGTGGCACATGTCTGTAATCCCAGCCCTAGGGAGGCTGAGGCAAGAGGATTGCTGTGAGTCCAAGGCTAGCGTATGCTACACAGTGAGCTCAGGACCGGCCTGGGCTACAGAGCGAGACCCTGCCTCAAAAAACAATAAGACAAGTAAATATATAGCAGGATGAGCAGTGACAAGAGCTACAGAAACACAGGGAGGACAAGTGCAGAGGGCCCCGTGTCGCAGATCGTGGAAACAGTCCCACCAGGATTTGCTGGACCCAGCCCAATCTCTTGGGAGAAGCCTGCTCAGCTCGGAGGAGACCCTGCCCAAGGCCCTCAGCTCCCACTCCCTGGCAGGCCCTGTCTCAGTGGATCTCAGCAGCTGACCAGGCTGAGGCCGGGATCCCGAGGCATAGGATGTGACTTAGAGACAGCTCTGCTGGCTCAGCGTTAGTCCGGTGCCTGACTTCCCCTCCTCTTTGCGGGCCTGGAAAGGAGCATATTTCCCCCACAAACACCAAAATCCCATTGAAGACATGAGGGCAATCGGCTGGAGGGGGCAGAGCTTTGCCTGGGTCACACAAGGCCGAAGTGCCCTCCAGCCTTCTCCCCAGCTGTAAGGGAGCTGGATGTGACCTTGGGCAGCGCCAGGGAAGAATGTCAAGTGTTCCCGTGTGGAGCCTACGTGGGAGTCCCAGCTTGCCCCATCCTCTGGGCTCTGAACCAGGCCAATGCTTATACTCTAAGACCCAGGAGGCTAAAAGCACTTTTCCCCACCCAAGCACGGGAGGATTCTAGTCAACTGTTTCAACTTTCTGTGTGACCTCAGGCAGGTCCCATCCTTCTCTGGGCCTCAGTTCTGTCATCTGTTAAAAGGAAGAAATGGAAACATCTTCTCTAAGGGCTGCAATGAAGAATGGGTAAGAAGGAAAGGTTGCAAACTTTTACACCCAGCTCAGGTGACAAAGGTTATTAGTATATGGCCCCCTGAAAACCAGCCTCCTCATACTTCAGGGGCTTGAAGGAATCCCTAGAGCAGACCCTTATCCTTGCTGTGAAACAAGCAAGAAGTTCACCGAATCAGTTTTTCAGAAAGGACAAAGCTACTTCTCTTCCCAACAGTGGCAGAAGGGACCCTCCTCTGTCCTTGTGGGAAGAAGATGAGGTGGGAGAGACAGGAAAGGAACAAGGTAAGAGGAGTAGTCATGGGGCATGGGCCTGAGGTGAATGAGGTCACCCGTCCACCCACACAGGTGGAGAGAGGACAGGGCGTTGCTGTGGGTGAGTGTGGGGTCCCCATTTGTGGCCGGGACAAGTCAGCTCTGCGTGGGCCTTACCTGGAGGATGCATGTGTCTCCACAGGGGTACACTCGTGTGGAGTTGCAGTACTGCCTGGTATGCACAGGTGTGTCTGCCGTGCTCCCACACAGGTGTGTTGCCTGTATCTATGCACATGCTGTACACACGTGTCTCCTTCCAGAAGCCCTGCAAACCCCCATCAGCAGGCTGTATTTTTCCAGGCTGGCGATCCTTGCCACAATCCCAAGCTGGCCCAGATGGCACTGCAGGCTCTTAATTTCCCCAGAACAAAGGTGGTTACATAACAGAAGGAGGAAGCCTTAGAGGATTAGCTGGGCTCTGCCTGCTCTGCCTTGGGTGTGAGCTCCTCTACAGGGAGGGGGGAAACAGGCGCTCGAGGCGGAAGCCCCGCTGTCTTGGTGCCTCTGTTGCTTGTGGACACTGACTCCTCCGTGGACATCTCCTGCCCTTGTCACCTACAGGAGCCTGTGGCTTTGGTCAACAGTAAGTTAAATGGTTCACTGTTTACATTTAAGTCCTTATGGAATGATGCTGACCTCCAAGTGGCCAGGCTGCCCTTAGAGCTCTACTTCTAGAGGCCTAGCCCAGACAGCTCTGCTGGCTCAGCATTAGCCCTGTGCTGGCCTTCGCCAGGCAGTTCAGTCCCTGTACCTCCCCTGGGGGTTTTCCATTCCTGTTGGATGAGCTATTCTTACCCGTATGAGGCAAGACTTAAGCAGGGTCTCTGTGGCCTGTGATGAGTGCTGACAGGAATAGTCTTGTGTGAATCCCAGGCACTCAAGACCGCTGCCCACTGGCCCCTTGCTGCTTCCCACGTCCAAGAAGGACAGTACTACCCTCAGCCCTCCCGCTGTCTGAAACAGAAGACACCTGCCCCCAAATGTGGGATTTAGGTCAGAGCCTAAAGCAACCTGGTCCCATTGTGGGCCTACAGACAGCAAGCCTGATCCCAGACCAGGGAGGTTGGGCGGGAGGTTGGGCCCTTGTGCTGAGCCTCGCTGTCCTGCTCTTTCCCTGGAGCACCTGCACCTGCCAGGGGCTGGGGTCAGCTGTATGCCATCATAGGAAAGCACAGAGCGCCAGCGGAGGCCTGGTAGAGAGCAAGGAACAAGGTCCATGGGTGTAATCCCACACAGAAACACACCCAGCACACTCAGACCCCCTGTGTAGAGGCACAGCAACCGCACCTAGGCACAGGCCACACTTGGAGCCATGCCACCCATGGCACGCACACATGCACCCACATATGTGGGTGTCCACATCCAGCCAGGGCACACACAGGGCTTTAGCTTAGCTCATCTACAATCTACATGTGAGGAACTTCAGAACCAGGAAGGAGGTGGAAGGGGAGGAGTTGAATCTGCGGTTGCCTGTCCTTCTGCTTCCACCCAGAGAGGCTACTAGGTTTTCCTGAGGACACAGGTGGTCTGGCGGTTTGGCAGTTTGGTGGTTTGGCAGGCTCCCCGTCTCCAGCCGTCTTATACAAACTCTGGCCAGAACACTCAGAGAAAGCAGGCATTGTCCCCTCGGGAGTGTAGCCCCTGACTTCGCCAGTCTGGCCATTTGTCACTAGCACCACATGAGGCTTTGGGTTATTAGAGCAGAATATGAGTTAAGAGGAGTCACAGAGGGACAGGGCCATTCTCAGGTAGCAGGAACTCTGCCCACCGTCCTCAAGCCTCAGTGCTGCTTCACTGTATTTCTGATCCATTCCTAAACGTTACACTTACTGGGTTGTTCTGAGTGATGCTGACCTCATGGTGAGCAAGAGAACCACAGTCTTTGACTTCTGCTCTGCTCAGAATCCATTCCCATGGGAGCTTCTGGATGGGTATGAGAGGCAGGGAGCGCCAGCAGCAGGCTCTCGTGTATTCCTCTGGATCCCGGGCATAGTCCAACCAAATGGCTAATGTGTGACCTTTCCACCTGGAGCAGGGGCATCGGTGGAAGTGCACCAGAACTACCGGATGAGTCAGCTCCACCTGGCCTACTAATCAGATCTCCAACAATTCAGGAGCTTGCAGACATTCGAGAAGCACTGACACAGGACACTCCATGCAGAGGCCGCCCCTCCCAGCAGCCATCCTGGTATGGAATGGCACAGACCTATTCAGGTAATAACTATAGTGGCCAACAGAGGGCTCACCATAGGTTGGGATCTGTTGTCTCTGAGCACCAGGACTAGCTCCTCTATCCCTTACCCACCACCCAAAGTATTACTCCTATAGTAGAGAAGGAAAACAGAGCTCTGAGCAGTTAAGTGACTTGTCCAACATGCAAGGAGCTAGTAGTAGCAGATCCAGGATTTGAACACAGTGCCTTGAACCAATACACTGCTCCATCCAGCAGCAGTGTCTCCGCGCCTGGGCAAGGGTCAGTGTGGCAGAACAGATAAAGAGGAAAGTGACAAATCAAAGAAGTCAGTGAACTTCCTCAGAAGAATCTCAGAAGTAGTGAGACTTACTTATTGATTGCTTTAGGAATTACGCCTCTGCCCAGAAAGGACTGGGTAGCTCAGACATAGTCACGGATGCTGTATGATCCCACCCAAAGCAGGGTAGAAAGACCGGTGGCAGAACTAGGCTAAGATGGTGGTGGAGCTTCCTAGATACCAACGTAATAAGGAAAACGAAGGAAGGATTCATGGGGTGCTCTCTCTCTCACTCACTCTTTCTCTCTATATATAATATATATATATGTGTGTGTGTGTGTGTATGTATGTATGTATATATACATATATATATATATACATATATATACATATATATATATATGTATATATATATATATCTTTCTCAACCTCTCTCTTTCTCTTTCCTTATTCTCCTCTGTCTTTCTTTCTCTCCCCTCTCTTTCTCTTCTCTCTCTCTCTCTTACAGAAGGGAGCCGAATATTTACTTGTGGCAATGGATTCAGTCATTGAGATAATCCTACCTGGTATTCTGTGAGTAGCAGAAAGGGGAGGACAATCCTATTCAATAAGCATTAGCATTACGAAGCAGCAATCATGTTCAGCCTCTAGGCTGTATTGGGAACATACGGATGGAAATACATATATCAATAACAGACAGGAGCTCCCACTGAAGAGAGGGAGAGAGACAGAAGCAGAGAGGCCACCTCGGGCACAGGAAAAGGTTGTGACCTTTCAGAGCTGCCCTTTTCAACCCCTGCACAAACGGTGCATCATTAGGGAGGTGTGTTTGATGAAAATACCATGTGTAAGCATTCCTGGGATGGGGCAAAGCCTGGGCTTTTGACCTTGAGCCTAGGAATGCTCTGGAGAGTACTTAAAAAAAAAAAAAACAAAACGCTGCCTTGTCAAAGCTCTGAAGGTCTTCCTACTGTTTGAGGCAGAAGCCTGAGTGGTCCTTGGAACCAGAGCACTTTGGGAAGAAATACTCCATGATTTCTTGGCCTTGCCACAGTGGAGTGAGGAGCCAGAGCTAAGGTGCATTGTAGAGGTACACACTGTCTTCTTTGGGACTCAAGGGCGGGATGTTGAGATGGGCCAATGACATTGAAAGGCTTTTCTCCTTCTGCCTGAGGGTCTGGGGGTGGGGTACCTGGGCACTGGGGCAGAGGTGAGGAGGTAATGTACCTCTAGGAAAGGAGGTACCTGTAACATGGTAGCTAGAAGGACATAAGGGAAGAACTAGAGAATGCACAGGAGGGGTCCTTAGAGGGAAAACTAGATGGATTTCTGGAACTGAGATGTCCAATGACTTGGTTAGAACGGTCCTTTCATACCTCGTGGTTCTCTTATGTTTCCCTGCTCTGTTTTGCAGAGCTCTGGAAAGCCCAAGTTTAGCCATATTTAGGAAAATAAAAAATGAGTGATAGCCTGGACCCTCAGGTAACTCCAGGAATCTAGGCTTCCCCTGAATAATAGGATTTATGGGACTGGTTGGAAGAAGAGATGAGACAGGGGTTAACAGGAGTATAAAGTAAGTTCACTCATTTGCTGAAGGCTGAACAGTGAGAAAGCAATAGAGACGGACTGAAACCCTCACAACCTGACTCCAGGTTCAGGAGTAAAATGGAGGCAGGGCCTAAGAGAACTTTGAAGTGGCTTCCTGAGGGGGAAAAAACCCCACAAGAAATAAGTTGCAATTTGGGGTGATAGGATGGGGAGAGAAAGCAAATAGCTGAGCAAAAGAAGACGCCAATGGACTTCCTGAAGGAATAATGCAAGATGTGTGGGGCTGCTCTGTCAGTGGAGCAGCCATCTTTGTTGTCCCTGATAAGCTCTCTGCTGCTGTTTTCTGTGGAGTAACCAGCCGTGTTGTTTTTCCTCTAATAAACTCTAATTTTACTTTAGTGTTGTAACTGGTCCACAATGACTTCAATCTTATATGTGGCTAAGAACTCACACTAGCTAGTGGGGAAGCCACTTTGCTGGGTTGTGAGGGGAGGGGAGGAATGGGCTGGAGGTGAAGAAGTTGGGGAGGATTCTAGAGCCAGGCTAAGATCATAGGAATAGAGATGGGGAGTGAATGGTATTGTGGTTTGGGTCAAAATATTCCCCAAAAGGCTCATGTTGTCAGAGGTTGGGGCTTTCTAGAAGTGATTAACTCATGGGAGCACTAATCTCATCATCAATGGGTTAGTTCACTGGTAATAGCCAAATGTGCTGCTGGGAGGTGCGGCCTGTTGGCAGGAAGCAGGCTCCTGCGAACATAACCTGTAAGTGTGTCCTCTTGCTCAGCCACTTGCTCTCTACCTCTTCCCCTGCTGTCGGCTTCCTGGCTGCCATGACAAGAGCAAATTTCCTTCACCAAGATTTCAACTGTGATGTTTTTGCCTTGGAACCAGCCCACTACAAACTGGAACCTCTGAAGCTATTATCCAAAATAAATATTTCCTCTTTTAAGTCATGTTTGTCAGCAGTTTTGGTCACAGAGATGAACCATTGACTATCACAAAGGAAGAGATTTTGGATGGGGACAGGTTCACAGAGGGTTGATAACTGAATGGGGGATGCTGTGATTTAGATCTGCAATGGGCCCCCAAAGTCACCTGTATTTGGAAGGTGATTAGGACATGGGAGTGCTATAATCACCTGTGGATTCACCCATTGGTGAGTTCAGGACCTAAATGTGCTTTTAAGAGGTGGGGCCTGGTTCGAGGGAGGTTGCTGCGGGGTATGACCTGGAAGGGTACAGCCTTATCCTAGACTCCTCCCTTCTCCCTGTGCTTCCCGGCTGCCAGGAGTTAAACAGCTTTGCTCCACAATGCCTTTCCACCCTGTCATTTCTGCCTTGAAGCTGGCCAGTCATGAACTGAAACCGTGAGCCAAAACAAATCTCTGCTACTTTAAGTTGTGAACGTGGGTGTTTTGTTTCAGCAATGGGAATATGACTGAGATTGGGAGCTAAAGAAGAAGAAAAAATAAAGGAAGAAACAACCCAGGATGTACCCAAACCTCTCCCTTCAGACAGGGCAGCTAGGAGTACAGAAAACACACAGGTAGGACCGGACACAATACCCCTCACAGCAAGGGCCATCTTTTCTCTACCCTAATCCAAATAGGTCATTGCTTGAATCGTGTAAGAGGGAGTGAAGGAAGCTGCTCTCTCCCTCACCCCTCACCCCCTCACTCCCATGACCTTGGAGCCCAAGACCCCTTTGGCCTCTACAGTGATGACATCTTTGGGGCATTCCTGCTCACCAAGTCCCACCATTCCTTCAAGAAGGGCTGCCCTGGAAGCTATAGATCCTCTGTCCATCACCAGCTCAGGGTGGGGCCAGAGGCAGAAATACTGTAGCGAAAAGGGGACACCAGGGGAGTTCCCAGCCCCCATATGAACTCTCAGCTGATTCTAGGTTCTCCCAGATGATCAGTCCCTTCCTCACCCCACCAGGCTGTCAGACTTAGTTCTTTTTTCTTTCTTTTTCTTTAAACCATTTTTATTAACATATATATGCAATACATAATGTTTACAACAAACCTGAGTATTTTGTGCTCATATATATCACATCGATATTACGATCCCCTCCCCTCCCCATTTTTGATCCTCCCAATACCCTCCTATCCCCCGATAACTCCCACTATCACACCCATTTGGTTCTATAGAATGTCTTTGTTCTGGGTTTCCCAAATCAGAGAAACCATGCAATATTTAACATATTTAATCTTCTGTATCTGACTCACTTTCCCACTAAAATCACCACTTGTTAGCTCAGTTTCCCACCTCTAGAATGGGCTGCAGTGGTCATATCTTGATGCCTCTTCTCTGGGTTCAACAGAGCCCTTTATTGGGGGATTTGCCAAAAGTTCTTTTTTTTCTGTATCTTAATATATCTTTCTAGAGATTCTTTAACATGGCTTTACCTACCAGTCCATGTAAGAAAAGAACTATTACAATGAAATTCATAAGGGTAGAAAATGTGAGAAAGAAAAAGAAGTTAAATTTCAAATTCCTTAGCTGAGTACTGAAAGGTAAGTGTTTGTACACTCAAAAGACATGCTACATTTAACAAGCTTAAGTCTGTATCTAATTGCAACCCTACATGAACTTAAGTCTATATCACAGAAGTATACTACACTTAAAGCAATAGAGTGGCATGCTTAGGTATTTCAGATTTTTTTCTTTCCTTTTTTTTTTAAATTCTCTGGCCCTTTCTATTTTTAAATTTTGAGACAGAGTTTCACCAGTTTGTCCAGACTAGGTTCAAACTTGAGACTCTCCCACCTCAGTGTCTGAAAAGCACTGGAATTACAGGTGTCAGTCCTAGTTCTGAGATTGGTTTTGACATGCAGGTGGAGCCTGGGTGGGATGAGGGAACAGGATCACTGTCATCACGCAGTTTGTGGGGTTTTCACATATACTCATCTGATCATTCATTCGCTGCCCACTTGTTCGGCTCATTACCTGTGGACTGCCCTCCAAGAGGCAGACATTCTCCTGCTGTGCTGACTTCCTGTGGGGCAAGCAGTTTTATTCATGCTTGCATTTTCCAGATGAGGAAAAGAAGGTCAGAAGAGGGAGAGGGACTCTTCCAAAGTCATAGAGCTCAAGTGGGTACTGGTGGTCAACCCTCCACTCCCAGCCTGTGCTGAGTTCAAGGCCAGCCATGTATGCTGCTGTTTCTGCTGACTCCAAGCAAATCCTCTCAATGATCTAGGGCTGAGGCTGGGCTGACCCAGAAAAAGTGGGGTGACAACCCTTCTTGGGTTTCCTTCTGGTTAGTGGTAGGTTTTATCTATTCTTGTTTTCAAAATAAAACTACCCTCTTTGCAAAATAAATAAATAAATAAATTTTAGAAAGAAAAGAAAGAAAGAAATCAGGGTTTGCCGGTGTGGTCTCTTAAGCTCCGTTTCTTATTCTCTCTCTTTGTCCTCTCAATGGCCCCTGAAGGTACTCAGCGTCCCCCCAGTCCCTTCATCCTGAAGGATGCCCACACTGACATCTGAACCTTCCCTCCTGAAGGCCACCCTCCCCTGAGGTCTATGAACTATTCTGACTACCTGCACTGCCTGATGAAGAGGGGCTTCTGGGATTGTCATCACCATCCCAGGGAAGGCCACTTTATCAAGGACCTTTCTTCACCCCATTTTTGCTGGAGGGAACCCTTCTTGCACTTCTCAAATAATTCTGCCAGAATGACCTCCAATATCTCTTCTTTAGTAGTTTATAAACTTGAAAGTAACATTGCTGAAGTTGAGGTCAGGATCCTGGAGCGCTTAAGCTGGAATTAGAAAATGCTGCAGCTGGGGAATAGAAAGTTGGACTTTAGAATACAGACTTTTAGAATGCTTGACTAATTACAGACTCTTAGGGCTAGGACGGGAATCATCAACAGTTACAGCTAGAATTGTAGATTAACCTGCTGACACCACTTCAACCTCGACCCTAAGGGCTGAGAAGAAAGGGCACCTCTTCAGTTCACTAGGCAAGTTGGGACCGGGCTGGGCCTCCCACTCCTAGCAGGGTTCTGTCCTCCAGGACTTGTGGGGCAGCACTCAGAGGCTGTAGGGCAGAAGCATTCCCTGACTGGGGACAGTGGACAACAGGGACATGGTGAATGTCTAAGCTTTCACCAGCCCATTGTTGAATCCTCCCATAGGAGATATATTTAGGTGCCCTCCCCATGTATGTTCCCACAGCTCCCAACACTGCCTTTTATGTCCCCTTGTCCTCCAAGGCCTCCGGGCACCTTCTCTAAACTGACCCGATGAAGTCATCAGGGGCAGGGGCTCTTGTTCTGCCAACACAAACATTTTAGCTCTAGAAAGAAAGCCTAGCTTGAGGGGGTCTCCTGTCCACTTGGGCCTGCAGCTCAACTCTGACCACCCAGGCTCCCTGCTAGCTCCTAGGATCTGCCTTGGCCAGAGGACCCGACACCCCTCATTCTGCTCATCTTAACTTTCCTCATTCCAGGCAGAGGGACCTCAGCCCCGGCCTCCTCCCCCCCATAGTTCCCACCCATTGCAGAGGCCTGTATGTGTCTGCTCTTGCAGGAGTCACCCGGGAGGCCAGGCCTCCGCCCAAGCCCCAGGGTGCCCCCTACAATCCCCCCTAACCTTCTTAGCCTCTCTCCCACACTCCATCCAGGCCTTGACAGAGATTTGTACTTTCTCTTTCTAGTACATCTTCCCATGATTTAGGGAGTCACTGCAAGTACAAAAATGATGACGTTTGGAAACAAGAAGGGATCCTCCCAGACCCCCAAGCAGGAGGCTATGTGTCAGCTGAGTTTCTGGGGTGAGCAGGGACAACTCACATAGGGGTCTCCCTCACTACCATCATAGTTTTGTTACCAGCTGTGAGGGTTTTTCTGTGCCAGAGATGGTGCCTTATATCCAGGAACTCCCTCAGCCCTCAGGATCTCCTTTGGAAGGGAACATTTCCATTCTACTAAGGAAAAGGCAGAGACGCTGATGGGCTTTACAGGTAAAGTGCCACAGTTGTGGTATGAGCCACACCTGCATGCCATAGCCACCGTTAGAGTGCAGGTAGCAGCCTGCTGTGAGAATCCCTTCTCCATAGTCCCCTGTAATCCTGCAGGTATAGTAGAAATGAGAGCCTCACGGGTGTCAGGGGGCCTCCCCAGAAGCCCAGTCCCTCTGCACTTGAAGGGACCAAGACATCCTCCATGCATGTACACACCTAGCCACACAGCTGTATCCTATGGAGTCTCAGTCCTGCGTCTCATTTTGGGAGGTCAATGTACAGGGAGACAGAGAGTCCCATCACAGGATACACCTGGTACGGCCCAAGGCTTGGGTCCACTCCTTGGATGGTAATTATCAGAACAGTGTTTTGCCGTTGAAACAAATGCAGAAATGGGACACCGAGAAATGTAAAATCCACAGGAATTTTGGATAGGGAGAGACAGACGAACGGACAGAGGCAGAGAGAATACGCTGTGTTTCCACTGCAATCCGGGGTCAGCTTGCCGTCCCCCCCAATCCTCAGGGGTGCTGGGTACATAAGTAACAGGTTGTGGAAAACCTGCCAGTGACAACGACTGTACAGTGTTCCTCACCCTCGGTTACCTGGCTCAGCCTGTGACAGGGCGAATGGGCTTGCCACACGGAGCGTACGCCTCTGTGGGGCCAGAGCGCAGGCGCAAAATCCCAGCACCCTGTGAGGCTGGGGCGGGAGGATCACAAGGTTGAGCCCAGCCTAGGCAATTCTGCAACTTCGCAAGAACCTCAAAATCAAAACTAAAGCTGGGCTGGCTGGGGACGCAGCTCAGGGGAAGGCCCTGGGCGCCCAATCCCTAGTACCATAAACTAAACAAAACCCCAAACCCCTCCCAGCTGACACAACACATCAGGTTGCCAGGGCTCCTGCCACATGGCACACACGAGGTGGAATCTGGGTTGCCTACAGACAGGTAGCACACACTCTCCTTCCAGGCAAACACGCTTCACACGCATGGGTCGCACGTGGTGCACGGCGCACCCCCCCCCCCACACACACACGAATGCACCCCAGCCACAACCGCCCACGCCATCGCCCCTGCGGGGCCTCCTCCTGTGAATCCCACCCCACGGGCCGGCCCGCCGGCACGCTGACCTGGAGCAGCACAGCAGGTCGAACACTGGGCTCCTGGCTCTCCGCAGCAAGGCGAGAACTGGGGGCCCCCCGGGTCCCCGCGGTGGCAGCTGCAGCGGCCGCGGCTCCAGTCCCAAGTGGCGTCCCAGCCAGCAAAACTGCAAGGAGGGACTCCGGCCGGCCGCGCGGCCTTGGCACCGTGCTGGAGTCCCGCCCAGCAGGACGGGGCTGGGCCGCCCGCCCCCGGGGGACAGGGAGGCAGCGATTGGGGCCTGGAAGAAGCTGCGGGCTGAGGGGACGCCTCCTGGCGAGGGTGGGCGCTGAACTCACGTCTGGATTCCCTTGCGACTTCTGTCCTTCCTTGGTCTCAGTTTCCCTTTTTGCATTAATGCGTAGCGCCAGCGTAGGGTTTAATGGCGATTTCTCCCAGTTTTCCATCTCTGTCACTCTATGGCTCTGGGTGGCAAGGGGTCAGAGGAGATGGGAGAGGGGACGCAGAATATTAAGTGTGACTCCTGGAGCACCTATGTGCCAGGAAATGTCCTATTTATTTATTTCTGTTCTGGGAATTGAACCCAAGGCCTTTGCCCTGAGCTGTATTCCCTGGCCTTTTATTTTATTTTTTGAGGGAGAGTCTTGCTAAACTGCCCGGGTTGGGCTCAGACTTGTTCTCCTGCCTCGAGCTCCCAGAGACCTGGGGTTGTGGGTGTGCACTGCCATGCCTGTGTTGTTCTAGTTGTTTTAATGCATTGCCTCATTTAACCTTCAGAGCATTGCAGGGGAATTGTTGCATGACCCAGGCATAAAAACTGAGGCACGAAGAGGTGCAGTGACTTACCCAAGGGGATACAGCTGGTAAGTGGCAGACTTGAGATTTAAAGCCAGGCCTTTCGCCTTCAGAACTTAAGAATTCCCAACCTGGGCTTGTGGCACTTTCCACCCCATAGACTGCTCCCTGGTGCTGTAACAACCCTGGGAGCTAGGTGTTACCAATCATTTTACAGGTTAGGAAGCTGAGGCTCAGGGGGATTAGTATGCCCCTGTCATCCAATCATTGGGACACCAGATTAAAGAGAGAGGGGATGGGAGCAGTGCTAGGAAAAGTTAAGTGTCAAGATAGGGGACAAGCCTTATGTGGTAGCACATGGCGGCATATACCTGTCAATCCCGGAACTCTGGAGGCTGAGGCAAGGGGATCATAAGTTTAAGTCCAGTCTGCACAGGTTAGTGAGACCTTGTCTCAAAATTAAAAAAAAAAAAAATAGAGATAAAAGTGTAACTCAGTGTGAAGGCCCCGAGTTCGCAATGAGTTACACCTCCAGCTCTTAAAAATAGTGTAAGGGGACAGAACTTGACAGAGTAGATACTCCTCAATGTCATTGTTCCCTTTCATCTATAATCTGGCTGGTGGAGAGGGATCTCCGATCCCTCATCTCTGAACTCTGCTACCTGCTGTTCTCAGACCTAAGTCAACCCCTCTTGCCAGTTCCCCTGGCAAGTTCTGTTCCACAGTTCCTTAGTCCCTGCTATGTGCCAGGAAGTGTGCCGGGCACTGTAGAGGAGGAAGGAGACAGCGCAGACAGTGCTGGTCTTGCCAATTCATAATCTAGTGAGGGCCACACACAGTAAATAGTCATGCAAATGAATGCCAATGCTAACTAGATACTGTGCTGCACTCTAAGAAGGAAAAGTGTAGCACCAGGTGAGAGATTAGAGTGGGAAGGGAGATATCTAATTTAAGCTAGGAGATCTGCAAAGGCTTCCCAGAGGGAGTGACATGTCATCTGAGACCAGAAGAAAGAGTGGGTCTCAGCCATGTGCAGGTGAGGAAAGAGAAAGAATCCCAGGCAGAATCCCAGGCAGAGGGAACTGCACGGAGGCCCAGAGCCAGGGAAGTCTTTCCTTCCACCATTGCCGTTCATGCAGGAGTTGCCTCCTCTGCAGGCCTCTGTCCATCTGACCGGGTCTCTGCCCCCAGAGCACCTGCAGGATGGCCCTGTCACAGATCTAGTGATCTCCAAGCCTCAGAAGCAATGTCTCAGTCAGTCACTGTGGATACTATGCAGCCTAGATGCCATATTTCCTGGATCTCCTGCATCCCAGTCTCCTTTCGGGGCGCTGTCTTCCCCCTCCCAGGGCCGTGCCCCATGCCTTACTTTGCTCACTCTGCACATGCTCCCTGGGAAAAGATATCCTCTTTCCTTATGCATATCTGCTGGAAAACTCACCGCATCCAGCCCAGCCTGGCCTTTCTCCTACACCCCAAACCAACCGCTCTGTGGTGTCTGCCCTTAGAAGATCCAATGTCCCCTTCTCTCTAATAACTTCCCCATGCCCCATCTCAGTGATGGAGCACCATCAATCTCTGTCACTTTGGCCCAGTACCTACAGCACTTAGACAGATGCCAGACCCTTCTTTAGGCTCCACCAGAGCTGATATTAAACAAACATATGTTGGATTCCTGCTCTGTGCCAGCAGGATTGAGGAATGATTTCTTAAACAAAGGCCTTTATGACAAAGAAAACCACACAATGGCAATTATTGAAATCTCAGCATCATGACAAATTTTTATTCTTCTAAAAAATCCAACAAAATTTAAAAAGTGAAAATGTAGATGACAGGTTGAGAAAAGATTATAGCAACGCATATAACGAGGGATTATTATTCATCATATAAACATAACTTCTATATAGTAAAAAAGCCAAGCCACCAAATTTAATAGTAAACAAAATATGTAAATGGGTATTCTATGGAAAAGCAATCAAGTACTGCCAGTATACGTACGAAAAGATGCCCAACTCCACTGTCAACTATGGAACTTAAAATTAAAACTGTAATGAAGTATCACATCACACACATTCAAGTAACAAAAATTTAAGTTGGATAATAATACCAATTTGGTGTGATTGTGGGAGCTAGGGTGAGGGAGAGGGTGTGTGAGGGTCAAAAAGGAAGAGGGGAAGGTTTGTAATTTTGATGTGATATATATATATATATGCACATATATATGCACAAAATATTCAAGTTCAATGTAAACATTACATATCACACATATACATATTAATAAAATGGGAAAATGAAAAAAATTATTGAGGGTGTAGAGAGATCGAATTTTTTTTTTTTAATTTTACTTTTTGAGACAGGGTCTTGCTACTCTGTAGTCCAGGCTGGTTCTGAACTCATTATGGAGCCCGTGCTAGCCTTGGACTCAGCAATCCTCCTGCCTCAGCCTCCTTTGTGCTGGGATTGCAGACATGCACCACCATGCCTAGCTTATGTGGTGTTGGGGATTTGAACTGAGGGTCTTGTGCTTGCTAGGCAAGCACTTTAACTGCTGTGCCATTCCTCCAGCCCTGAGATGGGAATTTTAATGCACTACTTGTGAGGCTAGCGACTGGACACAGACAAGCTGAAGAGCACTCTGTCACTCGGCAGAGCTGGGGGACACACATGGTCTAGAATGGAACATCCTGCTCTGCTTTCTACAACCAATAGAAATTCTTGCATGTGCTAAAATGTCCATCACAGCATTGTATCTAATTGCAAAACAACTATGATTAGCTTGGGAACAACTTATATGTCTGTCACCAGAAGGGAAAGCTAGTCTGTTACTGAGACATCCTGGCTGTCTGAACTCTTACTTTTTCAATATACGTAGAAAACCTGACATTGCACATCTGCGCACGCTCGCCCTTGTGAAGCCGGGTGAGTGGTTGCAGCGCGCAGCAGTCTCGCTCAGCTGTCCCCCTGCAGGCAGAGACGGTGTCCCACGCTTCTGTCAGTCAGACTTACTTGCTGCACATTTCTTACCCCCCACCCTCTCCTTGTTAATAAATGAAATTGTCTCCCAAGAAACTGGAAAGCCCGAGGGAAAAAACCAGTTAAGTGTCAGAGACCTGGGAGAGTTTGTGCATTAGAAGATAAGGTAGAAATGATCAAGTTCATCCAGAGGGCTGGATGGGGCCAGGCACAAGACATGTCCTCACCACCTTGCGCAGGAGCTCTTGTGTCAGGAAGAAGACAGAGTTTATTTAATGTTCCCTAATAAAGGAGTCGGTGGATTAGAGACTTTAGAACTTTCTATGACAGGGGAACTATGCTACATGGCCTATCCAGTGTGATGGTCTCTGGCCACAGGAGGCACTTTAGCACTTGAAATGTGTCCAGAACAATAGAGACAATGAATTTTTAATTTTAAATAAATTTAAATTTAAATAACCAGTGGGCTTGAAGTGTTGTTAGTGGTAGAGCCCTGAAATAAATAAACAAACAAATAAACAATAAGATTAAATAGCCTTGTGTGACCAAGATACCATATTGGACTGTGCAAGTTTTTATTAAGCAGAAAACTTTTGGAGATTATTAATATTTTTAAAGAGTTGTAATGATAGTTGAAGTTTTGGATGGGCTGGGATGTATTTTTCCTTGTTAATATTCTGGAGCATGAACTTGAACATTATGAACAAATTTATTGTCAGAAATGAGCTATATTCTAGTGGGAAGAGGTGACTATATACTTGTATAATGGAATTCTATGCAACTGAGAAAAGAAGTGAACAAGAGCACATCAAGAAGGCAAAAATCATACAAGTAGAATGTGACTGAAAAATTACATATTTAGGTGGGTACACAGCATGATACTATACAAGTAAAGTTTTAAAATAATACCACACTCATCTAGAAAATGTGCAAAGATGTGATTAGGCAGGCCCGACAGGAGACAGGTCAGCTTTGAGGGAACAGAGGGGATAGGATTGTAAGGAGTACATGACATCTTTTTTTTTCTTTCCTGACTCTATAGCTCCCCTGGGCATTCTTCAGAGATGTAGAAGATGGGTGGGGCTGGCCTAGAGAGAGCCCAAAACCCATTTGAAGCCCTCTTGGGCCCCATTCTCACCTTACAGGGGTGAGGGCCTCCTCTCGGCTCCAAGGGCCCGCCCTGGCTTCATCATGCCTGATCAGTCTGGTCTGATGTCACCTCTTCTCCGACAGGCACCACATCTACTGCTCTCCAGCCTATTTTCCCACACTTGGTCCAGGGCTTTGTAAATATCTAAACGAAGGAATGAACAGCAGATTCTCTGGAGACTGAAGTGCCGTCATCAGCATTCATCTCTTTCCTGACGCCTGCTATGTGGCGGGACTGTGCAGAGCCTAGGAGGTGCAAAGGCTCATGGGTTGTGCCCTCTAGGCATGCCCAGTATGGGGGGGTAGGTAGATCAGTATGTGGTGGGCATTGTGACAGAGAGACCCACGTCATGCTGAGGCACAGGAATCCAGAGGGGCCCCTGACTCAGGCTCAGGGAAGGGTGCCAGTTAGGGGGTGAGGGTGACAGAGCATAAGTGTGGCCTGGACGAAACGTTCAAGAATAGCATTCTTTGAATAAAGCAATGGGGATGGAGTGGATTGTTCCTGGGAAAAGGGAGAGAAAGAAAGTCTTTCCTAGAGCTGGGTTAAGGGTGGAAAATTCTGGGAATCTAAGTTCAGTCTTCTGGAGAAACCAGTGGGAAGTGTGGAACAAGATAAAGCTCCAGAAAGGGTAGGAATGAGGTCTTACGGGACCTTAAGTGCTAGACTAGGAAGATTGATTCTTCTTGGGGGTAATAGAAGCCCATAAAGGGCTTAAGCAGAGGTAAAGTTGGGGACAGACTCAGGGCTATGTTTTAGAAACATGGCTGGCTTGTTCTGTCTGCTGTGATCAGTGAAGAGGTTAGGTTAGAATTTGTCTTAGTTACTTTTTTGTTGCTGTGACTCAATACCCGACATCCACAAATTTAGGGGAGGAAAGATTTATTTTAGCTCACAGTTTCAGAAGGTCACAATCCATTCAGGGGCGGCTGGCAGCAAATTAAAGTACATGGCAGAGACAGAGGTGGAAGCAGCTTCCACGACACCACAAACAGGAAGCCAGGTTGAGAGTAGTTGAGACTAGTCCTCAAGGAAGGCAGGAAGCAGCTTATACATCCTTCCAGGTCTCAGTCCAGTGATCAGCCCCTCCTGGATCCAGGTGTGGAAGGTATGGCCACTACACTCCATGAATCCTAACTTACATGCCTGTTATCCACCCCTCCGGACAAAGCCCCGATCTACCAACAGCACATGGTTCCATAGACAACCCATAACATTTAAATACATGAGACTCTGGGGGGACATTCCAGAGCCAAACCATAATAGGAGTCTAGAGATTTGGAGACAGAGAAGAGCTGATATGTGGGGAGATTATTAGAGGAAGGTGTGGGGCTGTTTAGAAGGTAGGATTAGCAGGATGTAGGCAGATTAGATGTGAATATAAGAGAGAAACTGAGGGTGTGATGGTTGGTTCCAGTGGTAGATCCTGAGGCAGAGGTGCTAGTGTGGATAACTCGATTCAGAAGTGATCCCGGGAAGCAAGGAAGCCAACGCGGGCGGCTGCTGAACAGATCATCACAGGGCATCAGTCCCCGTAGGGACCTTTGAGAGGCTGCCCAGCACAGACCTCAGCGTCTCCTCAAACTCAGTCTGGTAGGGCCCATCTACCAACTCTAACTGTCATTGGTTAAAGGTCAATCCAAGAACTTTGTGCACCTCAGGCTAGTGTGCTCCAAAGGCCAGAGAAAGTCCCCAGGCAGAGCCTGAATTCTTGGCGTGAAATGCTGTAGAGATGGAGAATAGGGTGGAGATAGGGTGGGAGGGGTGGAGTACAGACAAACTGCTGAGGTAAGGACAGGGATCCTCAGTAGCTATGACAGACTGAAAGGCCCTGGCAGCGCCCGACGGCTGAGCTCCTGTCGTCCCAGATGGACAGAGAAGGGAGGCTGATTAAAGGTGGAGCGGGAGGCAGGTCTGCACTGACTGCTCTGTCATCCCGTCAGCCTGGTCTGTCCACTGTCTCCAGGTCTTCCCAGGTAGGCAGAGCAACACTTTGATTTCTGTTGAGACTGTGCTCCAGGCTCCAGACATGTCCTCCCTGATTAGCTTAGGTGAGCACTTTGATCCCTGCAATTGCATCAAGGTGGAGACATTTGGTGGCTCTCTAATAAAATTGGATTCATTTGCTTCAGATTGGCAGCAGGCTGGAAGCACAGCTTGAGACTTACTACCCTCATGTTCATTTGACTGCCAGGCCGTAGGCTGAGTGAGGTCCATTCTGCTTTTCTTGGGATGGAGCCATCAGTTAAAAGGGAGAAGAAAAAGAAATGCCCTGGGATGAGACAGAGAAGGAACGGCCAAAACAGCTGACAAGAAGCAGGGCAGTGCGCTGTCCCCGAGGCCAGCGGAGCTGGGCTAAGAGAGGAGGAAGAGGGCCACAGATACAGACCTACGCCCAGGAACTAGGCCCAACCCCCGACCTCAGGAGAAGCCAAGAAGCCTGTCTTAGTTACTTTTCATTACCGAGACAAAATATCCGACGTGCATGAATTAGAGGAGGAGGGAAAGTTTATTTTATCTCATAGTTTCAAAAGGTCTCAGTCCCTTCACAGGTAGGCAGCTGAGAAATGGTGGAATCACATGGTGGGGCCACAGCCCGAGCTGGAGCTCCAGAGACAGATGTCCTCATGGCATGACAGAACAGGAAGCCAAGTCTTAGAGCAAGGGCAGCACCAGCACACATCCCTCCAGGCTAAGTTTCAAGCATCCAACCCTTTCAGGTAGGCCCCACCTCCTAATAGTACACAGTATCCATAGGTACATGAGGCTTTTGGGGACATTCCAGATCCAAACCACAACAGAGCCTTTGGTGAAACTGTGTCCAGCAGCAAACTTGCCTCCCCTTCTTCTGTCCCCTTTCCTGCTCTCCCTCCCAGTCTCTGCCCATGGCCTCAGAAGCTTTAGCAGATGGCAGGAGTCCAACAACACCCATGGCTGGGTGAGCTATGTCTGGCATCTCAACAGCTTCCTATGCTCCTCCTGCCTGGTTATCCCCAGGCTTGGGTGCCTGTGGCCTCCTCTCAAGGCCACTGTTAGTCTCAGTCCCATGACCTCCAGCTCCCTTCCTGAGCCTCTGGAGTCTCAAAAGATTCCTGTTTGCCTGATCAGGACAGCGGCCATGTCAGGTCAGCTCTTGTCCTGGTCAGGAGCACCGCTTCCGGGAAGCTGTTCTTCTCACATTCTTTCCACATTCTAGCTGCCCAACCAAGTGTTAATTCACAAACTCATGACCAAGCAATTCTTTCCCTGGCAACTTCCTCAGAGCTTTAAAGTCTTCTTGCCTCTAACCAACTGATGGGAGGACCCATGTCACCCCCTCTTCCCAGACTCATGAAACCCAGCCTCCTGTAACAAAAGTTAGCATGCTCTCTGGCAGCATTTAAAGGAGGTGCTGGTCCATAAAGCCCAGGTGCTCAAATTGCTACAAAGTCCTTTCACCTCTGCTCCCCCTGGGACTGTAAGGTCACTGAGAGGGCAACAAAATTAATGTGTGTCACAGGAAGCCAAGTTAATAAGCATCAGGCATTGGGGTAGGGAACAAATCTTTCCTTTGGCACCAACAGATTCCTCTCCCTTTAAATACACACACATAGGGTCAAGATGGTGGCTGAATAACAGAGCTGCACAATGTCTCCTCATGGG
This sequence comes from Ctenodactylus gundi, assembly GCA_004027205.1. Classification (NCBI taxonomy): domain Eukaryota; kingdom Metazoa; phylum Chordata; class Mammalia; order Rodentia; family Ctenodactylidae; genus Ctenodactylus; species Ctenodactylus gundi. Next base: position 134,239 of record PVKB01002753.1, on the reverse strand, counting down.
CCTGCTAAAAAGTTGAGGATATAGAAAAAAAAAAAAAAAAAACAAAAATATATCGGAAAAGGAGGTGAGCCGCAGCCCAGGAAGCAGACCCAGGCCAACTGTGAACGGCCTCTGGCATCTACAGGTGGAGGAAAGCCCGCCCAGAACCTCAGGCCAAGGTAAGGGTGGATCTGGGAGAAGTGCAAATTGACAGCAGCTGGTAGCCCCAGCCTCCCAAATTGAGCCTGCATACTACAAATGCAATGCAACTCCTCCTAGAAAAGGCCTCCTGGAGCCCAGATCAGAAGCAGTGCTCCAATGACACAAGCAGGAGCCAGACTGAACTGACTACAGGACAACAAAGCTCAGAAGAGCACATCAGGGATTTTGGGGTCACTCTTAAACAGTACCTGTCTTAGTTACTTTTTCGTTGCTGTGACTCAGTACCCGACACCCACAAACTTAGGAAAAGAAAGGCTTATTTTAGCTCACAGTCTCGAAGGTCACAGTCCATTCAGGGGTGGCCGGCAGCAGTCAAAGTACATGGCAGAGAGGTGGAGGCAGCTTCCCCGGACAAACAGGAAGACAAGCTGAGGCTAGCTGAGACTAGTCCCAGCCCTCCAGGAAGGCAGGTGCAGCTTATGTATCCTTTCAGGTCTCCGCCCAGTAACCAGTCTCTCCTGCATCCAGGTGTGGCCACTACACACCGTTAATCCTAACTTAACTCTAATCCACCCCTCCAGACCAGACCCCAATCCACCAACATGGTTCCATTAAAATACATGACTTTTGGGGGACACTCCAGATCCTAACCACAACAGTACCTAAGAAGAAACTGGCACAAGAGATAGTTGTGGAGAGGAGAAAAAGGCCACCAACCTCTTGAATGGTTTTGGTGCAGTGGGATCAACTCCAAGGATGGAGAGCCCCACCCTTGGGGGTGGAAAGCCAGTTACAGGCAGAAGAGTTTTGCTGAGGGGGCTGGGGTAATCATGACACCTCAAAGGCCATCAGACTGTTAGGTCCTATCTCACTGCCTACTCCCAGTATAGAACTCAGAGGAATTTTACCTCCCCCAACATACCCTCATATTCATTTAAAGAAATCTCTTGGCTAAGCCTTTAAAGTGAAGTCCCTCAACAACAGAAAAGTGGGAAGAAGACACAGCAACAGGACACCCACAGTTATGCCTGAGATCCCAGAAACTCATGTCACGGGCCTTGAAATAGTGGAACTCATAGGGAAGGAAGTCAAAAAGCAAATAGATGAGTAGAATAGCAAGTTCAAGCAAGATAACCTTCAAGAAATGCAAGAAACGGTCAGTGGGCTTAAAGAGAAACTTACTAAACAAATAGTGGTTTTCATAGCTACAAAGCTCACTGAGCACATAAAAGCCACAAATAAAAAGTTGGCTGTGGTAAATATGGAAATGCAAGATACAGAGAAACATTTTGATAGAGAAGTGGACAATTTGAAAAGAAATCTAGCTGAAATTCAGGATATGAAAAATACAGTTGAAATCAGGGGAAGTCAACCTGAACACTGTGAGAATAGAATTTCAGACCTTGAAGGCAAGGCTGAAGAAACAAATGACATAATTAGGCACAACTCTAAAATTAGAAAGAAGCAAACTAGCTGGATACAACAGGTGATGGGTGATTCAAAGAGAACCAATCTCAGAACTATGGGTGTGTGAGAAAGAGCAGAAAACAGCACCAAAGGTATAAAGAATTTATTCACTGAAATCACAGAAGAAAATTTCCCAAATCTAGGAAAAGAAATTAATTTTCAGGTACAAGAAATTTATAGAACACCAAATAACCTCAACCAGCAACAAGACTCGCCATAACACATCATAATCAAAGACTCAGGAAAAAAACCCTCAGAAATACAACATACAGAGAGAATATTAAAAGCAGCAAGAGAAAAACAGACATTATTCTACCAAGGCAAACCCATTTGAATTACTGCAGATTTCTCAATGCAAATATCAAAGGCCAGGAGAGCCTGGAGCAAAATCTTTCAAGCTTAAAAGGACAGCAAGTATCAACCCAAGCTGCTGTATCCAACAAAATTATTTCTGACATGACCAAGAATCCCTAAAGAAATTTGTGACCATTAGCCCAGAATTGCAGAAAATACCTGAAGGACTCTTTGAGAGAGACACAGAGAGAAGCAGCACCAAAGAACATGGAAGAAAGGAAATATCTAAAGAGAAAGTGTAACAAAAATAGATTGATATTTGAATCATTTGATTGGTATCCTACAAAAACAGTACCAGCTGTCTCATAAAATCTGTAGAATTTCCCCCATACTTATAATTTTTAATTGTATGTTAATTTCCAAAACATAATAATGATATTCAACCTGGAGAATTGGTATAAAATCTTTAAAAACATGTATGCATGGACTTATGGATGGATTGGTAGTTAAAATGATAAACCAACTCTGGCAAAATGTTAATACTTAGTGAAATGTGAGTAAATATGACAGTTACAAAAATTCTGAAATAACTATGTCATTATATCTATTGCATATATATAATTTACTCATGATAATAGACATAAGTTCATTTAATGTAGTTCTCTTATTCTATCTTTGTTGTAAGTTTATCCCAAGAAAACTGATTGATGTACCAGTAACCTGAATGTCTTTTGAATATGCAGATATTTACCTTTGTGTACTCAGATAAGGAATTTGAAATTTAACTTCTCTCTTTTTCTTTCTCACATTTTCTAGCTTTATGACTTTCATTGTTATAGTTCTTTTCTTATGTGGACTGCTGGGTGAGGCCATTTTAAAGAATCTCAACAAAGATATACTAAGATACACACAAAAAAAGAACTTCCAGAAAATCATCCCAATGAAGGGCTCTGCTGGACCCACGAAGAGGCATCAAGATATGGCCATTACAGCCATTCTAGGGGTGGGAAGCTGAGCTAAGAGTGGCGAAGAAGTGAGTCAGATGCAGATTATATGTGTTAAATATCGCAGGGTTTCTGTGATTTGGGAAACTCAGAGTACAGGCATTCTATAGAAGCAAACGGGTGTGATAGTGGGAGTTGGTGGGGATGGGAGGGCCAAAAATGGGAAGGAATTATAAATTTGATGTGATACATATGTGCACAAAATAAGTTCATTGTAAACATTATGTAGCACATATATATTAATAAAAATGGGGGAAAATAAATATTCATACATATATATGTATGTTTAAATATATCTACACACATACATATGTATTTCTATTTAAATTAACAGATTTTGTTATGCTTTATGATATCCAATGTGGTATTATGATGTCTTTATACCTTGTAAATAGTTCCATCTAAGTCTCTGTCTCTTTAAGATTTATTTAATCTGATATTCAACTAGACATTATTATTTGGTTAAATAGTTTAAACTTCATAATGAAGAAAAAAATTGATGTTTTCACTCACTTCAGCTCTTTGAGAAATCAACAAATTAATATCAAAATATTGGAAACCATCCAAATGTCTATCCATGGGGAACTGGTTAAATAAATGATGGCTGTTAAACAGATAAGGAAGCTCTTTGTGTTTTGGTGTAGAAAGACTTTCAAGAAATCTTCAAGAGAAAGTTAGGCATAGAAATATGTGCACAGCATGCCGTCTTTTCTATGTTTAATAAAGACACACAGCTTCTAGCACAGATGCATATAATTATCAGTCAAGACAGAGGTCATGGGTCCCTTATTAGGGTCAATGAAAGGGAAGCTCCTCACAGTTTACCTTTTAGTATTTTTTTTTGTCAAATTGAGTGAATGCATTATTTAGGTAAAAATGATTGAAAAGAAATACTTTCTTACATTGAGATGTGCAAAAAATGTGCCCACATGCGGGGACTTGCCCCATTGTTGAGAAAAATTGAAAAAATTTAAAAACAGGGATCAGTATAGGGAGTTACAATTTTCTGAGTACTTTTGTATCAATTAAATATTTGCATAAATTTACATATTAACCTCCTTAGGCCTTTTGCGGAATAGTTGATTAATTCTTGGGCAATGTCATTGGAGAGGACCACCGGGTACTCAATTTACCACTTCAGATGCTAATCTCTTTGAGAAATGTCCTCACAGACACACTCAGAATGTTTCACCTGCTCTCTGAGTATCCTTCAGCTCTTTCAGTGACAGACAAAATTAACCACCACAGATCTTCTTATGCAATTACTGCTCTCCTGGGTTTTAACCAGCATCCTCTCTGTTTCTCAGGCTTTCATTGCACTACATCAGTAAGACAATAACTATTGATATTTCTTTTTTTCTGATGTTAATATTAGTCAGTGGGCAGAGCTTCTAGGCTGTTATACCAACCAGGAGTCGTGGATGATCAATGCCTACACCTGTGTAATAGAAATGTAATGGAAGGCATATTTAAATATTTTTTTGAGTTGGGGGAGCGGCATAACTCAGTGCCTAATAAGCACAAACCTTGGGTTTGATTCTTCAGCATTGCAGAAGTTAAGTATCGTGGCCCACACCTGTAGTCCCAGCACTCAGGAAGCTGAGATGGGAAGATTACTGTGACTTTGAGGCAAACCTGGGCTACATAGTGAGTTTAGGACCTGCGTGGACTACAGAGCAAGACCTTGTCTAAAAAAAAAAATTCAAGTTAGCACATTAAAACATAACCAAGAAACAAATGAAATTAATTTTAATAATGTATTTTATTTAATTCATTATTTCCAAAAATTTTCACTTCAACAAGTAATAAGTATTAAAACAGATATTTTACAAATTTTGTACTAAATCTTTAAAATCCACTTTTATATTTATAACACAATTCAAATGAGCCACATTTCATGCATTCAATAGCACTTGTGAAGCCAGGTGTGGTGGCATCTGTAATCCCAGCTACTCAGGAGGCTAAGGCAAGTTCAAGGTTGGTCTTGGCAACTTACCAATGTCCTGTCTCAAAATTAAATGATAAGAAGGGCTGTTGAATGTCGCTCACTGTTAGGGCACTTGCCTACCACATGAAAGGCTGCAGGGTTCAAACCCCAACACCCCAAAAATATCCAGTTGTGCTACTTCTGGTGGATGCTGCTGTAATGGACAACCCATGTCTAGACAGATGATCCTATTGGGGCATACAAAATGTTGGTTTTTAATCCTATCATTCCCTCTTCATTTATTGGTTAGAATTTTTCTATAAAGAACCATAGCAAAGCCAAGTGGCACAGGCCTGTAATCCCAGGACTCTGGGAGGCAAAGGCAGGAGGATTTCAAGTTGGAGCCCAAAGTGGGCAATCAAGTGACTTAGCAACATCAAAAAATAAAAATGTGCTGGGGGGAGGTGCTCTGGATGTAGCCCAGTGGGTAAAGCACTTGCCTAGCGAGCACAAGGCCCTGGGTTCGATTCTCTAGTAATACATAAGCTGGCCATGGTGGTGCACGCCTGCAATCCCAGCACTTGAGAGGCAGAGGCAGGAGGATTGTCGTGTGTTCAAGGCCAACCGGGGCTACATAGTGAGTTCGGGAGCAGTCTGGACTAACAGTGAGATCTTGTCTAAAAAAAAAAAGAAGAAGAAGGTGGGGATGTAGTTTAGTGAGAAGACCTTGGGTTCCACCTTTAACATAGAAAAAAACCCCCTTTATATCAATTATTTGCTCATTCTGAAACATAGTTTGTAAGAGCTTGTATAGGGAACACAGGATGAATGCTGGGATTCTTTTCCATTTAAACCTCTTTTTAGAATAATGCATTGATATGCAAGCAACCTATAAAATTTACCTATGAGTTTGATCGCTTCTTTGCTTGTAGTAACATTATTAAATTCTGGATTGAAACACAAATTTCACTATAAATAACCATAATGTACCATACATTCAAAAAAACTAGAAGAAAGGATTTTGAGAGTGTTTACTACAGGAAAAGATAGATGTATTTAACCTGATTTAAACACTACACAATGTATATTGAAATATCATTCCATTAATATGTACAATTTTATGCTTTATGTATAAGTTAAGAATAAATGTAATAAAAAGAAATGCTAAATATAGAGGGAAATAAGAAGTATGGGGTTGAAATTTGTACCTATTTCAATACATTATAGACTTTATTCTTTATTGAGACTCAAGATGTCCCATCTCTGGTTAGCGAAGCCCTTCCAAGTTGGGGTCAATATCCTTTAAACATGTTAATAGTGTGTACAACTTGCTTATTTTGTGGGTGATGAAATGTTCTAGGCCCATATTGTATTTCCTGCCTCAAACCTAAAAGGTTAGGAATAGGAAACACTTTTTTAAAATAGCAAAATGCATCATGGGTTTAAGTGGATATTTCTAATTCAAACTTTAGACTACCATAGTTTTTCCTTAACTTTTTGATTTTGTATTTGTATTCTTTTACGTTAAAAATCTTAGTTTCGGGTAACATAAATATATTACTTTTTCATATTTTATTCTATTTACTAGCTTTAACTAGCAATGCTAATATAATTACCTATCATATGATTACAAATACTATTTAAGATTTTTTTTGTTTTCTTTGTCATTTAACTATGTCTTAGGTAAAGATTAATTCCAGAAAAAACAAAAAGGCAGGCAAGGAAGAAAACATGATCACATGATTCTATAAGATGTTGCTATAAACAGTACTATCAACATTATAAAAATGTGAGCACTGAATACTTAGCCAAGACCTACAGTGGGAGGAGAGGGAGGAAACAGAAGCGGGAAGTATGCCATGGACTAAGGGGCAGTGCAGGGAAGGCCATGTCCCCAGATGGATTCTGCAAATCACTGAGAGCTCCGTCACTCTTCAGAGATACGGCTTAGCTGCTTTGATCTTTCTGGCAGCACAAGACAGAGGGTCATTTCCTAATCTGTTTGATAATAAGTAAATAATCTGGTGTCTGCTCAGCTCAGTCCAGGGTCTTGGAACAAATGAACCCAATTAAAAGACCTTCATAAGGGAATTCAGGGGAAGAGGAAAAAGCCATTGATCAAATCAATGTCCAGCTGCCCGGGGAGCTGGTTTGTGATGGGCAGGGGCAGAGTCCTTCCTTGCACTCTGCCGTGCCCTCTCCTGGGTGCTGTTCTACACCTGGGGCCTTCACTCCACCCGGTCCCCTTCGCTCCTCCACCCACCCACTGACCTGTGTGGATTCACTAGACAGACGTCTCTAGATCTCAAGTTCATTGCCTGCAGAAACCTGCAGGTATCCTCTGCTTCTTCCTTCCTTTTACCCCATCGCTACTGGGTCCATCAGGAATCATCAGAAAGTTCACAAAGACTTCCTATATCAATTTGGGTTCTTTCAAAAGGCAGAATTTACAGAAATTATAACAAAAAGGATCTATTCAGAAGGCTTACAAATCCAAGGATAGAGACAGCCCAAGATGGCAGCCTGCATGTGCAAGCGCTGGAGCGTCTGATGGCTGCTCAGTCCCTAAGTAGAACTCCCGTCCACGACTGCAGGACAGCCGGTGAGAGTCTACTGTGGATCTCGGTTGTTTGAAGAACAATGGCTAAGAAGACCAGAGACTGAAGATCGGCGATCGAAGATCAGCAACGAGGCACAAATTGAGACTGGAGCGAATCTGTGATGAAGATCTGTGGTGTGTAGCAGGTTGGCATTCATAGACAATTGTGAAGGCGAGAGCGTTCCCAGAAGAAGCTGTAACAATCTTTGTTCTTCCTTTTATACCATGCGTTCCAGTTAGACCTCTCACAACTGGGTGAGTGCTCATCCCTCATTCGCTGGTTCACAAATCACTCATACTCTAATTCAGGCTGATTCTCAATTGCTTAATCTAGGTGTGGTTCCCAAACCCTAATCCAGGCACGGTTCCTGATTGCCTCAAGTTGACATAATCTCTCCAGCGATCACATGTCCCATCTGGCTCAATGTCCAGTCGGATCTCCTGAACCACTTACCTTCTCTTCTCTCCTCCATCACAGCCACAGGCCTCCTTACCGGGCAGCCAGGCCTCAGGTCCCTCTCTCAGGAAGGCTCTTTCCCATTGGCTTTCTCCATACTCTTCCAGTATTTGCTCATATGTCCTCTTAGGTTCACCCTCCCCTGAGAACTCAACTAACTACCCTACTTAAAATCACAACCTCTCTTTGCTCCAAACCCTTTTCCTATTTGTGTCCAGTAACATACCACTTGTAACTTTCCATATAATTTGCACTTACCTTGATTTTCATTTTTTTCTATCTATTGCTACTTATCTCTCTACATTAGAATGTAAGTGCAAGGGTAGTGTCTCAGACTTTATTGTTTTGTTTTGTTTGAGATAGGGTCACATCTTCAATATTTTCATTCACAATAATTTACTTCCAGGTATATTGAACAAAGTATTTGGTGAAGAAATTAATCAATGAATCAGTAGTAAAGCTTCTGCTTCAAAAGGCCTTTATGAAACTTAGATACTTAACTTAGTTTGCTCTATAAGGAAAGGAATTAACATACCATGTGTACCCACTGGTGTCAGATATCTGCAAAAGAGTTTGTCCATTTGTTCTGTACAAATTATTCATTTGCAAGTAATTGCTGTAAGCCTATGTGCCAGGCACTGTTCTGGGTTCTGCGGATAAAGCAGAAAGCCCTTATTCCTTTTGAGAACTTGGATTCTAGTAGGTGGAGACAGTCAAAATAAAATGTGATGTGAGTAGAATTATCCCCACTTATGAGAAAACTGAGATGCCCAAGCTCACCTAATTAATGAAGTACAAGAACGTTACTAACCGAAAGAAACAAGAAATGACATGGACGTGAGGGCAGGGATTCAAAAGCCAGGCTCTGCATTCCCAGGTCTTGGGTGGTTCCTGCGTTCTGTGAATGAGGGCATCTGGCTTTAGAGTAAGAGCCCAAGGCTGAGAAGTGAGTGGTCTCCAGGTGGGGGGGTAAGGATGAGCCCAGAGGCCAGGGGAAGTTTCTCCTTTCACCTCCTGTTCCTTGCTCCACCCTCAACACTGACACTTCCTCTTTCATGGGAGTCAGAGTTTGTTTACCTACCAACATCCTGCAGGGCATCCAAATTACAGGCATCTTGTGGGTTGGGGGGGTGGGGGAGACCCAGCTTCTTCTTGATGTAGTCACAGGGCGGCTGGAGGACAGCTGTGTGGGTTACACTTCCCAAGGGATGCTGTGCAGTTTTGGAGGCCACTCTGACACAGTCATGACCTGGTCAGAGTCCACTATAGGGTCGTAAGACACTCCTGGGCCCTTAACCTGTTACTCATTAAAAGCATGCTTTCCTTCTAAGATAAAAAGGGGGGACTTCTGGTCAAGATGGTGGCTGAGTTACAGAGCTGCACAATGTCTCCTTGTAGAACCACTTAAAAAGTTGAGGATATAGTCAAAAACTGCCTGTTAATGTAGCTAGACAGGGAGAAGCAACCCAACAACTGAAAGGAGTCCAAGGGAAAGTCAGTAACCCAAAGAAACATTGGCAGCAGGGGGAAAAAACCAGCAGCCCAGGAAGCTGCCCCAGGCCTACTGTGAAGAGCTGGGAGCCACCAGCATTCACAGAGGGATGAAAACCTGCCTGGAGCCCAGAACCTCTGGCCAAGCTAGGAGAGGAAGGAGCGCCCGCACAACTGAAAGGAGGCCACCAGAATGTCAGAAATCTTGAAGACATATTGGAGGTGGAAGAAAACAGCAGCCCCAGGATGACTGAGCACAGCCCTGAGCTGTTGGCATCCACAGACAGAGGAAAGTCTGGAGCCTGGAACCTCTAACTGAAGTAAATGTGGATATGGAAGAAGTAGGAACTGACCGCAGCTGGTAGTACCAGCCTCCAAAATATAAGCCTGTGTACTACAAAGTACATAGTGTGTACTTCAAATGCAATGTGAGCTCCCCCTAGAAAAGGTCTCCTGGAGCCTAGATCAGAAGTGGTGCTTGGCAGCCAAAATAGGCAATGATGTGTAAAGAACCATTAAAGAAAAAAAAAAAAAAAGAGCCCGAGACTGAAGTATTTACAGTCAAAGAAAGCGCAGAAGAGCACATCATGGGTTTGGGGGTCACTCTTAAATAGCGCGTAAGAAGAAACTGGCACAAGAGACAGTTGTGCAGAGCAGAGAAAGGCCACTGACCTCCTCAACCGCTTGGGGGGTAGTGGAAGCACCTCCAAAGGTTGAGAGCCCCACCTTTATGGGAAACAAGCCAGGACAGGTGGGAGTTTTGCTGAAGGGATTCGGGGTGATCATGATACCTCAAAAGCCATTGGGCAGTTAAGTCCTCCCTCACACAGAACTCAGAGGAATTTCAGTTCCCTCACCACACCCTCATACTTATTCAAAGAAACCTCTTATCTTGGCCTTTAAAGTGAAGTAACAGAAATATGGGAAGAAGACAAGGTAATAAGATACACACAGAAATGCCTGAGACCCCAGAAACTAATGTCATGAGCCCTGAAATAGTGGTACTCATAGAGAATGAAGTCAAAAAGCAAATAAATGTGTTGAACAGTGAGTTCAAACAAGATATACTCAAAGAAATGCAAGCAATGGTCAGTGGGCTTGAAGAGGAACTTACTACACAAATAGTGGTTCTTACAGCTACCAAGCTTACTGAGCGTATAAGAGCCACAAATGAAAAATTGGCAGAGGTAAATAAGGAAATGCAAGATATGAAGGAATATTCTGATAGAGATTTAGAAATTATGGAAAGAAATCTAGCTGAAATTCGGGATATGAAAAATACAGTAGAAATCAGGGGAAGTCAACTTGAACATTGTGAGGATAGAATTTCAGACTTTGAAGACAAGGCTGAAGAAACAAATGACATAATTAGGCACAACTCTAAAATTAGAAATGAGCAGAGTGGCTGAATACAACAGCTGATAAATGATTCAAAGACAACCAATCTCAGAATTATGGGTGTGGGAGAAAGAGCAGAAAACAGCACCAAAGGTATAAAGAATTTATTCACTGAAATCATGGAAGAAAATTTCCCAAATCTAGGAAAAGAAATTAATTTTCAGGTACAAGAAGCTTATAGAACACCAAATAACCTCAACCAGCAACAAGACTCGCCATAACACATTGTAATCAAAGACTCAGGGAAAAAAAACCACAGAAATACAACATAAAGAGAGAATATTAAAAGCAGCAAGAGAAAAGCAGACATTATTCTACCAAGGTAAACCCATTCGAATTACCACAGATTGCTCAATGCATATTTTAAAGATCAGGAGAGCCTGGTGCACAATCTTTCAAGCTTTAAAAGATAGCAAGTGTCAACCCAGGTTGTTGTATCCAGCAAAATTATCCCTGACAATTGAAGGAGAACTAAAAACTTTTCATGATGAAGAATCCCTAAAGAAATTTGTGACCATTAGCCCAGCACTGCAGAAAATACTTGAAGGAATCTTTGAGAGAGACAGAGAGACAAGTAGCACCAAAAAACATGGCGGGAAAGAAAAGTCTAAAGAGAAAGTGTAACAAAGATAGATCAGTATTCGATTAATTTGATTGGTATCTTACAAAAACAGTACCAGCTGTCTCATAAAATCTTAAAACACCCTCCATAATTATTATATTTAATAGTATATGTTTCCAAAACAATAAATGTTCAACCTGGGGAACTGGTATAAAATCTTTAAAATTATGTATGCATGAATTTATGGATGGGTAGGTAGATAAAATAATAAACTGACTCTGGCAAAATGTTAGTAATTAGTGAAATGTGAGTATATAATTTATGAAAGTTAAAAAATTATGAAATAACTAAGTATGCCATTATATCTAATGCTTTAAGTGTAATACACTTACATGATATACATTTAAATTTATTTAGTATTTGGATATACACTTAAGTTCATTTAATGTAGCCATTCACTTATTTGTTCTTGGATTTAAGTTTATCCTAAGAAAACTGATGTAATGATGACCTGAATGTCTTTTGAATGTACAAATATTTACCGTTCAAGACTCAGCTAAGGAATTTGAAATTTAACTTCCCTTTTTCTGTCTTACATTCTCTAGCCTTATGAATTTCATTGTTACAGTTCTTTTCTCATGTGGACTGGTGGGTGAGGCTATGTTAAGAAACCTCAACAAGGATATACTAAGATACAAGAAACAAAAACAACAACAACAACAACAACAACAACAACAAAAAACCAAAGAACTCTCAGCAAATTGCCCCAATAAAGGGCTCTGAGGAACCCAGAGAAGAGGCATCAAGATATGGCCACTGCAGCCCATTCTAGGGGTAGGAAGCTGAACTAAAGAGTGGTGATTCAGATGCAAAAGATTAAATATGTTAAATATCACAGGGTTTCTCTGATTTGGGAAACTCAGAATACAGACATTCTATAGAACAAAATGGGTGTGATAGTTGGAGTTAGGGGGGTTGGGGAGGGTGTGGGAGGGCCAAAAATGGAGAGGGGAAGGGATTGTAATGTTGATGTGGTATTTATGAGCACAAAATACTCAAGCTCATTATAAACATTATGTATTGCACATATATAAATATATATTAATACAATGGTGCAAAAATAAGATAATCAGGAATTTAAAAATAGGTTTTACTAAAAACTGTGATCCTTCACTTGGGTGTATACAAATGCCCAAGGACAAAGGCTGACCTTCACTATGGGAAACTCTCCATCAGATCTGCACACAGTATGTGAGTCATTCAGGAAATGTCTGTCTGAAATTTAGCAAAACAAGGTTTAATAGCCCCTAATTTACCTAACCTATCTTGTCTCACTTCATTCTGAGAACAGCTATGCCCAGAAGTCTCCATTGCCTCAAGCCTGTGGTCACCTTGGATCCCAGCAGAGACTCACGTGATGGAGTCTGTCCCAAGTCAGAGGACTCCCATGGAGCTGTGAAACCAAGACTGACGTGATGACCCACCAGACCCCAACTCATGGCTGTAATCCATAAAACCGTCCTCTATTCTTTTGGGAATATGCCAGTGCCTCGGCTGCTCAAGCTGCAGTCCTTTTCTTTCTCCTACTTCTCTTCATGAAGAGCCAGTTTGATGTTGTTCAACTCTTCAAAGCTAAGTCCTTACTGTTTTCTCTTGCTACCCAATTAAAGCTTTTGCCTATGAATTCTACTGTCTCTTCAGTTTTAATTTCCATTACAGAGATGGCAAAGTCTCCAGCAGGCCTGTGATTGCTGAAGTAGGGCAGGGCAGAGTTGGGATGCCCAGTGTGGTTGTACCCTTCCATGGCTGCTGAGGGCTCAGAAGCAGACACGCTGTGTTCCAGCCAAGCTGGCTGTCCCAAGTCAGAGGACTCCCATGGAGCTGCGAAACCAAGACTGACATCAAGGCTCTCTCACAGACAAAGGGATTGCCCAGGACAGAACAATCTCCGTCCCTGGCTGGGGGGCATAGGCACCAACATTATGGCTCAGCAGCCCACTGTTGCCTGTTCAGGAGGTCAGGCTATATTGGCCGGTCACGGAACACAGCGTGTGTTCTCTGTTTCAGTCCCTCGCTCCCACCCACACTCCTACCCTCACTTTTGCTCCTTTCTTCCCAATGGCCTGGTTGCCAGCCTGGTGGTTTTCTCATTCTACTTTTAAAAGTGTTGGCACATGCCTGTAATTCCAGCATTCTGGAACGCTAAAGGCAGGAGGATCACAAGTTCAAGCCCAGCCTGGGCAACATAGCAAGTTAGTGAGACACTGTCTCAAAATAAAAATATAAAAGGGGTGGGATGTAACTCAGTGCAAAGGTTACGGATCTAATCCTTAGTAGTGAGGGGGAAACAAAAAGGAGAGAAAAATCTGCGTCTCATCCACTGCATCCAGTTCTGGCCACCAGGGGGCAGCAATTCGGCATCAAACGATCTGAGATTCTCCACAGATGAGTCCAGTCAGGGAAAAGCATCCGGCAAGCACTAAGAACGAACCAAGGGGCTGGGGCCCCGGCTGTCTCCCTTTGCTCCCAGAGATTGTGGGGACCAAGAGTACAAAGGGGGGGGGGAGTGAGGAGCAGGAAAGGAAAAGGAGGAAGAGTGGGGAGGGATGAGGGAGAGGAGTTTCCAGAGGTGGCGGCTAGAGCCTTTCTGCTTCCTTATCTCTTCCTGACACTCCAAAGTGGTCCTCATCCATCGCTTGGTTTTACTTTGACCTCCTGGCAGCCCTACCAGGTGCAGTGCTGAGCTTACTCAGGCCGACTAGTCAACTGAGCCCTTCCCTTTCCAGGTATCTACTTGGCTCCAGCAAGTACTGCACCTCTCCCTTGGAACACAGATGTGATCGCTTCATTTGTAGGTGCACACATGCATGTGCATATACATAACACACACGCACACACTCATGCACACATAGCCAGCACACACTATGCCGACCCACGCAGCAAGCTTTTAATTTCCTCCTCTGCATTTGACAACCGCGTCACTCATGAAGGCAGGTCTACCAGCTTAATCCCCCAAGGATGGGGTGCTTTTCATATGGCTGCTGATTTGGAATTTGACTCCAGGACATAAATCTGAGGGCACATGGGGTATCTGAAAGAAGATGGAAAACAGTTGTGTTAGACATCTCCTGGAGTTCATTACCCCAACCCTCTACAACCCCCCAGCCCCGCGCTCCACATCAAAGCCATCTTTCTCATGAACTTGAAGACATCTCTCAGCTTCAAAGTCAGCCTGATGTGGAAACCGGTGTGAGGGGAGGCCAAGGTCTTTCTTACCCCAAGCGAGGTGGAGGTACGCTCCAGGAAGATCTCTTAGAAACCTGGGATACCAGTCAGGACCCCAGCAGGAGAGATGCAACATGCTAAGATCAGGTAACTTTGGAATATTTTAATTAAGAAACCTTTTCAGAATGTAGTGGGGGAGAGAATGGCTGGCAGTAAAATGGCTATTGGCTGAGGGGCACTGCCGGCTGAGTTGTCATAGACAGAGAAGCAGGACAGGAAGAAAGGGCAGGTGCAGCACCAGGGAGGACATGCTGGTCCCTTTTCTCTCCACCCCGAGGAGAGAAAGATCTGGAACAAGCATGAGGAGGGTCCCAGCACAGGGAAGAGGGGTGTGCACTAAATTGGGTATTGACTGGAAGCTTTAACTCCACTGAGCTTTGCTACCCAAAAGTTACTCAAAGTTCTGGGGTTTGCCAAATGTTCATCTTATTGGCAAGAAAGAGGAATTACACATTCCCACGGGGTTGGGAAGCAAGCAAAGCCTCACCAGATCCACACTGTTCAGCAGGTCAGAGAAAGGGGTATCGGTTCTACCTGGCAGATTAAGAAACTGAGTCTGTGGTTGCAGGATGACGACAGCAGCCTTGGGCCCACCCCGCCCTCACCTTAGCTGCCCTGTGTCCCCCGCCTCCTCCTTTCCCCACAGCTGACACTTGAACTATGAGCTCAGTACAAGTTAAAGCCACCGTTGCTGTAACAAAATGCCATAGACTAAGTAGGCGATAAGCAACAGGCATTTATTTCTCACAGGTCTGGAGGCTGGAAGTCTAAGATCAGGATGCCTGCATGGTTCTGATGAGGGCTCTCTTCTTAGCTGCAACTCCAAGCTTCTGACTGTAAGTGCGCATGGTAGAAAAAGGTAGGAGAGCTCTCTGGGGTCCCATTTAGAAAGGCGGTACTATAGTTTGAATCCAAAATGTCCCCAAAAATCTTGTATGGTAAAGATTTGGTTTCTAGTGCAGTGCTATCAGAAAGTAGTAAAACCTTTTTGGGGGTGGGGCTTAAACACATGAAGACTCTCTGCTTAAGGTCGTAGGTCATTGGAGATGCTGGCCCCTTCTTCCTCTCTCTTTGCTTCCTTATGAAGAAAACAGTTCTGCTCCAATACGCACTCCAGCCACCTGAAAGGACCACCACAGGCCCAAAGCAACAGGACCAACAGATGACAGACTGAAACTTTTTGTTTTGGTACTAAGGATCAAGGCCAGGGTCTTTGCTAAGCTATACCCCCAAACAATTTTTAGTTTTGATTTTGAGACAGGATTTTTTTTTTTTTTTTTTTTTAGACAGGGTCTTGCTCTGTAGCCCAGGCTGGTCCTGAATTCACTATGTAGAGCCCAGGCTGGCCTTGGACTCAGGACAATCTGTCTGCCTCAGCTTCCTGAGTGCTGGGATTACAGGCATGTGCCCCCATGCCCAGCTTTATGTGGTGCTGGGGGAATCGAACTCAGGGCCTCACGCTTGCAAGACGAGTGCTTTAACCGCTGTGCCATTCTTCCAGACCCTGAGACAGCATCTTGCTAAGTTGCTAAGTTGTCCGGGCTGTCTGAATTTTGGATCCTCCTTCCTCAGCTTCCCAGACTGCTGGGATTACAGGCCTACACCACCTAGCCTGGCTTACACTGAAATTTCTAAAAAAACTATGAGTCAAAATAAGCCTTTTCCCTTCATAAGTTACTTATATCAGATTAACAGAAAGCTGACTAACACACACTAACCTCCTTTATGAAGGCTCTACCCTTATGACCTAATAATCTCTGCAAGTCCCCACTTCCTAATACCATCACTTTGGCAATTAAGATTTCAACATATGAATTTTGGGAGGACTCAAATATTCGATCTCTAACAACCACATCTGGCAAACATGAGACGGAGTCAGGGTGAAGGGGCTTTATGCTCAGGCCCACACACACAGCCTGCTGCTCAAGGTTAGAACCTGAGATGCACCCTCTCCCCCTCCCCCATGGCCACTCAGGGTGTTTTCCAGGATGGCCATCTTGAGCCTCCAAGGAGAACTCTCTGTTCCAGGAGGTACAGACTAGAGCTAGTGAGAGTGGCTGAGGTAGCAGAAGCCAGAGAGCCCAGGGCTCCACCCAGATGGCTGTGTGACCTTGGATAAGGCAAAGCCAGAGATCCCAGGGCTCCACCCAGATGGCTGTGTGACCTTGGATAAGGCAAAGCCCTTTCTAGCCTTTAGGGCTTTCAAGCAACCAAACAATGCCTGGAGTTCCTGCCCTGCCAGAAGGGAAAACTGATCTCAACTCATCATAACCTCCAGAGTTCTCAAGTGCTGTTTCATAGCCACTCTCAGAGATGAACAACCCCCGGAAATCATGTCAGTGTGGGGAGGTGGGGAACAGGGCCAGGAGGTCTGGAGGGTAGGGAGGCTTGGAGGATAGGGATGGAATATTTTGGGGCAGGCGGTTCCCCACATGCCGCTAGACAATGGTCTAGGATAGTCATTGTGCTGGGAGTGGAAAATCTTTTCATGATGCCTTCTGCAGGGACTGAAAATAGGCTGGGGTGGGGGTCAAAGCCCTAGGTCAGGGCTGAGGGCCAATGAGTGACCAGCCCTGCCTGGCCCATTGTTCCTGGCTGAGATAGGATACCAGTCTGAGATGGAGCCAAGACAGAGGCAAGTCCAGAAGAGCTCCTGCTGAAGGAAGAACGGCTGGGTAGAGCTCAACATAAAGGAAGGGGAAACTGAGGCCCAGAGAGGCTAAGTGACTCACTCAGTCACACAGTACTTGGGTGAGAGTAGGGAGTCGGGCCCTTGGAGCTGGTTCTCACTCTACCGCATCCCTCACCCTGCAGCCTAGTCACTTCTAGCTGAACTCCATTTCCACAACAGAAACCAGAGCAGCTGACTGTCCACTGTGTGGCACTGTGTGGTGGCCCTGGACTCAATTCACTTCTCTGGCCTCTTTAAATTCAGAGAGGCCCACTGGCCCTACCCCAGTCCTCAGAACCAAGAGCCCAGCGGTTCTGGTAAAGCCAGGGAGAGCAGCTGTTAACTATTCCTTGAAAGTGTGGGCAGTGGATGCCTTGTGACTAAGAAAGGGAGAAGTGGAACAGGGAAACAGGCCTCCAGGCTTTGGAGGCAGTCCAGAGGGGGCAGGCAGGTGGTCTTAGGTCACACAGCAAAAGCTGCCCAATCTTTACCTCCTCTAGCCCAGATCTAGGCGCATCCTCTCACCTCACTCTTGCATGAATAAAGATGTGGCTGTAGACCACCAGGGTGGGCTTCTACTGGCCGGAAAAAACAGCCTCGTGTGCCTCACTGGGTGGGTGGAGGTTTATACTCTGCAGACTCCTCCTGGAGCTTGATATTGGGTGCATCTGCTTCTTGCCTCCCTCAACTGGGGAGGCCTTAGCCACAGAGGCTTCGGAGCTGTCAGACCTGACGTCACTCACTGACCAAGCTTTAGGTCACACAGGCAAAGAAGCCCATCCATACCTGCTCAGGCCCAGCGCCACAAGAGTCCTCCCATCCTAATCTTCAGGCTCTTCTTCAAAGCATTTATTCCATTGTGGTAACAGAGTGAATCACATGAAGTACAGAAGGACAGGGCCTCCCGTGGATTGCCTCCGTATCGCCAGGCACAGGAGCAGATGCGGAAACGCAGGCCCTGCCCTAGGAGCTTCCCATGCACTAACTCGGGTGAGCCTCCCAATGCCGCCCCACCCCATGGGATGCAGCAGCATCTCACCAAAATGAGAGCATCGAGGTGCTACAAGACTGAGTAGCTGGCTCAAAACAGAGCGCTGAAACGGTAGAGATGACATGCAAGCAGAGGTGGTCTTGGCGGGGGATCTGGGCTCTTAACCTGTCTCATTACATTCTGGTCCTGAGTCACGGGAAGGGCCAGCTGCAGTCTCCTGCCTGGAGGAGTCACGAGTGATGTGGACCATTGGGAAGGGGATTCCCGTGGCCTGTACCACCTGGAGGAAGCCCGGTCTCCCACTGCCCTCTCTTACATCCTCAGCTGCTAGCTGGGGAAGACGTCTGTTCCACGGGACAGGTGTGAAGAACAACTCATACAATGTAGGCAAGAGAGTCCCGCATGGTGCCTGGGACGTGGGTCAGCATGGGAGTCCCTTCATCTGCAAGGCTAGTTCTAGACAGACCAGCCCAGATCTGCACGATGAGGGTGGCAGGGCAGTTGTGATGCTCTGATGTGGACCCAGACCGGAGTACCTCCAGGGAGATGGCATGTTGTCTAGCGCCTTTCCTGACCTTGGAGGGTGAAAGGAGGAATATCCTCTGGGATTCTCTCCTCTGTTCTGGCCTGGGGACATCTGCCATTCAAGGAAGAGCTATAAGCAAAGGCCATCCCCTGTCACCTGCAGCTCACTGAGGACTGCTGCTGCAGAGGCCAGCTAATTTTATTCACAACACCACTTGACTCTCATCACCCTTTCCCATCCCACCCATTGTCTCTGGCCTCAACTCCATGGCTTAGGGTGGGGCCCTGAGCAGTGCAGGTGCCACAGGGTTCTCACAAAGGCTCTGGCTGGCAATAGAGGGAAAGGCACAACAGTGGGAACAGCCTGGACCCCTGGCTCAAGTCCAGGTGCCAAGCTGACCTACTGAAAGACCTTGAATGAAGCCCCGCCACTCACTGGCTCTGAATCTGCAGCTGGGCTGGATAATCCCTGGGGTCGTGCTCGCTGGTTGGGCGACTCACGCCCTTTCAGAGTGGCCTTCAGGAGTCAACAACCCTAGGAAGTGATGTCAGAGTGAGGAGGTGGCAAGGGGGCAGGGAGGCACAGAGGGTAACAGGAGATATTTTGAGTACAGGCAGGTCACCCGCGTCACTGCTGGACAATGATCTGGGGCCAGGAGTGGAAAATCTTGGTCTTACTTGGGCTGAAAATAGCACAAGGCGTGAAATGCCCTGGGCACTGAGCATCAAGGCCAGATGCCCATACCTAAGGGCAAGGCAGTCCGTCTGGGGTCTCCATTCCCCATCCCCACCTGTGCCCACCACAGGACTAGATGGCAGCAAGCCCTCCTGCCCTGCCCATCAGGTTCTGTGTCCTTAGCAATCTGCAAGCAGTAGACGAGAAATGCTTTCTGATCTAGGCAACAGTGTTGTTTTCACCCACTTAGGGGGTGCTGGGTTCTCTAGGGTAGTGGAAGGAGAGGTAGGTGGGCAGAGTATGAGAGGCATGAAGACTAGGGAACCTGGGCCCATGGTGACCACTGTCCCAACCCCAGCCACATCTGTACACTAAAGGGCCCCCAAAGTCATGTTGCAACTCCCAGCCACCTGGTCTAAGCAGGTCTAAGAAGTTAGAGCTCAGCCTGCACATGTCTGGCTATCAGAGTTTTTAATCACTGGGGAAGGGGTTCCCTAAGCAGCAGCTTAGGTAGGAAAGAGAGAGACTTGAGCCTGCAAGAAAGATCCAGGAAAATCTGTAAGAAGTCATTAACAAAAAAGCTTAGAGGGACTAAATATAGAATCTAGAGGGTGGGAGGTGAACATCTTACACTAGTCTAGACCAATTACCCAGCAGTGCACAATACAGAGTAATCACTTGAGTTACAGCCTGTGATGGACATCTGTCAACGGAAGAAGCTAAGGAGCTAGGTTCTATATAGAGCAGCCAAGTACTGTAGTCCCAGGCACTCAGGAGGCTGAGATGGAAGTAATACTTGAGCTCAAGAGTTGAAGGCCAGCCTGGGTAACACAGCAAGACTATGCCTCAAAACAACGAAAAACACAAATAGAGCAAATCTTAGGGATGGATGCCTTGGCTTTGACAAGGCAAAGGGGGAAGGATGGAAATGCCATGGGAGGCAAGTGGAGGTGGGGTGAACCCTCAGGGCAAGGGCTAGGCTTGTGAACTTAACTCTGTCCCTGCCAAAATACCAGGTCTGGGCCCTACCCAGCTGAGCTCCACAAATCAACACTTGTCACAGGTGGGATGGGTCATTTCTCATGACCCAGCTGAGCACCAACTATCGTTTCCAAAAGTTGAGATTTTCCAGAAAGCAGAGACCTGGATGGGAAGAGGAGTGATTCTCTCTCACATGCACCCTGTACAAAGGAAGCCCTGTGGACAGAACAAGGACAGGATCTCACCTCTGCCCAGCCTGTTGTGGTCCCTGCACGCCCGCTCGCTGGCCTCCTGCCTTTGCTTGGGATGTGTGCTGTACCCATGTTCTTTCTCAGGAGCCACAGCTCAGGAGCGCCCCAGTCCAGGAAGCCTTCCCAGGGCACCTGGCCAAAAAGCCCAACCTCTCATCATGATCTGGTGGTAAGTCAGAGCAACTTGCGCCATGTGTAAAAGCTAAGTTCAATTTTCAGGAATTTTGCAAAGAGGCTGACATCCCATTGCTAATCTGAAATCGGCTGTGGCAGGAATGGTAATTGGCAATGCTACATGTGAGGTGTTCTCCTCATCCCCTGGGTATCCAGCTAAATGGTTTAACATTTACCAGAACATGATTGGTTGTCATGCAAACGGGGGAACCCCAAGGACTGGGACCTCACATATGACTTCTCCCTGTGCTCAGCAAAGAACGAGGCATAGCAGCAGACTGATTTTAAAGTTGGGGGGTGACTCAGGGTCTGGAGAGGGATCCCTGATGTGAGACCCCCTGCATAGTTCGTGGGAAGGCAAGTGGCAGGGGGAACAGGCTGAAGAAAGGCACCTGTTTGGCTACGTGGCCTTTGTGTGGCTTCCCAGCCCACATCTCCATCCTCTGACCACACAACACAGCACAGCTCAACAGGCTGCATAACACTTAGTATAAGTTACAGCCTCAAAGCCGCTCCCAGCCCCAGGAGCTTTCAGGTGCATTTCTGACATCAGTCCCCAGATGTTCATCTCTTGGGCTGGGGCTACTTCTCTGAGCTAAGTCCACTGTGGTACCCATTTCCGCCTCAGGCCACCATGGGAACTCAGCCCTGACTACCTGCCAGGGTACTCTGAACAGCCTGTGGCTCCACAGCCCCACTCTAACCAGCTCGGCCCAGAGTCTGCTGTGTGGCCTTGTAAGTCACCTTCCTCACTGGACCTGTTTCTCCATTTGACTGGATTAGGCTGGACTTCAGCCAACGTACTGTGGCAGGAATGGCCAGCTGTCTGCATGAAATCAGATGGCACCAGCTCAGAGCACTTGCCTTTCTTGAAACCTTGATGGGCTCTGGAGCAAGGTGAGCACAGGGAGAGTCTCTTGAGCCTCTGCCAGTGACAGATACTGATGGTCCACACTTGGGAACACAATCCTACATGAACAAGCTTTGGTCCCTACAGCTCTCCCCAGATAAACTTGTACAAGCCCAAGGGGCTCAGGTCCTAGAGCCGGATGTCCTTAGTGTTCTCACTTCCAGCCAGTGTGGGCTCTGTCCGCCTAGAATCGTCACTGCTGGCTGACACATCATTCCTCTGGTCATCAGCTCTGTTGGACCTGTGCAGGCCCAGCCTGCGGCGAGCCTGGATGGTAGGGGCAGGGTCTGTGGGTGGCTTGGCATCTCGGGCAAAGCGGACAAGCCTCTGTCCAGCCAGGAAATAGAGCACAGGGTCAAGGCAGCTGTTGGCGCTAGCGAGTGGCCGGGTGATCTTGTATGCCATGTTGATGGCATTGAGGGTGTGGCAGCTGAGGTCAAGAGAACGGAAGGAGTAGTAGAGGGTGCGGGTGACATGGAAAGGCAGGAAGCACAGGGCAAAGACAGCCAGCACCAGGGCGATGGTGCGCACTGACTTGCGCTTGGCCCGGGGCAGGCCTCCGGTGGTCCCGTAAGCTGGCTTGAGCAGTCTCCGAGCCATGAGGACGTAACAGACCAGGATGATGGCAAAGGGCACCGCGAAGAGCAAGCCCAGCATGACAGAACTGTATGCCACAAAGCGGCTGAAGAGATCAGGGGCCGAAGTGTCATGGCAGGTGATGCGGGCCCCGCGCACGCTGGTGGTGACAAAGTAGAGCACGGGCGCCTGGCAGGCCAACACCAGCACCCACACAGCCACTGCCACCCGGCGGGCATAGTGGGCCCGGCCCCAGCGCAAGGAAAGCAGAGGGCGCAGGACGCCCAGGCACCGATGGATGCTGATGCAGGTGAGGAAGAGGATGCTGCAGTAGAGGTTGGTGTAGAAGAGGAAGCGCACCAGCTTGCAGAGTGCTGTGCTGAAGGGCCAGTGGTCGCCGTGGGCATAGTAGTAAACCAGCAGTGGCAGGGAGGCTGCGTACAGCGCATCAGACACAGCCAGGTGGAACATATACGTGGTGGAAGCGTTCCAGCTCTTGAGTCGGCACAAGAAGATGTAGAGTGCCACGACGTTCAGGCACAGCCCGAGCACGCACACCACACCATAGGACACAGGCAGCAGCACGTACTTAAAGTCCTCGTTGAAGCGGCACTTGTAGCCCAGCTCATCCCCATCCCAGGTACCATTGATCGTGCTGTTCCAGGGGTCCAGGGCTGCTGCCATCGCCCTGCAGGGAAGGAATGGGGGTCAGCCAGGAGTGTCATGGCCAGGGCGTAGTAGCAAGGCCTGATACCCAGCTGACCAGAGCCACAGGAGCCATCAAGTACACATGGCCTCCTCTAATCGCATCAAGGGTCTTTGGGGCCAGAGGACCTGTGTCTCCCTTTGAACCAGGGACTAAACCCTGGAACCTCAAGAACGCATGGGGCCCATAAATATAGGTAGCATATATACTTCTAAAACTTTAGAGCAGGGGTTGGAAAACTATAGCCCAAGGGGAAAAATCCAGCCCACCTGACTTTTTTTTTTTTGTAAGAAAAGGTTTATCGGAACATACTACCTGTCTGTTTAAAGAGTTAAGCAACTGTGATAAAGAACAGATGGCCTGCAAAACCTAAATTATTAAATGTCTGACCTTAAAAAACAAAAAGAGTTGACCCTGCTCTAGAACCCCAAGATCAGAGAACTTGAGATCTAGGCTCCAGTCCCTGGATCCAGATGATCTGGGGGTCCCCAGAGTCCTGAGGTAGGAGCTCTGGGGCTGACTGGCTTCTCTGTGCACCACTGTGTGCTGAGGTGCTGCTGGCCTGGGCAGCGTATATCCTCTGGGGGCTCCCTCTCTCATAGTTCATTCTCTAGTTGAACAAAAAATACTTTCTACGTCTGCACTCAGCAGTCCTGCTCCTGAGTCTGCCACGTTACCTTTCGAAGTGTCCAGGAAGCCTGGGTGAAGACAGTTAAGGAGTAGAAGGGGCTTCCTTTTATGAGGAAACTTTAGCTTCTTGCTGTCCTACTCAGTCTCCCTTCACATACAGTCACTATCCTGATGGTCCCCTACCCTGTTTCTAGTGACCACATGTCACATCCGTGGGGTCTGATCACCCAGCAGACAGTGACAGCCTAGAGGACAGGCTGTCATGTTCCTCCTTTTCCTGTCCCAGTAAGAACTCTCTCTGCTGGGAGGCAGGGGACAGATATCCAGGTTTGAAAAGCAAAGATATGTCCCAAAGTTCCCAAGAGTCAGCTAGAAATCACAGCAGGAGTCCAGGTGGGAAGATCCTCCTGAATCTCAGATCTTTCACGAGTCAAATTTCCCAGCCTTGGAGAACTGCAGGGCCAAACGTCCCTCAGGAAGAAGGACTGGACAGTGGAGATGAGACAGGCACTTCCTCTGTGCCACAGCACACAGCTGCCACCCCCACTCTGCTTCTCTCTGCTTGCCCCAGGTCTTAGCCAGCTGATCTCCTCAGGAGTAGGATCAGGGCCCTCTTCTTCCCTTCACGGTCCCATCTCATAGCACAAAGTTCCCTGTTGGTCACTTCTGGTAGAATCTCTGACACCAAGAAGAGGGGTGGAGACTTCCCCGCGTCCCTGTGAACTGAGGGAGCTATCCTTTCCACCTGTTTAAAGACATCCTGGCCCCTATTTGCCAGGCCAGCTGGAGACTCCATCACCGTGGCCCTGGTCCAGACTGACCCTGCCCGCCCTCTCCTTCCACAGGCTGGCTTACCAACCCATGAGTCATCTTCCTAGCCCCCAGCCTGTGCTTTAGATGAACAGCCCAGGCCCTAGCCCTGTCTCTCAGGCTTCCCCACTGCTTCTCCTTCCCAAGGCTGCCCTTGGGACCCCACCCTGGGCTCCATGGAGACTGCTCATCTGGCTTTATCACTGGCCCCTTTCACCACTCACAGCCCCTCTGTGTCAGATCTGACTGGCCCTACTCCAGGAATTCCCAGTCTAGAGGAGCCATGAGCCTTGTCACGGCCCTAAGGGTTCTGCGCCTTTGTTCCAGGTTTCTGTCTGGAAGGCTTAGCCAAAAGCCGCCCACACTGCTCTTCATCCCACCCATCTCTCCAGGCTCTTCCCAAGGTCACTTGTGTGAGAGCGCCCCCCCTCCACCAGCACCCCTCAGGCTCTTCTCAGGCCTAGCTGGTAACCTGTCCTTCCACTCCACCCAGTATATTCCAGGTGCTCCCTGAGAGTTGCATCCACCAAAGACTTTCTCTGTCCCTATCATCCAGCAAGAGATTGACCCTTCATGAAAGAGAGAAGAAATGAATGAATTTATGAATGAATGAATCAAACATAAGAAGCTGTGAGAGCCCAGAGGAACTGAAGGTGCCTCTCCTTTCCCTTGACTACTGGAGGACTATTGCAGCCTATTGTGTTGCTTAGAGATTTCTCAGCTTCTGATCCTAGGTGACCAGGGTCAGCCAAGCCTTCTGGAAGGAAGCCAAACTCACCTGTCGCCTTTTCCTACCCCAGATGGACTCCTGGATTGTCTCTCCCTCAGTAGCTCCAGGGGCCCAGATGGGCCAGGAAAGCAATAAAGGAGCCAGGCATACACATTGCACAGAAGGGTCAGCTGTCTGAGGCTAGCCATGCGCTTTGATCTGGCCCATTTCTGGCTCAGGCCTGGTCAGGAGTTCCCTATCCTAGCATCCCCTCTGGTACTTTCCCTGTTCTGTAGGGGCACCCTACATGCATCCTTCACTCCACCCTTTGGTAGATACTGCCATGGAGGTTAAGCCATCTGTTCAAGGTCACATAGCCAGGAACTGGAAAAAATAAGGCTTGACATGCAGTGCTGTCTCAAAAAAAAAAAAAAAAAAAAAGCCTGAATTTCTTACTCCCTGGGATAAATAAGCAGGGGAAGGCATTGGCTTTAGGATCTCCTTGAGTTAACTGGGTTCAGTGTACATACTTTTACAGCTATCAGCACCTGCCCAACCTCCCAGCCCACAGGCTACCCTCACACACCTGTACCTGACCAGCCCCGGTTATGTTGGTCAGGATGCTCAGTGCCTGTCCAGGTTCCTCACTCATGAATGCGCGCCTGGACTAGCTGCAGGGAACTCTACAGAAAACAGGAAAATCAGGTTCTCTGGCCTGGGGCCGCACCCAGCCTCCAGCATTTTTCAGGGCATGTAGCTGCCAGGAGGTTCCTGCAGACACAGAGAGGCAGAGATGGTGGCATGGGTTGGTCAGGGGTTGCAGGAAGCCAGCCAGGTCCAACTCTCCCAGAGCTGCCTTCTCTGCTTTACCTTTGGCCTAAAAGACGCAGACAGGTGACTTGGTGTGCTTGCCTGGTCAGAGTGTTCTCTGTACACCCACAGTCCCCATTCAGTTGTCCTCCCCCAGCTCACATGCCCCAGGGATGAGCTGTTCCCAGCCTCCATCCCAGGCACCCCCTTTTACAGGAGGGTGGCTCTGCAGAAGAGGTCCCCCCATATCCTGCAGGACAGAGCCAGTCTCCAGTGGCCCCTCTCTTGGACCTGATTTTATACTTCAACCCCATAGCAGGAAATGGCCAATACTGTCCATGCCCAGCACACATTTTGTAGCACTTTTGCAAACATATGTCTGTCCAAGCCAGAGTCCCGTGCTCCCCACTTCCACTCTAGGCATTAGCTTTGCTCCACAGGTGTTATAAACACACCCGCACACCACACCTGAACACACACACAGGCACAGTCACACCATAACACACTGAGGCGGACAGAGTCCTTCTCAGATGCACATGCAGTGCACACACATCGGCACAGTCTAGGCTGGGCCTGAACTGTTTGTAAATCACTTGCTCCAAAACGCCATTTCACAGAGGAGGAAACCAAGACTCAAGCTCTTCACAGCAAAGCCAGGAGAGAGCTGAGATTAGAATCCAGGCCTGCTCTGCTCTGGCCATGGTGTTTGTCTGGCCGGGGAGGGAGTCCCTCACACACACCATGCACAGGGCCTCAGGGCGGGGATGGCTGCCCAGAGGAGGACCCCTTTGTTTGGGCAGGTCCCAGACCACCTGAACCTCAGGCATGTCACAGTAGAAGAAGAATGGCCTCCCCTAAAGTGATCTCTTCTCATCTTCATTTTCTTAGAACAGAGGAATGGGGTCTGAGATGGCTGAGGCTGGGTCCCCAGGGTGGGAGTGCAGTGCAAGGGCTGGGGAAAGCTTCGCAACAGGGCTGGGAAGGGACAGAGCCTGGGAAGTGCCTCTGGCCAGTGTTTACTTAGCGTACCTTGCTCAGTTGACATGGGCCAGAGGGCTGGTTGCTATCTGCCTGTCTACTCTAGAATCTAGGGACAAGATGAAAGTGTCACCTTTTCACCACACTCCACCCCGGCACACCCCTTGTTTCCCCTCCTCAGGAGACAGATGCCTTGACTCAACTGCCCAAGGTGGAGCACACAACTTTCTCAAGGTTATTCTGTCATTTCTAAAAAGAGCCTCCGCCATCCTTCTAGGTTTCAGTCTCTTTCTGCCTCATCCCACCGGAAGCCATCACTCACCAAAAGCAGTGAAATTCCTCAGATGCCCTGTGTGTTCCCACCCTGCCACCATAAGCCTGTGGCTCCAGCATCCTCACGGGGCTCCTTGCTCCCACCTTCACACTGTAATCACATGTTTTCCTAAAACCCAAGTCTGACCACACACACTGGAGCTCAAAACTCTTCCATGGCTCCTTGGTGCCCTCAGGCCAACATTCAGGCTCCTCTGCCTGGCACCCATGGCTGGGCTGGTCCCTGCCACCCCTCCAGGAAATCCTCTGTTTCTGCCTCCACCCTCATCTTATCTGAGCATAGCACAAGCAACATACCTTGCATAAGGACAGTCTCTCTTATCTTCTAACACTCATATCAGGACAAGAGTTGAGTCTGTCTTTGCCAAATTCTGTTAGGTGGCCTCATACACCTCTTCCCACTTAAACCTAAGACTCAGAAGACCAACCTCTCCAGGGTCACAGAGCTAGCAAATGGCACAGACTTCTGGTCTGACTTTAGAAGCTGTCCTTCTGACCACAAACTCCCACAAGGTCCAGGCCCTGTCCCCAAGAAGCTCCCTGCCTCTCTGACTTTGAGCCTCACAGTCTGGTTAGGTGTCCAGCAGAGAAACACCCAGTGACTAGGGCCCAGACTTCACTCTTCTTAGTACTTCCGCTGTGGGAATGGTTATTGTACCCATCTAACATGCAGAAAAACTAAGGCCAGTAAAGGGTAGCTCATGTTTTCATCCAAGCTCACCAGGAAGCCAGGGACAGAGCCAAATCTAGTATATGGACTCCCTGGCCTGTGACCTACCTCAATTTGGGTCTTTTTCTGAATGGCCCCAGGCTATTAAGCCCAAAGCCATGTGAGTGGGGGAGGGACAATACCTAGGCTGACTATGAAATTTCCAGGGCAGTTTGATGACATTCCAGCTCCTCCACTAAAATGGTTTCAGAACATGCCCCCTGCCTGGCTAGTGGGTCCGTACAGCCTGGCAGGTGAGGGTGTCCTATCACCATCCTGGAGACCCTTGATGCCAATATCTGCCAGGAGAAGGATACTATGAGAGGAAACAGAAGATTTGGACCTAGAACTACTTCAAGGGGGCAGGAAAGTCACTGGGCAGTTGCAAAATCCCAGTTCTGCACTCACAGCTGTAAGACCTGGACAAGAATCTCAATTCTAAAACCCAAATCTCAATCTCTTAACAGAAGAGAGAAATCTGCTTCACAGGATTGTCGAGATAGTTACGTAAGATGATACTGACTTTCTTCTCCTCTTTCTTTCTTTCTTTCTTTCCTTTTTTTTTTTAACCTTGCTAAGGCTCATGCCCAGGGCCTCCTGTATGGTGGACAAGAGCTCTACCAGATGGTAATTTAGACTTCTTTTATAAAATAATGAAAGAGATAGGCACGCAGAGAAGGCAGTAGGGATGGCAGTAGGGATGAGGGCAAGAGGGGCAAGAAGCCCCACAGGAATCACAGGCAAGGATCAGGCAGCAACGCTGCAGCCAGTCTGCAGCTCAAGCTTACCACATGAAGGCCATCCTCGGGGTAGCAATCTAGAGACCCCTAAGCAGGAATCAGAAGCCCTTCACACTGTTTTCCTCCCTGCGCTTCAAAGAGGTAGCCATACCCACCCTCCCTGTGCTGGATGCAAGGGACTGTACGGTCAGCTGTTTCTCTGATTCTAAGGAGGTCACTGTCAGGATGAGGGAGGCTCATCTAGAAACAGGCAATGACAATGCAGGGTGATCAGGTCTGTAGGAAACCATCTAAAGGAACAAGCGGGTGGCTTCCTAGAGGAGAGGGTACCTCACCTACGTTTTGGAAGATGGGGAGGAGTCAAGTGAGTAGAGAGAAAGGAGAAGAATCAGCAAAAATCAGGGCAAAGATGACTTGAGCTGTTAATCACCCCTGTGGCTCAAGAGCGGCAGAAGGCAAGGCGAGGCTGCACAGGATTAGGAGCTTCGAAGTCACTTCCTGTTCCCTCCCAAAAGTCCTCCAAGGGCCTAAAGGCCATCAGGCCCCTGAGCCTTGGCTGACATGTTGCACTATGAATACCAGGGCTAGTCTCGGGTAATAGTTAGGGTGATCTCAGATGTTATGCTAGGAGGCCTCCCCTCCAGGTGACCTTCGGGCTTGGTAGCCCCCTTCCCAAGGCTCCTTCTCTCTTAGAAGACCCCAGGATTCTGGTTGATCTCCCATTCAAAGGGAGATCAGAGCATCTGGATGGGTAGGCCTCAGGTCAGCCAGACTTACAGAAAGGAAACTGAGGACCCCTCCTTATTCAACCAGGACAGGACTCAAACCAACTCTCCCACCCCAGTCTAGCAAGCCTGGGACAGGGCTACAGAGATGAGCTGCTGAACTAAATGGGTTCAGATCTACAGTGCCCTGGTCTTCACTCTAACCTATTACACCTGAATGCTGCCAGCAAGCAAGAAACCTCGGTTCAGGCTCCAACTTGGGATGACTTATGCTGTCAAGTCGGATCCCTGTGAGCCTTGGGTTCTTCACTGGTCACACAGGGAGAATCAGCATACCATGGGTCAGCTCATGAGGAATGTGTAAGACAAGAGGGCAGGCTGGTGCTCCATGGCGCTAGCAAATTGCATACTGCCTGAGAGGCTGCCTGTCACTGCAGAGACACTGAATTCCAGGAGCCCACAACTCTCAGCAGAGAGTCCTCCCCTAGCAGAGGGGCAGAGGTCACAGTCAGAGTTCTCAAGGAGACTCCTAGAAGAGGAGCGGTGACCACGTTTTAGGAGGTGCATGGAGAATGGGGCTTCGGAAGAAAGAAGGACGTGGGACAACCCAGGTAGAGGAAGAAGGCAAATGCAAATAACAGGAGACGTGCATGTCTATGATGCTAACATTGTCTTTCTCTCAGCACTACTTGGGTTCAAAGTTCCTTAGCTCTCAGGGTCCAATACTGAGAGGGCCAGGTTCTGGTGAGTGCTGTTCCTTCAGTTCTGTTTCTCATGTTTCTGATTGCCTTTGAATTGGGACTTTTCAGAATGCCAGGATTTTATACTCTCTGCATAAGACAACCACAAGTCCCATTCCCAGGAGACACAAAGTCCCAATAAGAACTTGCCAGCACTCTTATGTGTCTGGCTTAAGAAAAAGCTGGGGGAATACGCAGACATGGGCCAAGTCCACTTGTGTGATTAAGTTACTATCAATGGAAGTCCAGCAGCCCCCAAGTCTGAAGAAACTCCCACCTGGCCTGGGGAAGGTGGCAGAGAACGTCCCAGAGGAGCTCAAAGTTGGTAGATGATTAGATGTTTGCAAGGCAGAAAAAGAGATGGGAGGGCATGGGAGGCAGAAGGAGAAGCAAGTGCCAAGACTCAGTAGGCGTGAGTGCTGCCTATCTGGGAAAGGCCAGAGGTCATGTGTGGCTGACATGGGAGGTTAGATGCCATGGAATGTGCGGGGGCCTGAGGAACTCAGATGAAAGGCCTCATATGCCAGGCCAAGAAGCTTGGCCTCTATTAGAGCTTAAGAGGGGAATGATATGGTCAAAGCTACAAAGGTGGTACCACATGGAAGGTAGATAGGTCTGGGACATCTGGAGAGAGGGAGATGAGAGGTTATACATACAAAACTGTGGCGAGGAGAGCTGGTCCCTTGGCTCTTGACTGAGATGAGGTACATCCTTCCCGGCCCATAGTCCAGCCATGACAAGAGTTTTTCCTCATACCAACTGGGCCCTCATCCTATCAATACAAGTCTGAGCGAGACCTTCATTGTCCCAGCTGTCGGGAAGTTGTAAGGACAGTGACAGGGTATCAGAGTAGAGGACCAAAAAGCTGCCAGCAGACTCCCTGCTGCCCATCCCCCACCATGGGCTCCTGTTACTCACTTCAGGCCTGGCAGACAGAGTGCTGTAGCAGTAGATGAACTTCCCTGCTCTAGAACCCCCTGTGGCTCTCCATGGAACAAGGCCTGCCTCTGACTACCTGGTCATTCATCTTTCGAACACTCGCTGCACCTGCTTTGTGTGTAACCTGTGCTAGATGATAGGAGAAGAGTGAGAAAGCAGGAATAGCTAGGTTTCACTCTGTAACTGGCCTCTCATCAGCATGGGTACAGGGAGGAAGGAGAGCCCCAGCACTAGCTTTCCCCCACCATGGAGAGGTCAGGCCTACGGACACACGGGCAGCCCAAGAGGAAGGTTTGGGCAAAGGGTCACCGGCCAGCCTTACAGAAAGAAGACAGGGAGGGAGAAGAATTCGTCAGGAGTCCCTTCCCTTTCCCTCATAGCATACAAGGCTTCCCTGGAACTATGAGCAGGGCCCAGGAAGGTGCTATCTCAGCAGTAGCAGGGAACCCAGGCCACAAGAAAATCCAAATGCAGGTTCCTAGGGCAGGACCCAAACTTCCTTTAGCCTGGAAGCCAGGGACGGGGCTCACCATGGGGTGTCTTCTGTCTTGGATGGAAAGACAGAAGCAGCTGCTACTCAGGTTTCACTTCAGCTTTGTAACCTTGGACAAGGCACTCTCCAAAGTCTTTATTTCCTCATCTTCAAAATGGAAATCATTCCTTTCTCATGGGGGATGGGGGACTAGAGAATAAAATGAAGGATTTTAAAAAGCTGTTACTAAATAAGCTATCTGCAGAGAAAGTATAGGGAAAGGAAGGCATTCAATAATTACATTCCAACAACTAGCACTGCACCTGTGTTGTGTTATAGTCTTCCAAAGACATTTAAGTTTATGAGTACCACACTTTCCCATGCATCTCACTTAGCTCACAAAGCCCTTTCTTTATTGGACTAGGAGGGCAGCCTAATAGCAAAGGGTACACGTAGCAGGAGGCAGGCCTTGGATTCCAGCTCCAGCATGCACCCATCATTCCCAATGTATGGATAGCAAAACTGATACCTACAGAAGTATCCCGGCTTCCCTAAGGCTTATCACCACAAAAATCAAAGCTCTTATGGGATCACTTAGGAGGCCTTGGTGATGTTCTCACACTCTATTAACCAGTCCTTGGGGGATCTGGAAGCCTCAGAGGCCTGTACATCCTACCCAAGAAGGGGACAGGAACGGAGACACCACTTTTCTCAGCAGCCAGTGGCCAAGCTCAGTAGCTTTCTAAGGGCTGCCCAATCTGCCCCGTACCCCATCCTATTCGGTACCTCAGCAGCCCAAGGCAGGAAGGAGAGGAGAGTGGCAAGACTTCTGGGCCAGGTCTTTCCCCCACAGACTCTGCTTGGCAGGTGCTGGCCTCTTTGTAGAGGCTGGCTGCTCAAAGAATCTCCTTCCTCCCACTCACACTGCAGGTACCTGACCCTCAAAAGCACGTCATTATTCCAGCTAAATCCAAAACGAGGCTGTGGATAGGGGTGGGGGAAGCTGGAGATGCCATGTGGAGAGGAACAACAGTCACCTGGCCACATAAATCCCAAACTGGCAGTGCTAGTTCCCAGCAAGACCTGGCACTAGGGCTCCTTGAGGTGGGCGGGGAGGGCTCCAGACCGGACACTTGCATTCCGCAGTCCCAGTGGTGGCTTGGGGGACACTCTGCCTTTCTACCGACAGACCCTTCTTACAGTACCACCTGCCAGATTCAAAAGTCTCCCGACAGATTAAAGTCTTCACTGCCTTCCTTCGCTACTGCCATTCTGACCGTGGCCCAGGATGAGATGGCCACCCAGAGTGACTCTGGCGCCAAGCAGATCTCCGGGACTCCAGGATCTCAGCACCTCACACCAAGGGCGCCCACACCGCATCACAAACAGACATGTTTCATAAATTCACCTCCTCTCTTTTCGGGCAGCATACACTCAACCAGTAACATACACATTTCCCCAATACGCGACACGCACGCACCTACTAACAGGATCTGTCTTCACTCCCGGAGGAAATCAAGTTCATCGCCGCCCGGCAGCGCGCTCTCACTGTCCAGCTATGCGCGACACTCCCGCCGGAGAGTTCCCCAGGGGGACGGGCACACTCGCACGCCTTGCCCAGCGCTGAGTCGGCACCCGAGCCAGTCGGGCCGGCAGCCTACCGGCCGCACCCGCTACCCACCCCGAGAATCCGTCCCCTCCAGGAGGCCCGCCGCTTACTGCGCGCTCAGCTCGTTCTGGCCAAACGCTCTCGCCGCGGCTCCGGAGCCCGCGCCCGAGTCCAGTCGCTGCGCTGGGTCCCACGTGCCCCCAGAGGGCCCGGGCCCCGCCCCTCGCCCCACCCCGCGGCCAGGCCGCGAGGGGGCGGGACGGACTCTGGACCGACCCTGGCACCGCCCCGCCGGGCGCGCGCATGGACGGATTCTTCGCCACCCCGCCAGCCACCCGCTTGGGGACGGAGCCCAGCGAGATAGCCGTGAGGTCAGCGCGTCCGCAACGAATCCGCGCTGGGAGGAGCGGGTGGCCACGGTCTTGTCGCTCACAGGAGCAGGGAGCAGGTTTGCGAGCAGGTTTGGCCATCGCTGGCGTGGTTTCTGTCGCTTCTCGCCGTGGGACCCTTGCACCTACCCGTCGCCTTCCTACCCTACCCGCCCCCTGCCCAGCTCGCCTTGGAAGGACCAGCTCAGGGCACCAGGCTGAGGACGCCAATGCCAGTCATTGCCGTCGGGGTCCTGCCTCTCTCAAGCCCTCCAGGGGTGAGGGGAGCCTCCCCTTCCCTCGTCCCATCTCGCCGGAGGATCCCTGAACTCTTCTGCCTTTTTAGTTCCTCATCTTGAGCTAATTCTTTCCTCTGCCTCCGAGCAAATCTGATCACTTCCTGTATTCACAGTCACTACTTCTGTTTCAGTTCTAATCTGTGAACTCGTGAGAACTGGGGTCCCTTCTTCCTTCTCCCTACTGTGTCCCCAAGGCCCCCAGGTGGTACTTAGTTCTACAGTGTGTGAGTGGACGAATGAACCAGTACCCACCTCTTCCCTCGCCCTGTTTCTGGTCTAGGAGTTTGGAGTATAGGTTCTGGAGCAGCCTCTGCCCTGATTCTGAGAGAACTGGACTCAGTCCCCTCCAGTCCTTTTCAAGTCCTCCTTTTCCGAAATGGAGCTTGTCACTCGCACCCTCCCATCTCCTCCCAGTGTCCATCCACTGGTTTTTCGGGTAGTCCTGTGGCTGGACCAGCACAGAGCAGGCCCCTTCTGGGGCCCAAGGAGCCTGTCTGGAGTGTAGGCCTTGGGCCCTTGAGGACTCCACACCAGCTGACAGGGGCCCAGAAAGGGTGCTGGTCTCAGTGGCCTCAGCCCTGCCAGAACACAAGCACGGCCGGCACACAGTGCTGTGTGGTAAAGCTGCCTCCGCAGCCTCTGGGCCCTCCACTGGTGGACACAAAGGCCCCTTGTCCCGGCGTCTCTGCCTGTTGTCCATCTGATACAGGCAATCTGGGTGGGTATCCCCAAAGTCCCAGGCCAACTCTGGCACCGCCCCTCTGCTAGCTGGGACAGATTCTTTACCAAAGAAGGCCTTGTAAGGCCTAGGCTTTAGGGTCCCAGTGTGTGGAAGTTTCTTTGGGTGCTGAAACCCTAGCCACCCCTTTTCTCTTCCCCCTTTCAAGCCATCAAAACGTCTTTGGTCACTGCTCCTTTTCCCAGGAGAAAAATATCCCTTTAATACCAATACGAAGACCTAGGCCTAGTATTAGCTCCAGCAGACACGCTGGATAATGGCCAGCCTATGGCTCTGTGTTCCCTGCTGTGGTCCAACTCCCTTACTTTACAGTTAAAGAAACTGCATTCCTGAGATATATGACATCTGAGCTGCCGCATCGGACAAATCAGTGAGGTCTGAGGAGCAGAGAAAAGGGCCTGTTCCTAAACCCCACTGCCTCGGGTTCAGATTCGAGCCTTGTCTCACCTAGCCTTCAGTTTCTTTCTCTGAGCCTTAGTCTCCTTCTCTGAAAAATGGAATAATAATAACCCTAAACCAGGTATGGGTTGCTCATGTCTATAAATCCAGCACTCGGGAGGCTGGGGTATAAAGATGGCCATGAGTTCAAGGTCAGCCTGGGCTTCATAGTAAATTTAGAACCAGCTTGGACTACAGAGCGAGACCTTATCTTAAAAAAAAAAAATTCTTAGTGACTGGACTGTCTAAAGTTCTTTTTTTTTCAGAGTTTTCAGGGATCCCAGTTTCAAGGGGTTACTATCCCCTCTAATGCAGGGCTGAAATCCCAGGTGCCCCAACATTTCCTTAGACACTTGTGTCAGAGGGTTTGGAAGGTCATCCAGTCCAGCAGGCTTCCCATGCCCCAGCAGAGTCAGCCCTTCCTGTGCTCCCAGAGAGTCCCATCCAGAAGCTACTTTTTGCTATTTTACTTATTTATATTTCCTGGTAAGAAATGTTCAGAGTACATAGATTATATGGCTGAAAAAATTTAGAACCATTGATCCTGTCAGGAGATTGAGGCTTGGTAAGTCACACACAGCACCTTCTGAAAAGGTAGAATAGCACGGAAGGAGTCTTCCTGGAGCCCAGCAGCCACAGAAGGCTAATGGGAAAGGCTAAATAATGGTGCTCCAAGGTGGAAAATGAAGACCAAGGGAGGGTTCCATTAGCACAGAAGGTCGGGGGATGGAGGACAAAGGCCCTGCCTTGGCCCCTCGCGTGCATTAGGAGGCTTCCTGTCTCTTCAGCTCTTCTGAGGCATTTGGCTCATGTGGGCTTGTCTCATCTTCCCTTTCTTGGCTTCTCTTATCTCCCCTGAGAAAACCTGCTCTGATTTTGTGCTGAGGATAGAGGCCCTGCCTGGCCCTTCTCTTGTAGGCTAGGGTGGTATCTCTGTCACCTCTTAATGCCATCCCTTGCCTCACTCTCTCTGCAGTCTCCAACACACTCGAGACAAAGCCAGCTTCCCAGCCTGCAACTCCAGGCCCACCTCCCTGCCTGGCACCCTGCCTCCCACCTAGCCATGCTAAGCCCTGGCCCACCTCTCGCCTGACTTTAACTGTTTTCTGTCCCTAAGAGATCCTTTGTGTTCCTCTGCCCTTGGCTTTCTCCAACTGACTTCCAGTCATCTCTCCTGTAAGATCGCCAAGAGGCCCTACCACCTGCCACACTGGTGTCCCTCTCAGTAGCTATCTTCTCTTTGCACAGGATCCCTGATGGCAATCTCTACTGGGGGCTTCTTTGAGGATAGGCCTGAGTTTGTCGTGCACGCAGCTGACTTCCCCAGAACACAGCGCCGTCTCTGTCAAGTGAACAGCCTCCATGAATATCCATTGTGAGTGAATGAGGAAGTGCTGTACTCAGTGATCTCCTTCTTTGTGCTAGTCATTGAGCGAAGTTTCTTACTTAATCCTCACCATGACCCCATGAGATAGGCATCATGATCCTCGTGTCACAAATCTGGAAACTGAGGCTCAGGAAGGGGAGGTAAAAGTCCAAAGTCATCCGTGAGTATGTGATGGGTTCCCTGGCTCTGAAAATGCACCCTGCTGGGAAAGAAGGCCCTGCTGAGTTCTTACGTGATGGCTGGGCTGAGGCATTGGGACCCACACTGGAGGCTCTGGTTACACAGGTCCCGGCTGACTCCAGCGGCCTTGTCTGCCTTACAGCCTTGACTGCTGTGTGGGTCTGTACCATTTTCCCTGCACCCTCCTTTCCTGGCGGGAGCTGTGCTCCTCAGGTTTCCAGGCAGGAGCCTGGGCTCTGATGCCAAGAGCAGCTGGGTTTACCAGGATGCAGGCACCCGAGGGAGGCCATTCTGGTGAACAGGAAGCCTGGTTCTGGCTGTACCTCCCCAAAGCAGGACCAGCTATATAATTTGCAGGACCCAGGGCAAAATGAAAATGTGACCTCCTTGTTCAAAGAATTACTAAGAATTTCAAGTTGGTAACAGCAAAGTATTAAACTAAATAAATACAGGGCCCTTCAAAGTGTGAACTCTGACTATATAGGTCATACATTTATAAAGCCAGACCTCGTCCTCAGCCTTAGTTTTCTCATATGTCAAATGGGAGAACAGTAGTCATCTAGCCAGGCAAGATGAGGATGAGGTGGGAGAAGTAAGTAGAGGCCCACTGAACAGCACAAGGGCTACGCAGAGGTCCCCAGGGACACCACTGTCACCCGACTCAGCTCTGAGAAGCAGACCAGTTCTTGCCCAGTTTGATTCCTTATAACAACACCTTTTCACAGACCCAACTTACAGCTCAGTGAAGCAAAGTGACTCTTTTGGGGTCACCCAGAGACTCAGTGAGAGAGGATAAGATCAGAGCCCTGGCCTGTCTCTTAGCAAAGCTGGCGTCTCTTGTAGCATAGGCAAGGAGAGAGGGCAGAGGGAGAGGGGGAGAGGCTGCCCTGGACAAAGACAGCCACTGTGTAGACACAAAGACCTGACCAGAGGGCCCTGTGAGGGCTGAGCCAAACCAATGGATGGAGCTGCGTGACCGACCATCCATGGTGGCTGGGAGGACTGCCAGGAGCTGCCTCCCAGCCCTCCCCTGGTTGCAATGGGGAGACAGGAGGGAGTGGTGGCATGCAGAAGCCAGAAAATGGGCCAGTAAGGGGAACCAGCCGCAGGGCCATTCCTGTTACACCCTGCTTCAAGCCGTCAGTGCCAGAGCTGCTTAACCTACCTCCCTCCATCTCCACCTGGGTAGCCTGCCTCACACCTCTCACCACCCTGTGTTCTTACCCCAGCGACTAAGCTCAGGCAACCCCCAGTCCTGCCTCTGAGGATCCCCAGAGGGCATGAAATAGAAACCCTCCAGTGTGCCACTCAAGGTCCTTTGTGCCTTGCCCCTTTCCACACTCACTCTTCCCACGGTCAGCACCCTTCCTCAGCAGTCATGTGGGGCATCCCATCATGCTCTGTACGATTTCGTTCAGTCCTGCACAGCCCTCTGTTTGTTCATGCTCTTTCTTGGTCTCAAGGTGTTGTTTCCTCTGCTTCACATTGGGCTGAATTCTACCCTCTCCTTCCTGAACCAGTCACATGCCACTTCTCCTATCCAGCCACCCTCTGCCCCCACAGCTGGATTTAACCTCACCTCTTAGCATGTTAATCAGCCCTGCCACAGGTGTTGGACTTAGCTTCTCCACGCCAGCCTGGAAGGTGGTGGGCGTTTGGCTGGGCTGTTCAGGACAGGTGGACAACTCTAGAGGGTGGCCGTGGGAAGAAAGTAACAAGAACGTCTGGAAGTGTGATTTCAGCTCTATCTTAAACATTTTCTGACTCAGTGTGGTTCTTGAGTTCAGAAAATAAGGGGTCCAGAATGACAGAGTTAAATTGCAAGGACACTGTCAAGGAATAAAATTAAGAGATTCAATAGGATTAGCGAGGGCTTTGTGTGTCATACTAAGAAATTTTTTGTTCAATCTTTTAAAAGATAGCTACATTTATTTCTCAGGTGGGTTTACCAAGTAATTAATTAATCAATCTATTGTTTTCAAGTAATTAATTTTTAATTTTTTCT
Source organism: Ctenodactylus gundi (assembly GCA_004027205.1). Lineage (NCBI taxonomy): Eukaryota > Metazoa > Chordata > Mammalia > Rodentia > Ctenodactylidae > Ctenodactylus > Ctenodactylus gundi. Next base: position 95,533 of record PVKB01002753.1, on the reverse strand, counting down.
TTGTCTTAATTACTTTGAGGTAGCTTTTCTGTTCTTTTTCTATAGGTTTATTTACATGAATGACTTTCTGAGTGTGTGTGTGTGGTACTGAGTATGGAACTCAGGGCCTTCACACTGTGCTATATCCCCAGCCTACTTTTAATTTTTTGTTTATTTATTTTGAGACAGTGTCTCACTATGAAGCCCAGGCTGGCCTTGGGCACAGGGGAGTCCTTCTGCCTTTCAAGTGGGATTACAGGTGTGTACCCCCATGCCCAGCTTACATGGTGCTGGAGAATCTAATTCAAGTTCTTAGCACTTGCTAGGCAAATGCTTTAACCCCTGGGACATGCCTCCAGCCCTTATTTTTGATTTTGAATAGAGTTCCACTAAATTAGCTGGACTTGAACTTGCAATCTTTCTGCTTCCCCTTCCCACATTACTTGAATTATAGTTCTGTGCCACCAGGCCCAGCTATGACTCTTTTGTTTAATTTTTTATTCTTTATAAATAGTGTAGATGTCTAAAGCTATCCTTTTCCTCTGAATTCAGGTTTGGCTACATTATGCACATTTATTTGGATATGCAAACTTCTATATCATCGTTTTATATCTAGTTGGGAATGAAATTTTAAATTAGTCTCTAACCCAACAAAAACATTTTTTAGGGGAATAGTTGGAAGATCTTTTTATTTCATTGATAGTTTTAGTTTAAATGCGTTATATTTGTAGAAAACCTACAGGACAAGATTTTTTCCCTTTAAAGATGTATCTATTCCAAATTAATCATAGTCAAAATAAAAGCTGAAGATAATATCAGTCCCATTTGTCTTATGTCCTGTGTGGATGACAAGCAACAATCTATTAAGGTGACAGGTGAGGGGCTTAGAGTAATTGCCAAATTTAACATTTCCCCTTCCTGTAACTTTTTTTTTTTTTTTTTTTTTTTTTTTTTTCCTGAGACAGGTTCTCATTCTGTAGCCCATGCTGGCCTGAAATTCATGACAGTCCTCCTGCCTTGGCTTCCAAGTTCTGGGATTATAGGTATGCACCACCACGCTCGGCTGATTTTTGTGTGGTGCTGGGGACTCAAACCCAGGGACTTGTAGCATACTAGGCAAACACCCTAACCACTGAGCTATACCTCATAGCCTCTTCTTAGTATCCTTAAAGAAAATGATACAGTAGTCCAGCAGAAGAAACCATAGCATCTGGTGTTTTATTGGGAAAATCTGGTTTTACAGCTTTTCTCCAATAAAAAAAAACTCATATAAAAGTTTCCTCTTTCTGGTCTGTTTTTTCAATTTGTCTTTGATTTTACGTGATTTTTTTTTAACTGAGCTACATCCCCAAACCCAGTTTTATGTAATCCTTGGTGTACTTACATGTGTCTCATAGACTTCTCATGTGGCGCTAGTTTCCGGCAGTGATGGTTCAAGTGATCCCCCGTGATCTCTGGGCTTCTAGAGCCTTTGCCACTGAAATCCATCTGCAGACGCAGTTCCATCAATGAGCCATTATCCGTGTTACTCTCCGTTCTACTGATCATCTTGCCCTCTACCTCCAGGTGTAGCTTGAGATCTCCCAGATACTGTAAATGTCTGAGAAAATCTCAGTGACTGATGAGGTCCCAGAAGATGTCATGATGGTGGCTGCAGGGAGCCAAGGGCAATGCTGGGTGGAAAGAGGGAGCAGAGAGGGGGGGAAAAGAAGCCTTTAAATAGGAGGATCACAATTAGAGCCCTGCCTGGACACTTAGGGAGAACTTGTCTCAAAGTAAAAAGTTTAAAAGGGCTCAGTGGTAGACTGCCCTAAGGATGAATGAATGAATGAATGTATGGTATGTGTGGCATACGCCTGTCTTGGAGGCTGAGGCAGGGGAATAACAAGTTCAAGCCTAGCCTGGAGAACTTAGTGAGACTCTGTCTCACAATAAAAAATAAAAATACAATCTAGAAATTATAGCTTGGTGCAAAGCTCTGGGTTCAATATGGATTTATGCCCCAGGACTGAAAAAAGTGCTGTGAGTTTCTACTTTTATTGTATGTATGATGGTCGAAAAAAAGTTAAAAGAGTGTAAAGAAGGATGTAAGTCTAAGGTTAGCATCTGGTTTATTTTTTAAATTTGCTTTTTAATGTATTCCCTGGAGATGTATGTTTCCTTTTTATATTCTCTCATATTATTTTGTTATATTATTATAAATATTGTAAGATAATGCATACCATTGTTGTTTTTAGCCTGTAGAACCTGTCATGCCAATAGTGAAGTGTTTCCTATTACTTTTTAATTTATATTAATCTTTCCTTCTTGTTCCAGTTCATCTATTTAGGTACTATCTTTTTAAATCTATGGAAGTTCTTCCTCACTGTGAATTATATATTTTTATCAATAAAAATACCCTTGATTTTGTCCCATTTAACACCCTTAGCCTCAGTTTAAATGATTTCTTTATCACTGTTATCATCCCCTACTTTTGTTTCATTTGCTTTTGCCTGACTTAGCTTTGTCTGTGCTTCTTTGTGTAAATTTCCTATGTTCAGGCTGTTCATGAACTTGATATGTAGCCCAGGCTGGCCTTGCACATACAGTGATCCTCCTGCCTCAGCCTTCATTGTGCTGGGATTACAGGCACATACAGCACCATACCTGGTTTATGTGGTGCTGAGGAATTGAACCCAGAGCCTTCCACTTGCTGGGCAAGTGCTTTACTCACTGAGCTATGTCCCCAACCCCACTGAATTCTTTTCTTTAAATGTTTCCATAGTTCAAAAACAAGAAAAAAAAAAAAAGACATGCAGAAGAATACCTTCCCCTGTCCTTCATCCTCCATCATTTATCTGCCTAATTTCCATTCTTCATCTTACCCTTCCGCGTTCCTGTCACTGGAATGTGCCTTTATCAGTTTCTTGTATATCCTTCAATTTCTTTGTGCACGGAAAATGTTTGCATTCCCTTCTTGTAAACACACAGTATAGGGGCTGGAGGAATGGCTTAGCGGTTAAAGCACTTGCGTAGCAAGTGCTAGGTCAAGCACTAAATACCTGAGTTTGATTCCCCACCACCACATAAGCCAGGCGTGGTGCCACACACCTGGAACCCTAGCACTCAGGAGCCTGAAGCAGCAGGATTGCCATATGCCAAGGCCAGCCTGAGCTCCTTAGTGAGTTCAGGGCCAGCTTGGACTACAGAGTGAGACCATGTCTTACAAAAGCATGTAGCATATGGGTCACACTGGCAGTTGCGTCTTATCACTTTACAGTATGTCTTTGGGGATCTTTCCAAATCAGTACCCTAGAAGCTTCCTCATTCTTTTTGGGGATTGCCTAATATCCAATTGCATGGATGCACTGTCATGCATTTAACCAATCATTTATTGGTAGAGATTTGAGTTGTTGCCAGTATTTTGTTAGTACAAATAATGCAGCAATGACAATGTTTATACCTACGTTTTGCTCAGGTGTAAATATCTGTGGGAAAAAGTCACAGAAAGGCTGTTGCTAGATCAAAAGATTGTGAGTGTGTAGACTTGATAACTACTGCTCAGTTCCAGTTTACCCTTCTACGAGCAGTAAATGAGAGTATCTGTTTTCCCACAGCCTCACCCACATGATGACACCAAACTTCTGTGTTTACCAATCTGACAGTGGAAAAGTCCTGTCTCAGTGTAGTTTTAATTTGAATTTCTCCTGTTTTAAGTGCTTTTCACAACAAGAAAATAATTTAAGATTTCTTGCACTTCCTTGTGTATTTCCTCCTTTGGCCATTCCCTGTTAGGTGCTGGTCTTATCCGTGAGTATTGGACTTTACGTTTTAGGAAGACAGTATATTCTTCTGTCATCTGAAATGATTTTTCTGTTTGTCATTTATCTTTAGGTTTTCACTTAGCACTTTTTTTTCTTTTTAAATGCAGTTTCAATTTTTGCCTTCTAGGTTTAAATTATAGTTAGAAAGGCCTTTTCTGGGGCTAGGGGCATAGCTCAGCGGTTGGAGCACTTGCCTAGCAAGCACAAGGTCCTGGGTTTGATTCCCCAGCAGCACATAAATTGGGCATGGTGGCGTGCACATCTGCAATCCGAGCCATCAGGAGGCCAAGGCAAGAGGACAGCTGTGGATCTGCTCAGGACTATGGAGTAAGACTCTGTCTTCCCCTTCCACCCCACTCCCCCCAAAAAGGCCTTTTCTGTTCTAATATTTCTTTCTCATGCTTCTTTTATGACCCCTTTCTTTCTTTTTTGTATCTATATTTTAATGCACTTGGATATTCTTTGTTATTTTATTTCTTATAAACAACATATTATGTAATTAACTTTTTTTTTGGAGACAGGGTCTCGCTTTGTAGCACAGGTTGATCCTGAACTCACTATGGAGCCCAGGCTGGCCTTGGACTCAAGGCAATCCTCCTGTCTCAGCCTCCCGAGTGCTGGGATTACAGGCCACGTTGCCCGGCGTATGTGGTGCTGGGGAATTGAACTCGAGTACTCGGTTCTTGACTTACCACTTGCTAGGGAAGCACTTAAACCACTGAGCCATTCCTCCAGCCCATAATTGACTTTCTTTGACTTTTGTTTTTAAACATGAGAATGTGAGAACCTGCTTTAACAGCATAGTTTAATGGCATAATTTATTCATACTATTTCATAATTGATGCGGTTTCATCTTACTTTTTTGCTTCCTTATTGTTTTGTTTTCTCCATTCTTTGCTATATATCCTAGATTTTTCTTGCCTTTATCTTATGTAATGGTTTAGAAAGCAGAATCAAGTTTGTAATTGTATAAGTCTTCAGCCCGGTCACGCACATGCACTTTCAATTCATATGGATTAAATTATCAAAGTCAATAAAACATGCCACTTACTGCAGTGTGCTGACTGTTTTTCACTAGTCCCTATTATTGTCTACCTTTCGGAGGAGAGAAATGAAGGTCAGAGTGCGTAAGTGGTTTACCTGAGGTCACCAGAAAGCAAGGGCTAATCTTCGCATGATGAGAAACTTACCAGGCTTAAGCCAGTCAGGGCCGCCGGTGCAACTGGAGGGGAAGAAACTTCAGCTGCTGAAAGTGAGGGAGGAATGAATTCCTCAGTGTCAAATCCCCAGGGCCTCACAGTCCTTGACAGCACACTTGGGTTTCTGCCAACCTGGTGGATGGAAATCATGCCTTGCTGTAGTCGTGGTTTGCATTTCTCCTATGGGTGAGACCAAGCATCTTTTCCCATGTTTGGGAGCCATTTGCATTTGTGTTTCTGTGAACAGCCTATTCATGTCCCTTGCCCACTTGGGAGCTCCCAGCTAATAAGCACTACATCAAAGCTTCTTGCATTGTTTGTTTTATGAATGCTAAACAGATGGTTTTAAGAATTTCATTCTGTTTCTTACAGAAAATCATTTCCATGACTGATCCTTCAGAACAGATTTCTTCCTCTTTGTGCTGTGGGATCATTTCCCAGGTCCTGTGTTGAATGTCTTTGTTCACCTTTTCTTGATCAGGCAGAATCACATCCAGGCCAGGTACCACATCCTGACCCTCTCAACCTGATGTTTCTTCACTTAATGCTATGGATGTCTGAACCCACCACGAAACGGTGTAAATACAGGAAAAATAAGTGATGTGGAAGGGTGAATGAGGGGAATTGTTGTCATCATTAACACTAATGACCACTGACACTTGAACAGCATTTTATATATATCCGTAAGGTTTATTTATATATGTGTATATGTATAGCAACTGTGTATATGCTAAGTTTAAAAATCCATATAAATGTAACTCTTACAACACCTCTGTAAGCACAAGGGGAAATTACTATCAAATTACACAAAATTTCTATCCCCGTTTTACAGACGACAAAGGTAAGGCAGAAAGAGGTTATGTAACTTGCCCAAGCTCACACAGCTGATGACTTGTAGGGTCAGGACTCTACCTACCTAGCCTCAGAATTTACCCCCATCTCTTCATTCTGACTAGCCTGAAAATCACACCTGCACTGTTAGGGTCATGTCAAAAGCTTCTCTGGTCAGGGAAGCTCCTGGCCCCCTGATATGGGAGGTGGGCTGTGGAGATGAGTCTCCCTTACCTGATATGGGGCCACTGGTTCTTCATTAGTTCTTTTCATCCCCTGACTCATTCATTCGGCAAATATTTATCAAGTGCTTATTATCTGCCAAGTCCTTTGCTAAATGTCAGAGATATCAAGATAAATTAGATGTGGTTCTTGTCTCCAAGGAGCTTGCAGTAAAGGGGGTGGGGAACAGCACATGGTCAGTTAATGATACCGTACGACACATGCTGTTCTGTTTCAGAGGGAGGAGCAGGTGGTGTGTTATCCAAGAATGTGTTTCTCAATTGGTCCCAGGCCACTATCTAGTTTGTGCAATTTTCCCCTGTACTTTGCCCCACACTCTTATCTCTGAAAATTTTTGTACTTCTGTGTACTTTTCTAAGCATTTTCTCAGGATATCTAGGATGGGCTAATAAGTCATATCACTGCCAATTTTTCTTATCCCAGAAGTGTCCTTGTGGAGAGGGATGGGGGCATGAGGAGATGCTTCTGTGTAGGGTGGGTGGGCACTTGAATGCTCACTCTCTTAGTGTGGGAAGCTAATTGAATGGGGGTTGTGAGGCAGGCTGTCCAGTCAGGAGACTGCATGTGAGATCCAAGCAAAGACTGTGCCTAGGAGAAGGGGGAATTTGGATCCAAGGAATATAAAGGAAATGGAATCAATTTGACTTATTAATTCTTTCAACAATGTTTCATGACCATCTGAGTACCAGACACTATGCCAGGTGTCAGAAACACAGCATGGAACAAGACAGGCAGGGTCTCTGTCTCTCTTAAATCTGAAGGGAAAGATGGACAGTTGGAGCTTTTACAATAAAAGATGATAAGAACACAACTGCAGGAGTCCAGGACAATACAGGATAGAAGTTGGCATGTGATGGGGTGTGTTGACACCTGGGTTTTTTCATTGTCTGCGGAGGAGATGGTGGTGCCATTGTCTGAGCTAGGGTACCTAGGAAGGCAGAACCTCAGAGAGGTCCCCAAAGCCAGGACAGAAGAGGACAGAGGAGAGAATGAGCAGGTGACTGAATGGCATTTGTCCAGCTGTGGGTACTGTTCAGTCCCCAGCCTGATCTTGAAAGGAAAAGGTGTGTGGTAGTTCACGAAACACTTGACGTTTTAGGAAACTAGAGGTTACTCAATGCCCACAAACTGTCAGCCTCTTCTCAGTTACCCAAGAGAATGAGGTAGCATGATTCTTCTCATGTTCAATGGACAGGGCTGGGCTGCCAGGACTTCGTGTATTTGGTCTGGGCGGCAGGTGACCCTGCTATTCCACAGGTTGTTAGAGGCCATTCTCGAACTGGCAGGAAGGGAATAGGCAATTCTAGAAAGCCTCTGGCTATGTGTCACAAGAGGGGGCCCCTTCTTCCTGTATCTACTATGTGTTTCACTGCCACTGCATCAAAGCTCTGAGTCTGGGATCTTCTACCTCCATCTAAGGTCAGGGTCTGTTAATTACCCACTGAGTACCCTGTGCCCAATCCAGACAACCTTTTCCCTCAGTACAAGATGGAAAATGTTGCTGTAGTTAGTTCAAAGAGGGCTGCCTCCAGCCTCCCAGGGGTTATCCCCTTGACTGCAGAAGGCCCACCAGGAGCCACTCAGACACCTGTGCCATTCTTTTCTTTCTTCTTTTTTCTGTCTGCAGTGCTGGGAATTGAACTCATGGCCTTGTGCGTGCTGAACAATCACTTTACCACTAAGCTACATCCTCAGCCTATCCATGTCATTCCTGGCATGGAGCAGGTCATCCACAGTTATTTCCTTGAGCAGGTGTGTCAAGGCTCTGAAAGCATCTGGCCCAATGTGGAGAAGGTGCCAACTTGCTCTCCATCACTGCCCCTTCTCCTATCAGTACCTGAGGGCCTTGGCCTTCTATGATCACTGAATCTAAATGACAGAAAATTCCTCTGCATCACATTGTCTACCTGCCCCTTGGCGAGTCCCAATTGTCTTGTCCAAGCCCTGATGACAGTGTCCTTAGCAACAGAAACTCATCCCTACCTGAGATCTAAGACCTGAGACTGGCTTTCTATATTTCCTGTATGTTTTTTTCTATTTAGATGGTCATAGAGACTCTACCTTCCCAGTTGGTGGGTCCAGAACAGCCCACCAGAGCCAGGGCAGAGGCAAGGGTAGGGTCTTTGCAACCACTGCTCTGTTCTAAACGTTGAAAAAGTGGGCAGGAGGTCCTTTTTCCAAGGCCACAGTGTTATCATAGGCAGTAACCAAACCATCAGTGGGACCATTATCAAGGACAAGAAAAACAAGAGGCAACTCATTTCCCCAAGAAGGACTGAAGTATCATAGACTATTCTAAGGCAGGGTGTCATAGTTAAGGTCACCTCTGTTCTGTACAAACTGTGAATGGTGCCTAATCTTTCACAGTTTTCTTGTGGATAAGGGACAGTGTCACTTACCTGGCAGATGCAATGACCATGTGGGGACAATAGGTCCCACTCAGCACTGAGGAGGGGCTCAGTGAATCTGTGCTTTTGCATTGCAGTGCCTGGAGACAGCGTGACCTCTGGCTTCTCAGGACCCTCTCCAGGTAGTCCATGTTCCCTGCCAGGGCTGGGACCCTACAGGCCAGTAGCCAACAACAGCTGCCCCACCATCAGGGGCACAGAGGCCCACTCCACCTGGTGACTGCTCACCTCAGGTAGCTGCACCCATCTTGTGGCTCGCCACCCCGCATGTCTTTTCTACCTGACAGCCAGCCACGCTCTCTTTCCTGCTCCAGAATCAGGTGTTTGTATGACTCTCCAAGCCAAGTGTTAGGTGTTGACTGAAATCTCCCAAGTGCTTTCTGGGAACAGGGACTGGTGAGGCAATCCACCAAGGGCAGAGGGAGCTACACAGCCAGCCCAGTGCCGGCTAGGAAGTGGTGAGGCAGGAGCTGCAGCCCCGCTTCCAAGCAGCCCACAGCTCTGCCAGTTCAGTTTATTCTCAGGGATTAAACACCATTATATTCTCGTCTGGCTCTTGAAATAACGTCCCTTCCTTCCAGAGCATATGAGAAACACAGAAAATAGAAAACAGAGAATAAACATTTCTGATGGTCCTGATTCACACAAGTATTGGATGTAACTTCTGGTGTGTTACATACCAGTGTTGTCTATACACGTTAACCCAGATATATGTATAATTTTAGGTTCTGCTCTTTTTTCTTTCTTTATTCACCATAATGATGCAAGCATTCTCCTGGTCAAGTCAGCCAGTTAATTTGTAATTCCACTGATTTCAATCCATTGTTTTAACAACAACAACAAAAATCCTCGGAGCTCCACCTGCTATGGACAGAAACCAAGCACAAGGACCAGTCAGTGCCTGCCTACGACCCTGACCCTCCCTGCCTCTGCCTGGCCCAGGCCCACACTGGTCTGTGGGCAGTTGTGCAGTGAGCTGTGGGGCAAGTGACTCGGCCAGGCCCTGAATGGCAGCCCTTGGAAGAGCAGTGACAGAGTATAAGCCTGTGGTTCTGGGTGCGAGAGAAGTAGGGAAAGGCACTCTGACCTCATAGCTTATCCAGAACCACTGTGTAGATGTGTGTGTCCCTACCGTGGAGGACTCAGGCCAGAAACAGGTAGTCACTGATGGGGAGACATGCCTGCTGCACATTCTGGACACAGCGGGCCGGGAGGAGTAGGGCACCCTATGGGAACAGTACCTGTGCACTTCCTCTGTGTGCGGAGCGGATCAAATGGAGAAAGTCTCAGATAGTGTGCCCATGATGCTGGAGGGAGCATGTGTAATCTGGTTGCATGCACTGTGGGGTCTCAGCAGGACCAGGACCTGGCTTGCAGCTATGGCATCCCCTACACCGAAGCATCAGCGAAGACCCTCCAGGGAGTTGAAGATGCCTGCTACACACGGTGTGTCAGATTTCAGCTGAACCCACCGGGTGACAACTGTCTAAGCTGCATGAGGTGCAAGTGTGTGTTCTCCTGACACCAGGCTCAGGACAGGCCCAGAGGACAGAAGAAAGGAGGAAAAGGAGAAAATGCTGCTGGAGCCCGGCCAGCCCAGGGATGGTGAACAGAGGTGATCACAGAAGCTCCACAGATGCCTTGCTCAGCCTGTCATGCACTGTCCCAAACACCATTGACACCCCAGCCTTCCCTTCCCAACCTCCCTGATCCCCTTGATGGGTACAGGTTGAACCACAGTAAATTATTTGATGATCTTGGGGGAGAAAAGTCCTTTGCTTTAGTAAAGATTTAGCTGTCTCTTCCCAAGGTATAACAGTTCCGGTACTAGCCTAGAGGGAAAGAAGGAGCAAAAAGAACTTGAGAAAGAAAAGAAAGAGGGAGAGAAGGGAAAAGGAGGGGAAGACAGAACCAAGCCTAAGTATGCCCATTCTCTCTGCCTCTCTCTTTTCCCCTCTGGCTAAATCTGTTTCTCAGTCCTGAAAAACCACAGGGCAGGGGCTGGAGGAATAGCACACATACTCCTTGTGTGGCGGCACATGCCTGTAACCCAGCACTGAGGAGGCTGAGGCGGGAGGATTGCCATTTAAGAGTGAGACTCTGCCTCAAACAAACAAACAAACACACAGCACAAGGCAATCATCTGATCCTCAGTGGGAGCCACTGCACCCACCTGATGTCCTGCTGAGTCTCCCCCCTACCTCGCATCCACCTTGAAGAGAAGGGTGTTTACTCTCTGCTGGGATGAACACTTTCCTATACAGTGCTCACACTTCCATGCCCTGGGCAGCACAGACCCTGTCCCTGCCTCCTTCCTTCCACTTGTCCCACGTCCTGGTTTCCAGACTTTTGTAGCCTAGTTGCCTTTCCTTACTTGCAGCATACTCCAGTACGTGAGAGGGGCTCCAGATTTGTAGGAGGATGTACAGTCGGGTAGAATAGTCCACTCCTCTGTTCTGGTCGCTAGGTCTGTATTAATGCAAGCTACATTTACATTTGTTTGACAGCTACCACATTTGCTAATGAAGAGCTTGTGGTCAGCTTGAACCTTAAACTTCTTCTTGCGGTATTGTTGGCAAGCCAGTTCTCCCATATCCAGTGCTTGGGGAATCTGTGAGGAAACTACATGGAAGACTTGGTACTTCATCCTCTTTGTATATTTGCTTCGGGATGTTCAGTATCTTTCCTGATTTTGCTATGGGTAAACTTGATACATGCGTACCACGTCTTTATCCAACTTATTGATAAAACGTTAACACAAACATAGTCAAAGACAGAACCTTTCCCCACAGGCCTTCGCCTGTAATCAAAAACAGAAGTTAAGTCAGCTTCCTAAAAAATCTGGGAAGAAAGTCACCTTTTTAAAAACTCTAGTCATGCATTACTAGACACCTAGAGAGTTGAAATCAGATACGCAAGCAAATATCCTTACAGAAACATTCACAGCAACGCTGTTGACAATAGGCCAAAGCGGGGAACAACCCAAATGTTCATTAATGGATGAATGGCTAAATGCAATGCGGCATGCATGGGATAAACGCTAACCGCTAGCCGTTAGCAGGAATGCAGTTCTGATCATGCTGCAGTGTGGGGGGCCTCCAAACAATCACGCTATGGGAAAGGAGCCACACACAAAAAGTCACACATCATATGACTCCATTTCTCTGAGAACAAAGCAGAGGAGACAGAAAGCAGAGTGGTGGTCGCCAGGGGCTGAGGGAGAAGGGTGCAGGGAGTGAGTGCTAGTGGGGCTTTCTTTTGTGATAAGAATTCTTTGGGACTAGATACAGGAGCTGGCTGTACAACACTGTGCATCTAGTAAATGCCAGGGAATTACATATTTTAAAATGGTTAATTTCATATGTGCATTTTACCTCAATAAAATCTATTTGCAAAAGAAAAACATCCATTTATGCATTCAGCAGACAGCCTTTTGCTGGATATTGAGGACATGAAATGCATCAGAGCTGGTTCCTGTCAAAGCCAGAGAAGCTGAGTTGGGGCTGTGGAACCCAGAAGTCAAATGCTTCCCTTTGGTGACTATGAAGACCATGAGCCTCACCATGCAGACTTCCAGGGTAGTCCCCCTCCTACTTTGGTGATCGGAGCATGTGCCCTTTTGCTGACCTTGTCCTGGAAGCACCTGACCATGTGATAAGCTTAATCTCCCCAGTGATGAGACATATTGATAGCAGGTGCCCTTGGTATGTTATAATGAGAAGAGCACTTTACTTCTGATTCCTCTTGAGAACTAGGAACCCAATACAATTATAAGAAAAAAAAAAATGTCAGACTAACTTAAACTAAGGAGTAGGGAACGTCTTAGAAAATATCTGACCGACATTCCTCAAAACTGGAGGAATGACACAGTGGTTAAAGCACTTGCCTTGCAAGCTCAAGGACCTGAGTTCGATTTCTCAGCACCACATAAAGCTGGGTGTGGTGGCACACGCCTGTAATCCCAGCACTTGGGAGGCTGAGGCATGTGGATTTTCCTGAGTCCAAGGCCAGCCTAGGCTACACCAGTGGATTCATGACCAGCCTGGGATACAGAGCAAGATCCTATCACTGTCAAGGTCATCAAAACAAAGTAAGGTAGTCATGATAATCCAAGCACTTTGGGAGGCTGAGGCAAGAGGATTACAAGCTCGAGCCCAACCCGGGCAATTTAGCACCTTTATAAGACTCTGTCTTGAAATAAAAAATTAAAAATAGGTTGAGGATATAGCTCAGAATGAAGGCTCTGGGCTTGATCCCTAATACCTCCCCCCAACACACACACACACACACACACACACACACACACACACACACACACACACACACAGAGTGACCAGTGACCGTTGAAGAGATCATGTCAATTTGAGGGAATTAGGAACAACACCTGGATTAGGATTTGGGAACCACGCCTAGATTGGAAATTGAGAAACAGCCTGGATTAGAGTGTGAGTGGTTTGTGGGCTGGCCAATGAGGAAAGAGCACCCACCGAAATGTGGGAGGCCCAGCTGGAACTCCAACTGTATAAGAGGAAGGAAGAGGGAAGATTGATACAGCTTCTTCCTCTGGGAAAGCTCTCACCTTAGCAATTGTCTACGGACACCGACTTGCTACATGCCACAAATCTTTAGCACAGATTCACTCCAGTCTGTACTTGTGCCTGCCTATCTGTGGCTGCTCTTCAGTCACCAATATTCAGGCTCCAGTCTTCACCGTTGTTCTCCAAACAACGATCTCAGCAGACTCTCACCTCACCAGTTGTCCTGCAGTCCTGGATGGGAGATCTATTTCATGGCTGAGCAGCCATCTTGAACTATCTCTAACTTCAGATTTGTAAGCCTTCCTAGTAGATCCTTTATGTTATAAAACCTATAAATTCTGCCTTTTGAAAGAACCCGAACTAACACACACACACACACACACACACACACACACACACACAGTCCCAGCATCAGGTAAGGAGACACTATGACTGAATGTAATATGATACCCTGGTTAAGATCTTAGGACAGACAAAGATCATGAGCTAAAAACTGAAGAATTCTAAATGAGAGATACCAATAGTGGCTCATCAGTTGTGGTTACTCTAAGATAGTAGCAATAAAGGATACTGAGTGTAACCTATGAGGACCTGCTGTACCTTCCTTACAAACCACTCTCCACCCTCTGAATTGGGAACTGAACCTAAGGCTTCGTGCATGCTAAGCAAGCACTCCACCACTGAGCTATATCCCCAGTCCCTTTTACTGTTTATTTTGAGACAGGATCTTGCTAAATTGCTCAGACTCAGACTCCTGCTGTAGCCTCCTAAATAGCTGGATGACAGGTATGGGCCACCAGGCATAGTCAACGTCATTTCAGAACCCTTAAAATGTCTATAAGGCAGCTATCTACCCAGACAAAACTGGGGGCAAATATAGTGTGACCTACTGAGCAGCTGCTAATACGGGGTATTGCTGTCCAGGTGCTTTAAGCCCCCGCTCAACTGCTACCCTTCCTCTTAAGTCCATGAGCAGCCTCTTCCTGACAGACCCCTGACTTGGGCACACCCAGTAGGTAGGTACTCAGGCCATTAAAGCACAGACCAAGAAGGTCAGCATCTCTCTCCCATAGCTACAGGACTGCATAGCAATTTTGCTTTCCAAGGTGTGGCCTGGCCACACACCTTCCCCAGGGGACTTCCACCAGGAAGAAATTTAGATGAACCATTTCACTGCTTGCCCACAGGGATGTGGCCTCACCGCCTGATGGTTATGTTCTAAGTCAAAAGTGGAGTGATAACCTTAATCCGGCATAATACCCATGAGCATTCCCGCCCACTAACCAGGGCTCATTTCCTCCTCCACTACAAGCATTTCATATTAGATACAAAGAATTTCACTGCTTTTTATGGAGGCTTTTTCAGACAAGAAGGCTGGTCAGGACAGGTTAGTGGTGAAGAGGAATGGTTCAGATTAGCCAACCTTTGCTTCAAATCTTGATTCCACCACCTATTAATTTACTTATACCTTGTGACCCTTGGTTTCCACACTATTAAAAAAAGGTAGTAAATAATGTCTATTTTTTAGAAACGTTTGGAAGATTAGGTGAGCTAATTCATTTAAATGTCCCTAACACAAAGTAATATCCATATATGAAACACCAAAATGACATTTATGGCCCCACTTATCTTTCGGCTGCCAGATGGATGCTAATGGAACAAAGGAGGCTGTGTGGGCTAGTGAACGTGTGCAGGTGCCTCCTGCTCTCTGCCTCTCCAGCCCCAAGCGCTCATGCACCTTCATGTAACCGACATGGGCAGAGGGTTTATGCCCTCTTCTCTGTGGTTTCCATAGCTTCTTCTTTTGAAAGCTGGATGTCCCTTCTGCTGGTGTGCATATTCTCTGTACTTCCTTCCAAATCTCCAGCTAAGGCTGGAGCAAAGTGGTGGGTTCTGCCATGCTGACAGCGGATGCAAAGCTGCTCTGAAGAAGCCCATTCTAAATCTCACTCATCCTGTAACCCTAAATTTTGTGATCCCCCTTTCCCAAGCCCTTGGCTCCCAGGTCAATTAAGGCAGAGGTGTCTATTTGGCACCAGGGACAAGTTTTGTGGGAGACAATTTCTGCACAGGAGGTGAAGGAGATGGCACCAGCATCACCACCTCAGCTCCAACTCAGGTCAGGCTTAAGGAGCACAACCTAGATTCTTTCCATGCACGGTTCACAGTAGGGCTCTCCTCCAACTAGAATCCGATACCACTGCTGATCTGGCAGGGGCAGAACTCAGATTGTAATGTGAGCAATGGGGAGTGGCTAGAAATTCTAATGAAGCATCACTTTTCTTTTCCATCCTTTCCCCTTCCCACTTCTCACCTCCACCCCCATTTTCCCTCTCCACAAAGCCCATCTTCTTACTTTCTTCCATGTCTCTTACATTTTTTATGGGTTGTTTTCCTCGTATTAGGGAAACCATACAATATTTAACTTTCTAGGACTGATTCATTTCACTGAGCATAATGGTCTCAAGGCACATCCATTTTCCTACAAATGACTCATGTTTTTCCTTCTTTATGGCAGAGTACTACTCCATTGTGTATATGCCACATTTTCTTTATTCATTCACTTGTGTTTGGGCACACTGGCTTCTTCCAAGATTTGGCTGTTATAAATTATGCTGATATAAACATGGGTATGCACATATCACTACTGTATGATGACTTTAACTCTTTTGGGAAGATCCCCAGAAGAAGTATAGCTGGGACAAATGGAATATCTATTTTCAGGTTTTTAAAAAAATCTCCATTCTGTTTTCCATATTGGTTGTACCAGTTTACAGTACCACCAGCATGTAAGAGAGTTCCCTTCCACTCAGCCTCGCCAGCACTTGTTGTTTTTTGAGTTCTTAATACCAGCCATTCTTACTGGAGTTCGATGGAACCTCACTGTTTTTTGATTTGCATTTTTCTGATGGCTAGAGATGTTGAACATTTTTTCATGTATTTATTGGCCATTTGGACTTCTTTGGAGAACTGTTCGTTTCAGATCTCATTTTTGATTGGTCCTTTATTTTGGAGTGTCTAATGTTTTCTCAGTTCTTTGTGTATTCTTGATAATAGTCCTCTGTTTGAGGAGTAGCTGGCAAAGCTTTTTTCCCATGCAGTGGGCGCCCTCTCCACTTGGTTGATTGCTTCCTTTATGTGCAGAGAAGCTTTGCTTGTTAGCCCCCTGCTTGCCTCCTGCTGGGTAGCTTTGTCTTAAGAAAGGTTGGGACTTCCTGAAGTAAGAGATATCTTGTTTCAGGATTTTTTTTTTTTTAAAGACAGGGTGTCACTCTGTAATCCAAGCTGTTTCTAAGCTCACCCTCATACTAAAGGCAATCCTCCTATCTCAGCTTCAGGAGTGCTCGGGTTACAGGCATGCTAATTTTTTTTCACACTCAGCCAATTTTCATGTGATAATAGGAGATGCAGCCCATGGCCTTGTGCATGCTAACCAACCACTCTAACCACTGAGCCACACACTCGGCTCTTCGCAATTCTTTTGTGTCTTTAAGTATTGACTCCACAATGAATCCAGGAGCTCCTCATAGAACAAATCTCCTTTACTCCCTTAAATGCAAAGGTTAAAGAAGGTGGAGGCCAAGAAATCTAAATACCAGCATACATACCTGCCACAATAGTACCCAATAAGAGGCATCACTTCCTGATTAAGGACTGATATCATTGCCATCTGTCACTAATAACTCCAAATCACTAGCGAGAATCACCACTTTGTCATGTCATCAATCATCATAACAAAACTGGTATCCTCACAGTGCCTTTAATAAAAATTGTAATTTATTAAGCAGATGTAATTTATTGAGTACATGCCAGATACTAAAATAAGTGCTTTCCACACACAATCTTAACTGAATCATCTGAAGTCTACTCTCTTACTCCACAGCCCTGGTTAGTCCAGGCCAGGAGTTCAGACTCCTCCTTCCTTCTGCCAGCAAGCTTTCACATCTGCCTCTGTTCCTGTGTTTTTGACATCGTGAGCATTGCTAGGGCAAGACCTAAAAGACCACCCAAGGATATGGAGGGATTCTTAGAAAGGGGGCAGACCTGGAAACCTCACCTAGCCAGTAGGCATGTCAAAGATTTTGGCTCTGAGGATGAGCTAAGAGTTGGCAATGACCTTGAGCTTTAATGCACTCAGTAAGGCTCCACCAAGGAATGAAGATATTCAACAGGTTTCAGGCTCCTGTCAAGGTGCCTGAATAGAACTGATGAGAAGTTTATAAGCTCCAGAGAAGTGGCATGTGCCATCAAAGCCAGAAGACCATTAGTCATATTGAAGCCAGAAACTAGAGAGAAAGAGAGAGAGAGAGAGAAAGAGAGAGAGAGAGAGAGAGAGAGAGAGAGAGAGAGAGAGACAGAGACAGAGACAGAGACAGAGACAGAGACAGAGAGACAGAGACAGAGAGAGAACTGGCTGAATCCTGGGATCAAGGAGGAAAGGCAGAGGTGATGAACTTGACTCTGAAGGCTGCTGCTTAAGGAACTGTCAGAGTGGCTGTCAAAGTCTCATATGTCCATGAACCCAACAATACTTCACAATCTGCAGGAACATTATGGGGTGAATCATCATTAAAATGCCCCACCACCATACTAGGCCCCTGTGGCTCGAGCATCTGTTTGCTCAGCCCCTTCTTTTCCCAGATGGCATGTGCTACACCAGGCGCACACACCTGCAGGAGCCAGGGAAGTCCAGGGCATCCAAGTTGAGTTGATGTGGCCTTAGCGCCTGGAGCCCATCTTTTGTGCTGGATATCAGCTCTTTAGTTGGGCTGTGAGGACCCAGGCTGTTCAGTTAGAGGCAACCAGGGTAGTGAAACAGGGCAGCAGTAATTGTGCCATTGTGTGCTGACTGTGCATCAGCCTTGATGTACCCTGTGTGCCTGGCACACAGTAGGTGCCTACTGAGTATGCAAATAAAGAGAATAAGAGGTCTCTGACCTTGAGACCTTCATAGTCTAGCAGGGGAGACATGAACTGCTATAAACTGCAGGAAGAATCTTGCCCTGTATTAGCTATAGATTTTGACCGCTGAGTACTTCGAGGTAGTGAAGCACTGGATGCATGAGGGAAGGGATGAGCTGGGCAGTGGAGCAATGCTGTGTATGTGCATGGGCGGGGCTCAGCTGGCCCAAGGGTGCTGGCAACTTCATGATTCATGGCTGGGCGTTAGACTGAGGAAGGGTGGGGACCACGGGGAAAGCGCCAGTGAACCCTGGGAGGAGCTGGCCTGTCCCTACCTTCCTGCTTCCTCCGCTCCTTCCACATTTTACTGCTCTGGGCGAGGGCCACTGCCAAAGTTCTCAGAGAAGTAACAGCTTTGATGATGTCTGCAATGTAAGTTGCAAAGATCAAAATGAGATCAGGTGCACAAAATAAGTAACAGCTTGGAATTGCTTTACAAAATGTAGGGGCAGCTCAGTATAACAGTAGAAACTTCAGGGTTAGACAAATTTGGGATGAAATCCTGGCTTGACCACTCTGAGTCTTAGTTTCCCCTTGAATCTGGGGGTTGGAGATGGTGTCTGTAGGGTATCAGCCTCATTCAAACCAGGTGTGGTGAAGGATAGGCAGACATTCCCTGTTGAACACCATCCCAAGCCGTAGCTTCTTGAAGCCCGGATGAACAGATGCTCAATGTTCAGGGACCTCTATGTAGAGTAGAAAATCACCTCCCTCTTTAAATATTGCTGTGACTGTGATTACAAACTAAAATTCCTGACAGAGGAGAGAGAGGACAATGTAGAGTGACTGATCTCCCCAGAATCCCAAGAACAACCCCATGGTGTCATTCTCTAGCCACAGCTCCATCAATCCATCTTCTGTGTCACATTCTTGGCCTGGTGCTAGAGGGGATGAGAGAAGAGGGTGATCCAGTCCCCACCCTCTGAATGCAGAAGCTTGCAAGGCATTCCCATGCCACGGTGCCAAGCAGCCCGGATCACAGGGACACAGCATTAGCCAGAGCTGCCGGATTCAGGCTCTTTGCAGTGTGACCTCTCCTCAGACTCATCCCCACTGACCCTGCTCTGTGCCAGCCACACCTCTGTCTTCATTTCACAGCACACACCCCAGGCCTTCTCCAGCTCTGCTGTCTCCATCTGGAGGCCTTTCATCCAAGGCCAGTGCTCCTCCCTTGTCTGTCCCCTCTCAATACTCTTGTTTACTTCTCTTGAAGTCACTGAAGTCTGCTCTGTGGTTGGGGCTTGAAATGAGAACAGTGTCCATCTGGATGAAACATTCAATCACTGGCACCAGTCCTGTGAAATGACAATTATCTCCCTATTTCATGACTGGTAGTGTGCCTTTCTCCCAGAGAGACTGCATTCTGTGGAGGCAGGGGACATGTCTGCTCTGACCAATGTCTCGGGTGTCCAGAGCCTGCTAAAGGAAGGTTGATTGGATGGCTCTGTGACAAACTGTGAGTCATCCTACCATGAGGATGCAGAGGAAGTAGTCATGCTAAAGAAGAATAAAAGAAGGGTTCCTGGAGAAGGCTGTCCCAGAAGGCTGGAAGGAGAAGGGCTAGGGTAAGGCTGTGGAGGTTGGAGTGGATCAAGACTGCAGGGGAGGGGACAGGAGAGGGTCAAGGTGAGCTGGATGCAAGACAGAAGGGCTCAGGTGCTGCCTCTTGGGGTCCTTCTGTCCATCCACATAGCTCTCAGGTTTCTCCAACCCCAGGTTCTCCCTCTCCCATCTCCCTAGCTTCTAACAAAGCATCCTAAGAAGTCCATGAACAAGGGGCCAACAGCAACAGTAACTCTGGTTGACTGGGGTCTAGGACCATCCTTTGTCAAATCCCAGCACCAATCACCTTCCCACCTAGAGTCAGAGTGAGTGCAAGACAGACAGTGAAATCTGAATTTCAGATAAACAATAACTCTATAGCATAAATAATGTTTGGGACATGTGTATACTAAAAAAAGTATTCACTACTTATCTGAAAATCGAATTTAATGGAGCATCTTGTATTTTCATTTGCTAAACCTTGCAACACTTTGTCACTCCCCATTTCAGAGTCTATCACTCACTCCTGCCCTGAGCCACCAGGGGACCATCTCAGATTGTGGCTTCTTTCAACCGAACAGGACCTTACAGCTACAAGGATCATGGCAATTATTTAGCCCTCTCCTCTCCATATGTGGTGGGGTGGTCAGACCTAGAGGAGACAGGTACTAGGAAGTCCTTGGGCACCTGTCAACAAGTTAGCTGCAACTTCGGCCCCCCAGAAAGCAAAGGGACCCCCAGGGCCCACCCAGCCATCTCTGTTGGGCGAGGCAGGGCAGGTTGTCTTCAGTTTCTGGTCCCCACCCTGGGACTTTTTCCAGATCCTAACACCCCCAGGTGAGTTAGCTCCACCTGCCAGGGTCGGTCTAGCTTAGTGCCAAGGCTGAAGACTACAGGGCTACTCCGCTTACCTAGTTCCAGATAAAAATGAAAGTGGCCCCAGAGATGAGTTGGCTGCATTCCAAATAAAGAAACTGAGGCAGTAGTAGCACAGTAGGGAGCAGGTGCTTGATCAGAATCGTTCAGCCCTTCAGGCGCACAGGGCTCTCTTTTCAAATGGCCATTCCTCACTGTCTGCTGAAATTGTGACCCCGGCCCTGATGTTTCTTCACCTCCCTTTCCTTGACATTATATTGTATATTGATTTGTGCACTAATGGTCTCCATTACCACATAAATCCCACCCTCTGCCTCCTGAACACAGAGCAGTGCCTGGCGCCGAGGAGCCCTTACTAAGCGCTTTAAGGAATTGGCTCTTAGTCCTTCCACCTGCGTGAAGCACGTTATAGTGATGCCAGCCCCCACCCTTACAGGTGCATGGCAGGGTCTACCTCAAGACCAGCTCTGTATCCACAGTGTGCTCTGCCCTCCTCTGCTTAAAGTCAGGCCAGGACCCAGGTGTAACATGAGTACTACAGCAGAGGGTGGCAACATCCCTACAAAGGACCTTTGACCAGCTCAGCTATCTCCTTTGGATGCCTTCTCTCCTGATATGTCCAGAGCTGAAGTCTCCATTTTCTCCAGATCTGCTTCTCTCTCAACTCAACAAAGGCCTCTCCCACCTCTTTCCTGCCCTCATCCAATCTGCACCAATCCTGGCCATGCTTCTGTAGTCTGAGTGTCCTCTTCTCACCTCCCACAGCCCTGACTCCGATCGTACTTCGTCCCCTCCACCTGGACCTCACAGAGGGATCTTGGACGTGGTTCCCTGCCTTCAATCCATACTCCTTGCTGCAGCCAGAGAGGCGTCCTACTGGCAGCAAATCCAGCCCTGCTCTTCCCATGCCTAAAGGTCTTCCATGGCTCCCCATCGCCCTCATGAAACATTGTAGGTACTTGACCTGGAATTTGAGGACCTTCATGATCTGGACTCTGCCAGCCTCAGGTCACTGCGCACTGCCATTCAGCTGATGGCTTCGTGCTCTCCGGCCCCCTGCCTGGCTCTGGGAAGTCCCTCCACCTGAAATGCCTCTCTCCTCTCTTTCCTATTCTTTAGATTCCTCTACTTGCAACCATCTGGAGTCTCCCCTGATAATAAGACAGCTTATTATCCAAGGAAGATAGATAAACAAAGATCTTCTCAGGGTGCATGTGCGTGTTGAGAGTCCGTGAACATTATGTTTATTCACGTACTCATAGTCAGTTTCACAAAGGATTTGAGGTGGGCCATTAAATATTTACTGAGTGCCAGCCATAGGCAGCAAAGCCCTGCAGGTGCGCATACACACTCATCAACTTTCCCACGCGCACACATGGGACAAGGGTCAGGCAGAGCCCAGGAACTTCAGGGGGCCAGAGTGAGTTAGGATAGAGCATCTGGGATGGGGGAACTAAAGGACACTTACTGGCTGGCTCCCCCTTCCCAGAGTGCTCAGTAACCACACCCGCCTGAGGGTGAGGTATCTCAGAAGACAGCTGAGATTGGCAGGAAGAGAGACCTGGAGGGGTGGGGTAGATTTGGAAGGAACTCACATCGAGAAGGGCCTAGCAGGAGGCAGAGACAGAGGGAGTGAAGGCTCAGGTAGGAGAAGGCTGAACAGCATCCTCCCTGGGCCCTGGCTTACACTTCCCTTTCATTTTGCCTAGGTCAGCTTCAAGATCTCTTTCTCGTTCCTCCAGTAGCATCACCAGGGGCTGAGTGGGGAAAGGACTGCAAGTCACCCAGCTCTAGATACTGTCTCCAGAATGTGCCAGGCCAGGAGCAGGATCAGTTCCCAGCTCTTCCTGGTCTGTACTGAGACTGGACTCCCTAGGCAGTGGGTAGGGTGAACACGGGACAGGACTCTAGTTTCAAATCTTGCAGCCAAAGCTGGGGCTGGCCTGGCCCACTCCTCTGAGACCTTAACTGACCCCCAAACTGAGTGGCTGGAAACTACCCCAGGTTGAGCTAGACAGCTGTCAAGGCAATCCTAAAATTAGCCTTAAAGCAAAGAGAGCAGGGAACTGGGCTAGGATTTAGCTTTTCAGAACCCCAAGGGACTGAGTCCACACTCTACTCAAGACAGGCCAAGCCAGACAGAGTTCTGGCAGTAACCTTCCATGATGCTAGGTGAGGAGAGTCCACAAGCTTGTACCAACACACATCAGAGGGGCACTGAAAGGTGGGAGGTGCCCCTGCCAGTCACTTGGGCCCTGAGGTAGCTCCTGGATGACAGCTCTTCAGGGCCTTGGGAAGGGCCAGGAAGGGGTCCTGCTACTTATGTTCACCTAGAACAAGGTTGAGGGGACCTGTTCTGCCTACAGAGGCTGAGTTAGATAAGCTTGCACCTTAGTGCCAAATTCCCAGAGCAAGGGTGGAGCCAGCAAGTACATTCCGAGTGATAAAGGAGAGGCTAGGGACCAGAGGTAGGCCAAAGAAAGAGCCCTCAGAGATGGCAGCGACCCAGCTCTATATGTAATCAGGCTGGCCTTGGACTCCGGGCAATCCTTCTGCCTCAGCCTCCTGAGTGCTGGGATTACAGGCATGTACCATCACACCCAATTTATGTGGTGTTTTAACCACTGTGCCATTCCTCCAGCTCCTCGGATGATCTTATTAAAATGCAGATTGTGGTTCAGAAGATTAAAGGTGGGGTATTAGGTTCCTAAAGATCATAAAAAGGACTGGACTTGGTGGTCTGTAATATCAGCACTCAGGAGGCTGAGGCAGGAGGACTGTGAGTTTGAGGCCAACCTGGGCTCATAACAAGACACTGTCTCAAAAAAAAAAAAAAAAAATCTGGTATTGTGGTACACACCTGTAATCCCAGGACTTTCAGAGATTGAGGCAGGCAGATTTCAAGCTTGAGGTCAGCCTGGAAAAGCCAGCAACTTAGTGAAACCCCATCTAGCAATTGAAAAGGGGCAAGGGATGTAGCTCAGTGTGAAAGCCCTGGGTTCAATCCCAAATAGCATAAAACAACAACAACAACAAAGTTAACAAGGGTCCAGATTGATCTGCAGACAACAATTTGAGCAGGAAACTCACTTTCTCACCAGTTTGGGTGAGCAGGCCCAAGGCCATCTTCCTTGTCTCACCTGAGCCACAGGTATCCTCATCCCACCTGCAAAGGAGTCTGGCACAGGCACACAGTCTGATCTCCTAGATGGCGGCTGCTTGGCGGCATGTATGGCGACCTTCTTGCCTCTGTCTGTACTATTTCTGGCTTACCACATGTTCAGACTGTAGTAGGATGTATGTGTATAGTAATAATGAAATAATAAAATAAAATTGAAAAATATTTAGCCTTAATTTTTTAAAAAAGCAGTTTAAAAATATCAAAATTGAACCAAGGAATAAATACAAGAAGCAAATAAACGAAGAAAAATCACCTAATCTTAAACACTATGCATAGGTAAGGTGCTACAAACGCTTCATTTAACTAAATGCTAATTAAATATATTATTTAATTCTCTTAACAACTCCAAGAAAATTGAGTCTCGCAGAAGTTGAGTGTCTTGGTCAAGGTCACACAGATAATGTGACCAGTAAGTTGAGCATACACACTTGTACCTGTCTCTAAGTGTATCCACATTACTGTATGTGAGTTTGTGAGTGCGCGTGCACTTGCGTGGACTCACGTGACACAGGAAGAGAGCAGCCGTGAGGATGGAGAAGACAAAGTAGGAATTACAGAACAGGAGCTTTCCTCAGGGTGGGGAGATGGAAGGACAACCAAGTGGAAGGGCACAAGCAGGCGTCAGGCAAACCTGGGCCTGAGCCCTCACGCTGCCAGACCCACTTCCGCTTCCTCCTCTGTGACAGGAGGTGATATTGAGGGTTCGGCTGTGAGACAGAAATGTGAGGACAATACCGAGTGCCCCACCTGGGGGCTGGCTGGCACAAGCAGGTGCTGAGGATGTGTGAGAGCTGGCCCTTCCTTCCCCTGGTGACTTAACCAATGTGCCATCTTGGGAGTGACCTGCGTCTTGCCTGGCTGCTGCCAGGATATTGTGCTAAAAAAGGAGGTGTGTGTGTTGGGGAGGGCAGGGACAAGTGAGGGCAAGACCCGGAGAGTGGTGGTAGGGTTGCCCATAAGAAAGCACCCCAGGGAGGGGCAGGCTCGGGGGTGGGGCTCAGCGCTGGGCCTCTGTCTTGGCAGAGACCAGCAAGGCTGCAAGGTTGGAGGATCCAGCAGGAAAGCAAATGCCCGGGCTCTTGACTCATCCCTCAGCTATTCTAGACACTGCAGCCCTCATAGTCCTCCAGGTCATGGCCCCGAAGGACCGAATCTTCTCTGGGCTGGGCCGGATATAAGGGCTGGGCCTTCCGAAGTCCCTGGTGACTCATTTACTGCTCTTCCTCCCTTCCCACTCCTGACCTTGCTCCTGGGCCTGAGGTGCCCTCGCCCGGTGGCCCGCCAGTGGGCAGCTGTGAAGCATCCCCAGGCAGACCCCTTTCCATCAACTGTGTGTCACTGGGAAATTTGCTGCCTGAATCGCTTCGAGGGGCAACAAAATGCCCCTGGTGGAGGAGTCTGTGGGGAGCAGGGCGTTGTTTGAGTGGGTATCCATCGTTCCTGAGATGTAGGCTGGAGGGGCACTGAGATGAACCTCCGGACTCTCCAGAAGCAGATGTTGGGTAGCGCAGCCTGGAGACGCCAGTGGGAGACTGGACTGGGGCTCCAGTGGGTCCTAATAACAAACTGCATCCACCTTCTTCCCTTTGCACGGGAGGAGACTGAGGCCAAGACAAGGATATCACAGGCCTGGGCCACCCAGAGTGGGGACGCAGAACCCGCCCCACCCTTGTCACCCACCCTCTTTGTGATAGAAGAACTTTCAGGGGCCGAGAAAGGCTGGCTCTGGCGCCCCTGTGTGGCAGCAAGGAAAAAAGGCAGGGCTGGGTGAGAGGTTCTGTAGACCCGTGATTCCTTCATCAGGTGCCCTTCCTGAGTAATCACAGGTGAGGGGTCTTTCCAGTTAAACAGCCTGTGTCCCTACTGGTCGCTGTACCCCAGTATCTGTCACACCCCCAAGACCTGGAGCTCTTTAAAGGGAAGGCAAGGCCTGATCTAGCATACCAGCAGGGCATGCCGGGAGGGCATTGTGAAGGTTTGAGGAAGTGATCTGAACTGAATTGAATTTGGTATAAATGGAAGGAAATAGAGTGAAGCGTGGATGAAGATTTATGCACAAAAATGTTCATTGAATCCATGTCTGCAAAAGCAAACGCTGTGTTGATAATTGTTGAAGTATCTGCTGGGTGCAGGGGTTTATTATGCTATTCAATTCATTTGAAACAAAGGAACTGGTAGACAACATAAACGTCCAGCAAAAAATCTTAATAAATCATGACACAGCTGTGCAAAGGGATAATGACTACAGAGAAATACCGCTTTGGAGTTTTTCGTTCTTTCGTGTGTGTGTGTGTGTGTGTGTGTGTGCGCACGCACGTGTGCATGCCTGTATACAATACTGGGGAAATGAGCCCAGGACCTTCACACTGAGCTACATCTCTGGCTCCCCCTTTTTTCTTGAGACAGGGTCTCACTAAGTCACTAAATTGACCAGGCTGGGCTCAAACTTGAGATCCTCCTGTCTCAGCCTCCCAAAGCTAGGAGAGTAGGCCTGTGCCACTGGACCTGGCTCATTCTTAATTATAGTGGCTTCATTAATATATAGTTCATATGCCATATAATTCACTTACATAAGGTACATAACTCAATGGATTTTAGTATATTGCCTGTGTTTTGCAATCATCATTACTTTTTTTTTTTTTTTTTTTGAAACAGAGTTTCACTCTATAGTCCAGGCTCACCTCAAGCTCACAGACTCAAGGCAGTCCTTCTGCCCCAGCTTGCCAAGTGCTGGGATTACAGGCATGTGCTACCACACCCAGTTTGTGTGGTTGTGGGGAATCAAACCCAGGGCCTTGTGCTTGCTAGGCCAGTACATTAACTGCTGTGCTATTCTTCCAGCCCACCACCGAAGACCTAGCAGTACTTACTTCCCATTTCTCCCCCAAACTTTCTCTCCGCTTAGCCTGTGGGTCTACTCTCTTATCTCTGTAATTTCCCTGTTCTGGATATTTCATAAAATGGCATCATACAATATATGATCTGGCTTTTTTCACTTAGCATAATATTGTCAAGATTCATCTATGCTGTGGCATGGGTCAGTGCCTCATTTTTTGGTGTGACCGAATGTGTATATTGTGTGTGTGTGTGTATGTGTGTATGTGTGCATGCACATGCTGGGGGCTAACAGGAGGGGTTTGCACTAAGCCATCAATATATCCCCAACCCTCTTTAATTTTTTAAATTTTGAGACAGTCACTAAGTTACCCAACATAGGCTCAAACTTGTGATCCTCCTGCCTCAGTCTCCCAGAATGTTGGGACTACAGGCCTGTATCACCATGCTCAGCTCATTTTATTTGTCCATTTATTATGGATATTTGCATTGAATGGAGTCTCCATGACTACTCACACAGTTTTTATGTGGGCATATGTTTTCATTGTTCTTGAATATTTATCTAGCAGTGAAATGTCTGGGACCTTAAGGTAACTCTATGCTTAACTGACTATTTGAGGAGCTGGCAGGCTATTTCTGAAAGTGGCTGTACCATTTTTCGTTCCCACCAGCAATATATGATGATCCCGTGTTGCTACATTTACTTGTATCTGTCCTGCAAATCTCGCCATCCTAGTGACCCCTGTAACATTTAATGACACAGGAAAATATCACTGGTGTAACATTAGATTTTTAAAGTGGGATATATATCTGCAGAAACCAGACTCAAAAATAACATACCAAATATTAATGTGGTTGTCTGTGGCAATTCTGAGTGAATTTTAAATTTTTTTACTTTTTGACAATGAGGATATGTATTGCTGTGGGGAAAACCCTAATCTGGGGGCTGGAGAAATGGCACAGTGGTTAAAGCACTTGTCTAGAAAGCACATAGCCTTGAGTTTAATTTTCCAGAACTACATAAAGCTGGGTGTGGCGGCACACACCTGTAATCCCAGCACTCAGGAGGCTAACGCAGGAGGATTGTGTGAGTCCAAGGCCAGCCTGGGCTACATAGTGAGTTCAAGATCAGCTTGGGCTGCAGAGTGAGAGCTTGTCTCAAAAAAAAAGAAAGAAAGGAAGGAAGAAAGAAAACCCTAATCTGAAAAAAGCTAAAAGAAAAAAAGATAATAGAAAGATATGCAAATATTAAATAAACACTAAACATGCAAGGAATAAAGCCGGTGAAGGGCCAGCACGCAGGACCATACTCTGGGCCCTTGGCGGGGGTGTCTGAGTGGGAGTGGAGGGGCAGACTTCAGGGGGCGGGAGGATCCAGGGAAAGGCTGTTACTACAGTGGAAGTCAGGGGAGGCTCCACAGAGGAGGCAGCCCTGCAGCTGGCTGGACTCTGAAGAAAAGGAGGATTTAGACTCTTAGAAAGGGGATGGGTATTGGCCAAGAGTGGGGTAGCACGGATCCCAGACAGAGTATACCCAGGCCTGGCCTCTGTGCACACAGGCCACTAGGGTTGCAGACAAGGACATCGATGTTTAAACAACAGGTGAAGATGAGGGTCCGTGCAGCCCTAGCTCTGCCCTACCTGGAGGTGGTTGGCCTTGACCGTTACGCTGAGGATGATCCCTGAAGCGGCCCTGCTAACTTCCCCTGAGGGCTGCTGTGAGACTCCAGGGAGGCAGGATCATGGGGCAGCCTCCAGCTCTGGCCAGTCCATCTGCAGGTGAGCAATTCACTGCCAAGACATCCAAGAGGCCAGGCTGGCTGTGTCTGGGAGGCAAGAGGCAGCAGAACCCAGTGTTGGCCTTTGAAGGAAGCTGATATTTCAGGCAGAAGCACCTGGGATGGAGGTGGAATGTTGGAGGGAGGGGCACCTAGTCCAATCACAATAGAGAAGCCACCACCCTTAAAATAGAAATAGTAACCACATTGTTTTTGTGGGTATGGGTACGTCACAAGGGGTTGAAACCATGACCTTTGCATTGAGCTGTATTCCCAGTCCTTTTCAGTAGAGTATTGCTAAAATTGCTGGGCTTGAATTTGCAATTCTCCTGCCTGTCAGAGTAATGGGATTACAGATGTGGTTTGCCATACCTGATTGCATATTGTATATGTAGTCTCCTCCCCCCCACCATTTTATTAATATATATACGATACATGTTTACAATGAAATTGAGTATATTGTGCACATACATATAACATCAACTTTACAGCCCCTTCCCCTTTTTTGCCCTCCCTCCCAAACCCTATCCCCCTAATTCTCACTATCACACTCATTTGGTTCTATAGAATGCCTGTATTCTGGGTTTCCCAAATTAGAGAAACCATGTGATACTTAACATATTTAATCTTCTGTGTCCAACTCGCTCCACCACTCAAGTCACCACTCTTTAGCTCAGCTTCCCACCCCTAGACTAGGCTGCAGTAGCCATATCATAATGCCTAGTCTGTGAATCCAGCAGAGCCATTTATTGGGATGATTTGCCAAAAGTTTTTTTTTTTTTTTTGGTATCTTACTATATCTTTGTTGAGATTCTTTAACATGGCCTCATCCACCAGTCCACATGAGAAGAAAACTATAACAATAAAATCATGAGGCTAGAAAATGTGAGAAAAAAAAGAAGTTAAATTTTATATTCCTTAGCTGACTGGAAGGTAAATGTTTGTACATTTAAAAAACATGCTACATTAGATGAACTTAAGTCTATATCCAATTGCTACATTAAATGAACTTAAATTTATATCACATAAGTATACTATACTTAAAGCAATAGATAGAGTGGCATGCTTAGGTATTTCAGATTTTTTAAAACTTTCCTAAGTTATTTACTCACATTTCACTAATTACTAACATTTTGTCAGATTTGGTTTATCATTCTACCTGCATATCCATCCCTAACTTCATGCATACATATTTTTGAAGATTTTATACCAATTCCCTAAGTTGAATATAATTATTATGTTTTACAAATTTGTGTACTATTAAAAATAATAATTATGGGGGAAGACTCACAGATTTTATGAGAAAGCTGGTACTGTTTTAGGATACCAATCAAATGATTCAAATACCGATCTACTTTTTGGTTGTTTTGTTACATTTTCTCTTTAGGTGTTTCCTTTCCTCAATATTTTTAATGCTGCTTGTCCCTCTGCTTTTCTTAAAGATTCTCTCAAGTATTTTCTGCAAGGCTGGGCTAGTGGTCACAATTTCTTTAAGGATTCTTGTCATGAAAAATTTTTACTTCTCCCTCAATTTTCAGGGATAATTTTGCTGGATACAACAACCTGGGTTGACAACTGCTGTCTTTTAAAGCTTGAAAGATCTTGCACCAGGCTCTCATCACCTTTAACATTTGCATTGAGAAATCTGCAGTAATTCGAATGGGTTTGCCTTGGTAGAATAATGTGTTTTTCTCTCGCTTATTCTAATATTATCTCTGTATGTTGTATTTCTGAGGTTTGATTATGATATGGTGTGGTAAGCATTGTTGCTGGCTGAGGTTATTTGGTGTTCTATAAGCTTCTTCTACCTGGAAATTAATTTATTTTTCTATATTAGGGAAATTTTCTTGCACTATTTCAGTGAATAAATTCTTTATACCTTTGGTGTTATCTTCTGCTCTTTCTCCCACACCCATAATTCTGAGATTGCTTCTCTTTGAATCATCCATCAGCTGGTGTATCCGGCTACTTTGCTCATTTCTAATTTTGAAGTCATGCGTAATCATAGCATTTGTTTCCTCAGTCTTGTCTTCAAGGTCTGAAATTCTGTCCTCACAATATGTGAGTTGTCTACCCCTGCTATCACATGTATTTTTTATATCCTGATTTTCATGTAGATTTTTTCATATTTTCCACTTCTCTACCAAAATGTTGCTTCGTATTTTGTATTCCCTTATTTAACCTCAGCCAAATTTTATTTGTGGCTTCAATATGAGCAGTGAGCTTTGTCTCCATTAGGACCACTATTTGATTAGTAAGTTCCTCCTTAAGCCATCTAGTTAAGGCTTGCATTTCTTTCAGAATATCTTATTTGAACTGGTCATTCAGCTCATTTGCTTTTTGACTTCCTTCCCTATGAGTTCCACTATTTCAGGACCCATCACATCAGTTTCTGGGGTCTCAGGCATCTCTGTAGGCATCCTGTTCCCTTGTTTTCTTCCTATGTTTCTGTTTTTGAGGAACTCCACTTTAAAGGCCTAGCCAAGAGGTTTCTTTGAATGAGCATTAGAGTACATCAGGGGAGCCTGAAATTCCTCAGAGTTCCATGCTGGGAGTAGGCAGTGAGGGAGGACCTAATAGTCCTATGGTCTCTGAGGCATCTTTTTCACGCCAGCAGCCTCAGCAAAACTCTCCTGCCTGTCCTGGCTTCCCTCCCCCGAGGGCAGGGCTCTCCACCCTCAGAGGTGTTCCCACTACTCTGAGCCATTCAAGAGGTTGACGGCCTTTCTCTCTGCTCTGCAATTATCTCTTGTTCCAGTTTCTTCCTAGACACTGTGTAAGAGTGACCACCAAAAGCCCTGATGTGCTGTTCTAAGCTTTCTTTTACTCTAATCAGTTCAGTCTTAGGCTCTTTTTTTATTTTTCAATGGCCCCAGCTTACATCATTGCCTGTTATGGCTGCCAAGCACTGCTTCCTATCTGATCTCCAGAAGGCCTTTTCTAGGGGAGCACACATTGTGTTTGTAGTATGTACTACCTGCAGGTTCGTTTTTCAGAGGCTGGGGCTGCCAGCTGCTGACAATTCCCACTTCTCCCAGATCATCACTTACCTCAATCTGAGGTTTTGGCCTCTGGCTTTCCTTCATCTGTGGTCTGTGGATGCCATCAGCTCAGGGCCGTGCCAACTCAATTGCTATTTTTCTCCACTTCCAGTGTGACTTTAGGATTTCTGGCCTTTTTGTGACCTCTTTTCAGTTGTTGGGGTGCTTTTTCCTCTCCTAGCTTGGTCAGATGTTCTGAGATACACAGAGGCTTCTCTGTCTACAGATGCCTGTGGCTCCCAGTTGTTTGCAGCCAACCTGACACAGCTTCCTAGGTTGCTTTTTTCCCTACACCTCTGATGTTCCTTCAGAATTTCTGGTCTTCCCCTGGCCTCCTTTCAATTGTTCGCATGCTCCTCCCTGTCCTAGCTACATTGAACAGTCGGTTTTTGACTAAAATCTCAACTTTTTAAAAGTGGGTCCATGAGGCAACATTGTGCAGCTCTGTTACTCGGCCACCATCTTGACCTGGAAGTCCTTGTATATATATATTCTTAACAGCTCGACTCACTGTGGACAGTGGCTCAAGGTCTCCTAGACAGGTTCTGGCTGCAGACTCCCAGGAGAGGGCTCTTCTGCAGGCAAGTGGCCCTGGGGTAGGAGTTTTAATGTGAAGGAGGGACTGGCACCCCAAATTCCATGAGGCATCTGAATCCTGTGTGTCCTCTCTCTACTTCTCAAGTAGGTGACTCTCTGGAATCAGGGTATGGGAACAATTTTATTGCTTTCTTTGCTTTTTTCCCCCAAGCCTTCTGAACTGGACAAATACCACCACTGCTGCCTCAGTAAGTGCACACCCTGCCGTTGGTGCTTGCTAATATTTATCAGTTTGCTTCACAGTTCTGGTGTTGAACCTAGGGTTTGCTAGACAAGTGTTCTACCACTGAGCTATATCTCCTACCCTGAAAATGTTTTCTGAGATGGCCCCTTACTAAATTGCCCAGGCTAAAGCCAGGTATAATGGTGCACATCTGTAATCCCAGCACTTGGGAGACTAAGACAGAAGGATTGCCAGGAGTCTGAGGCCAGTACAGGCTACATAGTGAGTTCAGGACCAGCCTGGACTACACAGAGAGACCTGTCTCTAAATAACTAGCTAAACAAGTGAATGAATTTTTCAGGCTTGCCTTGAACTTATCACCCTCCCAATGACTCATCCTTCCAAAAAACTGTGATTGCAGGTGTGTACCACAGTGCCAAGGTCATTTATTTAATTTGTTGTTATTATTATTATTATCGAGACAGAATCTTACTCTGTAGCCCAGGCTGGTCCTGAACTCACTATGTAGCCCAAACTGGCCTTGGACTCACAGTAATGTTCTTGCCTCAGCCTCCCAAGTGCTGGGATTACAGGCATGTGCCACCATGCCCAGTTTTATGTGGTTCTGAGGAATCAAACTCAGGTCCTTGAGTTTGCAAGGCAAGCACTTTAACTACTATGCCATTCCTCCATCCCCAATTTGTTTTTATTTTTTTGACATGCAGTCTCACTATGTTGCTTAGGCTAGCCAGAAACTCCTGGGCTCAAGCAATCTTCCCACCCTAGTCTCCACCGTAGATGAGACAAAAGACAAAACCCACTCTGCTCAGTTTGCTACTACTTTTTAAAGAACATTTCAAAACATTTTACATAGGCTTTGCAAAAAGACAACGCGACAAAGCCCTACAACTAGGTGTCTCATGTTTCTTGGGGAAAGTACCAAGAAGACAAAGCAAATGTAACAAGATGTTAACAAATGATGCATGTAGGCAAAGGACACACTAGTGTTTCTGGTATCACTCTCAACTGTTTTATAGATTTGAAGTTTTTAAAAAGGAATTTTCTTTTGGAAAAGGCAAAACAAAATGTTGTAGCTCAGTGGTTAGAGCTCTTACAAGGCCCTGGGTTTGGCCCCACCTCTCAGCACCAGATAAAAATCAGCAAGATGTGGAGGCACATGCCTGTGATCCTAGCACTTGGAAGGCTGAGGCAGGAGCATTGCCATGAGTTCAAAGCCAGCCTGGGCTACAAAGTGAATCCAAGAGAGCCCCACCTGTAACTGGGAGCTTGGCAGGACTGGGACTTCGTGTGACCCATCCCTCCTGGGCGTCAGAGACAGCCAGATAGTCACCAGGAGGGCCCAATTTGCACCTAGGAGTTCACAGGCATGGGCCTCCACGTGCCCTGTCCCTCTTGCACACCAGAGACAGCTAGGTAACACTTAAAACAGAAAGTTTAAGATCTCAGGAAAAGAAACAGTCCATCAACAATACTGGAGCCTCAACTCACTTTAACAGAACCATGAGAAAACATGGTAATAAAAAACTTACAGAAAGACCTGACACCCCAGAAAACAATACCAATGATCTTGAAATAGAACCTAAAGATGAGAAAGGCAAAAAAGATGATAATTTCTGGGCCCAGAAATTCTTAGAAGTTAAATAAGAAATGAAACAGAAAATGAAAGTGCTATGTGGGGACATAGCTATACTACCAACAAACACTGACAAGAAATTAGGGGAAAATAAAGAAGATAGGAACCAGTAGATAATGAAGGCAATACAAGAAATTAGGGAAGAAGTCAGCTTAGATGCAAAAACAATTAAAGCTGACTTTCAGGATGTGAAAAACATACAGGAAAAAATAAGTAACCAGTATGAACATTTTGAGAATAGAATATCAGACCTAGAAGATAAACTGGTTGAGCTGGAATGTACAGGCAGTAAAGAATGCAAAACAAAAAAAGGAAGAGAATGGTTACAACGACTGATGGATGACTCAAAGAGAAACAAGCTCAGAATTATGGGAGTGCAGGAGAAAATTGAGGACAAATCAGAAGGCTTAAAGGCCATGTACAATGAAATTATGGAAGAAAATTTTCAAAATCTAAGGTAAGAAATGAACATTGAACTACTGCAGGTATATAGAACACCAAACAACCTTGACCAGAAGAGAACCTCATCATGACACATCATAATTAAAACACCAGAGACTCAACACAAAGAGAGAATATTAAAAGTCGTAAGAGAAAAACAGAGGGTTACTTACAAAGATAAGCCCAAGAAAGTTCAGAACAGCATAACAGGATCTTGGGGTCACTCTTAAACTGTGCCTAGGAAGAAATTAGCACAAGAGACAGTTGTGGAGAGGGGAGAAAGGCTTCCCACCTTGTGAATGGCTCGGGTGGTAGTGGAAGCACCTCTGAAGGAGAACCCCACCCTCAGGGGATGGAAGCCAGGACAGGCAGGAGAGCTTTACCGGAGGGGGCTTGGGTGAACAAGATACAGATACCTCAGAGGCCATCAGACTGCTAGGTCTTCCCTCACAGCCTACTTCCAATACAGAACTATGAGGAATTTTAGCTTCCCCACACACTCTCATACTCATTCAAAGAAACCTCTTGGATAGACCTTTAAAGTGAAGTCCTCTAAAGAACAGAAATTTGGGGAGAAGACAAGGCAACAGAACACACACAGAAATGTCAGAGACCTCAGAAACTAATGTCATGCGCCCTAAAATAGTGGAACTCATAGGGAAGGAAGTAAAAAAGCAAATAAATGAGCCAAACAATCAGTTCAAACAAGATGTCCTCAAATAAATGCAAGCAATGGTCAATAGGCTTGAAGAGGAACTTACTAAACAAATAGTGGTTCTCGTAGGTATAAAACTCACTGAGCATATAAAAGCCACAAATTAAAAAGTTGGCTGAGGTAAATAAGGAAACGCAAGATATGAAGGAACATTTTGATAGAGAAGTCAAAATTTTGAAAAGAAATCTAGCTGAAATTCAGGTTATTAAAAATACATGTGAAAGTAGGGGAAGTCGACTCAAACATTGTGAGGACAGAATTTCAAACTTTGAAGACAAGGCTGAAGAAACAAATGCTACAATCAAACACAACTACAAAATTAAAAATGAACAAAGTAGCTGGATACAACAGCTGCTGGATGATTTAAAGAGAACCAATCTCAGAATTATGGGTATGGGAGAAAGCGCAAAAGACAGTACCAAAGGCATAAAGAATTTATTCACTGAGATCATGGAAGAAAATTTCCCAAATCTAGGAAAAGAAATTTCCCAAGTCTAGGTATAAGAAGCTTATAGAACACAAAATAACCTCAATCAGCAACGAGACTAACCATGACATATAATCAAAACCTCAAAAATACAACATAAAAAGATGATATTAAAAGCAGCAAGAGAAAAACAGCCATTATTCTACCAAGGCAAACTCATTCAAATTACCACAGATTCTCAATGTAAACTTTAAAGGCCAGGAGAGCCTGGTGCAAAAATCTTTCAAGCTTTAAAAGACAGCAAATGTCAATCCAGGTTGTTATCCCTGAAAACTGAAGAAGTAAAAAGTTTTCATGACCAAGAATTCCTAAAGATCACTAGCCCAGAGTTGTAGAAAATACTTGAAGGAATCTTTGAGAGAGACAGAGACAGGCAGCACCAGAAAATATGGAGGAAAGGAAACCTCTAAAGAGAGAGAGTGTAAAAAAATATAGATCAGTATTTGAATCATTTGATTGGTATCCTTCTAAAACAGTACCAGCTGTCTCTTAAAATCTGTAGAACTTCCCCCGATAAGTATTATTTTTAACAGTGCATTAGTTTGCAAAACAATAATTATATTCAACATGAGGAATTGGTATAAAATCTTTTAAAATATGTATGCATGCATCTATGGGTGGATAAGTAGATGAAATAATAAACCAAATCTGGCAAAATGTTAATAATTAGTGAAATGTGAGTAAATAATTGATGAAAGTTTTAAAAATTCTGAAATAACTAAATATGCCACATCTATTGCTTGTGTGTAATATACTTTTGTGAAATCGATGTAAGTTCATTTAATGTAGCAATTTACTTAATCCATCTTTGATATAAGTTTATCCTAAGAAAACTGATTGCTGTAATGATAACCTGAATGTCTTTTGAATGTACAAACATTTAACTTACAGGACTCAGCTAAGGAATTTCAAATTTAACTTCTCTCATTTTCTTTCTCACATTTTCTAGCCTTATGCATTTCATTGTTGGAGTTCTTTAGTTATGTGGACTGGGGGGTGACGTCACTTTAAAGCATTTCAACAAAAATATACGAAGATACAGAAAAAAAGAACTTTCAGCAAGTCATCCCAAGAAAGGGCTCTACTGGACCCAGAGAAGAGGCATCAAGATATGGCTACTGCAGCGCATTCTAGAGGTGGGAAGCTGAGCTAAAGAGTGGTTATTTGAGTAGTGAAGTGAGTCAGACACAGAAGATTAAATATGTTAATATATATGGTTTCTGTGATTTGGGAAACTCAGAATACAGACATTATATAAAACCAAATGGGTGTGATAGTGGGAGTTTGAGGGGGAATAGTCCAAAAATGGGGAGGGGGAGGGATCATAATGTTGAGATGATATATATGTCCACAAAATACTCAAGTTCATTGCAAACAATATGAATATATATATATATATATATGTATATATATATAAATGGTGGGAATAAAAGAAGGAACAGGTCCAAGAGGATGGGCCAGAGAAAGAAGTCCCTCTACTTGGCATCAAGCCACACCAGCAAGTTGAGGTGAGTTGTTTTGTGTATATTTTTCTGTTGAACCCTCCCACATCCCCACAAAGCAGACATTATTATTATCCCCATTTTATAGCTGAGAACTGGAGAACAGAATTAAAGAACCACTTAGAGTTCCCTGAAGAGGTCAGATGACACCATCCCTTAAGGTCAGGAATGAAGAGCCCAGGACTGAAGAGAAGACCCAGACATGTTGGGGCTAAAGTTTGAGTGAGGTTGCATACCTGCCAGGACAGGAAGGATCACAGCAGGAGGTCAGGAGGGGCAGGGAAGGTCAGGAAGCTGTGCTGGCCACCCACACCCAGGGCTGTGACTTTTCTGACCTCGTATTCTGGCACTTCCTCTTCCTTTCTCTTTCTCTCCACTCTGACCACCCTCAAGCTTGCAGTCATAAATCCACTCACTCCTCTGTGCCTTTGCACAGACTGTTCCCTCAACCTGGAGTGCCTGATATTGCCAAGAAAGTCACTACCATTTCCCAAAGCCCAGCTCCAAGGTCCTGGCTCTGGGCTCTCCCCTCCACCCTGTGCTTCCCCATCAAGTCATAACTGACTGCTTGAGGGTCGCCAGGACCAGACGATATATTGATGGAGAACTTTCCCCGAGTCCTGTGATGCTCAAGAACCTGATTTCACATATTCCTCATCACGAGTGGCTATTCTCTGTGATCCCCCTTCTCTCATATCAAAATGCCTTCTTCATCTCTGTCACATAGTGCAGGGCAGCGTGAGTGAAGGTGGGCAGTGGCATCCCGTGGGATTCAAGTCCCACTAATTGGACTCCAGGTGGCGCTGTCCACCCAGGTAAAGGATTAGAAGTCCCTGATCCCAAAGCCTGTGGTGTGGGCTGCTTCTCCTTGCCCCATGCAGTGCACCCATGCCTAATTTAAAATCTTAAGATGTCAGGCCTTGATTGGGATCCTCCAACCCCCAAAAGCAGAGAGGAACAGCAACCTTCACAAGGCCACACAGTTGAATGAAGGGGTCCAGATCTCCTTAGAGGCCTAGTGTGAGCAAATAGCCACCTTAGCAGTGGTCACTTCTTCTAGACAGCCACAAAAAGCTATAGGATGGGACAGTCCTTCCCCTCTCAGAGTCAAGACCCTGTTGCTTGCTGTCTGTGTGTAGTGAGAGACGAAGCACACAGCTAGAGTGTGTGTGTGTCCTGGTCTGCCCTGTGCCTGCTCCTCTGCGCCTTCGGGAAGATGAAATGAGGGCTGGAGCAAGCTCTCTGAGCTGCTAGGAGTCCAGCATCCCTACTGGGTGGGAGAGGCTGGGTGTGGGGCCAGTTGGCATCTTGGCCAAGAACAGACTGCTCTGGGAGTTGCCAGAAGGGAAACATTTTCCGGGAGCCGGAAGGGCTGGCAGAGCCCAGGGCCAGGCAGAGAGACCACAATGGACCCTTGTGTGGAGATTTACTTTGGATTCACCCTCAGCCCAGCCCCTGGACTGGGGTGGGCCTTGCTTTCTGATCTCCAGCCAGACCCAGCTCCTGAACCCACCCTAGGCCCAGAGGCAGGAATGCAAGATGCGTTCACAGTCCAGCCCAGCATGATGCTCACAGGCCTGTGGCCAGTGTCTGAATCTCCACCCTCCGCCTTCCTGGAATCCTCTTGCCTAACTAATATCACATTAGAATTTGAAGTTCTACCTACCAAACCAGACAGGAGTTTTAGGGCACAAATGTCCTCCTCAATCCATCCTAGGGAGCTCAGGACAGACTATAAGTCTCGCCCGGTTGTGGTTTTAGTGAAGATACTAGCCAAAAGTCCACTCTGGGGATTTTGGTTCTGGGCTTGGCCTCTACCTCAGGTTTCTCATTTTCTAATAGGAGGGAAAGTGGGTTAATAATACTCACTTGAGGGAACACAGATGCAGAGGGGGACGCCTTGAAAGCCTCTTCTCCTCTACTTAGGGAAGGGCTCTGCCCAAATTAGACCAGACAGACTTCAGCGTCCTCTCCTTCTCCTACCAGCTTCAATCATACTCCCCAAGTCCTGCTCAAGGTTCTAAGCTGCCTCAGGAGAAGAGAAGTGGGACTTAGGAGGCACCCTGGATGCATTAGGGACTGTGCCCAGTTTTCCCTCCTCTGGGCACCCTGGGTGTAATATTAATTACTCCTCAGGGGAAAGGTCCTGCCCACTTGATGCTTATGGTCATCTCAACAGCTCTTGCTGAGGCCCCTGTCACTGCCAGGTTCTCCAGGGAAAATTTCTCATCAGTCATCTCTGTGGGGTCCAGAAACTAAGTTTGAAAAGAGAAAATACAGGTGAATGGGGCCACAGGTCATCTTTAAAGCACCATACCACTATAGACTGCTAATACTCAATGAAAATTAAGAGAGAAATAAAAGACTTTAGTCTTGGATCAAATAAAAAAAGATGGGGCCTGATCTAACAGGAAGGCAATGAGATGTGGTCAACAGAGGCATAAATCCTGGATCGTGGGAGGTGACCAAGTGACTCATCTGTGGAGCTTTCTGTTCATCGAGAGGAATGCCTTCAGCACTGTGGTGTCTGCCACATAGTATAAGCGGCAGAGCAGGTCAGACGTAAGGTCACCTAGAGCCATGCGGAAGTTGATCTGGACTCCAAAGGGATGTTACCAGAGGCTAGTCTCAGCTCAGAGTGACAAAATCCCCCCAGCAATAGGGGTTGTTTTTAGATCTAGGTGGTAAGGGGGTCAGAGCAGTGGTGAATGAGCCCAACTGGGAAGTCTGGAGAGGAAGGCATATCTAGCAGGTAGACCAGAAGCCTAGAAGGCCTCTCTATGTTAGAACTGTAAAAATCTACATTTTTCCTTCCTTTCCTTTCCTTTCCTTTCCTTTCCTTTCCTTTCCTTTCCTTTCCTTTCGAGACTTCTTGTTCTGGGATCCTGAACTCACTGTGTAGCCTCAGTGCTAGCCTTGAAGTCATGGCAATCCTCCTGTCTCAGCTTCCTCAGTGCAGAGATTACAGGTATATGCCACCATGCTCATCTTGAGAGTCTGAGTTTCTAAATCAATCCAAGACTCTGGGCTTCTGAAGCCATGGGTGCCCGAGCCTGAAGCCACTCAGAAAGCCAGGAGCCAGGCTATCAGTTGTTTGTTTTCTGTGGCTTGTCAGGTATGGATCAATATACAAAAAAAAAAAAAAAGGCTTGTTTGTGGGAAGCGGGGCCCTGCTGTTGCAAGGTCACCTCAGGTTATCTTTGTTTTTGGTACAGTTAGACAGCAGAGAGCCCTGCCAGTGTCTGGATTTTGCCCCTGGTCTTCCTTCCTGCCACATCCTTGCATTATCAGCCTTGGGCCCAAACCAGTGCAGCCAGGCACAGTTTTCAGGAACAAAGGGAGCTGGGCTTGAGTTCCTGTACTGCTCTCTACCAGCTAGCAAGTCCCTGTATCTCTCTGATGTTCATTCATTACCTGAGAAATAAGGCAAGGTTAACAGATGATCTCTTGGGGCCCTTCCCTCTCTCTAGCTGTAGAGGGGTGCTATGTGTCTAGGTTTGGCCTGTCAGAAAATGGCTGGAAAATGGTCTGTCTTGGGAGACAGGACCCTGATATAAGGCTAGACCCTGCCCTGAACACTGGACGACCTAGAATATGCCCTTCCCCTCCAAACCTATTTTCTCATCTGTGTAATGAATTGGTTGCCCATGGACTCTGTGATCCTTCGGCTTTGATGATCCAGAGTCTAGGGAATACCACAGGGTCAAGTAGGCCCAGGCAGGCCCCTTACTGTGGGCTCCCCTGTCCACCTGTCTACAGCACCCATATGAGATTTCACCCAGAAGAATCCTCCTACTCTAGCCTTATGGTCTTTCCTTCCTCATCTCATCCAAGATCCCAAGAGCTGTTGAGACTTGTCTTCCATTAATCCTTTCTCAACATTCAGACTCCCACATGCCTCCATGTCTTTCTAGAACCTTCTTCCCTCAAACCATGGAGATTCCTACTTTCTCAAGCCATAAAATAAGAAAAGATCATCTGAAGAAAGGTCGCCTAGCAACGGCCACACTGTCTGCATCTTTAACATCCTCCACAGCTTCCCTTCCCTCCAACCTCTGCACAGATGCAGGAAGAAGCTTGAAAGGAGGCCTGGAGGCTGTACCCTGGTGCATGTCCTTGGAGAAGTAGCCACTGACTGGGGGTATCCTGAGCTCCAGCATGTAAGGTGAGAATTAGGCTATGCTGAGCTGACTAGATCCTGCCCAGCTGCCAAAAGACAGCTTCATGGTATCACACCCAACCATGGTGTCACACCCATTATGTGAGCAACAGACGTCACCCAGGACAGTGAGAGGCCTTGGCCAGTATCATGGAGCTGTGCTCAGACTGCCCTCCAGCAGGAAAAAGGATGCCCAGGCAGGAGGCCAAGTTCACGCTGTAGGACCTCTGGCAGGACCTATAGGCCTAGACCTGATCCTCCTCCTGGAAAGGCAGCCAAAGGTAGAACTCAGGGCCATCCTGCCCACTGGAACTGCCTACCTACCATGTGGACTGCCCTGTCTAGCAGATAGTGGAGCTTGGCCATAGGTCTTCTTAGGGGCTAAGGGACTCTTCAGAGCACCCTAGTCAAGCCCCGTTTGCCATGGACTAGCTGAATCACAGTATCCGCAACACTCAGCATCCTCCCAGTGTAATTCCCCTAGGGAAAGGGGACTGAGTCATCTTGAGCCCTGGTGCCCATTTTAGGGCTTGGCACAAAACAGACACACTGCTTAAATATTTCTTAATCTCTGCCCTATTTTGAGTTTTTCCAGCTCTGACCCATAAAGGCCCTAGCAGGGGCCTTTCCTTCTAACAGAAACAAAGAGGCCTTGGAGCGGGCAGGCCTTGGCTCCAGTGACCAAATGGTAATGTTAGCCCAAGGGTAGATCCTGAGGGGAAGTGAGGTCCAGGGAGTGGGATGGAAAAAACCCTAGCAGACCCTGATTCTTTCATTTGGGTCTTAG
Source organism: Ctenodactylus gundi (assembly GCA_004027205.1). Classification (NCBI taxonomy): domain Eukaryota; kingdom Metazoa; phylum Chordata; class Mammalia; order Rodentia; family Ctenodactylidae; genus Ctenodactylus; species Ctenodactylus gundi. The sequence goes on along the minus strand of PVKB01002753.1, from coordinate 53,812 downwards.
CCGACTCTGTGCAGATCCTGGGCCTCGGCCCCCCAGGAACTGGTGAACTGCTGGATTTCTAGGTCTTCCAGGCCTCTTGGGATTTTCTTCTTTGGGTGCTATCCTCACTCCCTTCTCCCTGGAAACTCTCCTGGCTGTAATCCACTGACTGGAACACCAAAATGACCTTTCCTCTCCAAGTTCCCCAGTACTCCCAGTTTTTCCCCCTTTATCAGCCCACCTAGCTCCAGTGTTATTGGTACTGTTCACCTTATCTGTCTCCAGAGGCCACTCTTGCAGCCTTAGTATCCACACTTAAACAGGGAGAGCAGTCCCCACCCTTCTAGGCTGAAGTAAGGATTAAGTGAAATGAGTAGGCCCAGAGCCCCGTACAGGGTCATCTCAGTTGTACACACACCTGGCTGAGGTAAGGCACAGCCAGCCTACTCAAAGATGCAGGAGCCCCAGTGCTGGGACCCTCAGCCTATGGAGAAACTCCTCTAAGTGGCTGAGTGATTCCATCAGCAAAATGAAGAGTAGTGGCCTGGGAATGAAGGAGCAGAAAAGAAGCAGGCACATCGTGAGGTGTCCGGCTGTAGGAGGAGTGAAGTCTACGAACGTCCACTGAGCGCCTGTCATGTGCCAGACCCTCTGCTACATGCACCAGAGACTCTGTCTTGTTCACCCACCCCTAGGTCATAGATCTTGAGGGAGTTAGAATGAGGTGGCTCTTTCTATACCCCTGGTACCACCCTGCCCTAGCACCACAAGGAAACCTGGAAGGAGATGAGTATTTTCATATCCAATCCCAGGCATGGCCTGCCACACATGTCAAGTGAATCTATGCTGCAGATGAGAAACAGAATCTGACTTTATTAAAAACTAGAGTTCAAAGCTAGGGGTATAGCTCAGTGATTAGAGTGCTCGCCTAGCATGCTCAGGCCCTGGATTCAATCCCCCAGCACCACATAAAAACCGGAAGGCTGAGGTAGGAGGATTACTGTGAGTTCAAAGCCCTCTGGCCTACATAGTCATTTCAGGACCACCAGAATATAATCTGGTCTCAAAAGACAAAAACAACAACAAAATAGACTTCATTTTGAACTAGTTTCAAGGATAGTACAGAGAGGTCCCATGATGTCCCTCAGCAGTCTTCCTCACTGCTAACCTCTTACACTACTATGAATATTTGCCACAACTGAGAAACCTTTACTGGTACGTCACTATTAGCTAAACTCCACAGCTAGCCAGAGTTCACCTGTTTTTCCAGTAACACCTTCCTGTTCAGGACTAATCTAGTGTATCACATTGCTCTTAGTCCTCATGTCACCCCACTCTGGCCTGTGACAGGAGACATTAATTGGCTTCTCAACTGGTGGTTTCATATGAATAATAGAGGATATGAAAATTTTTGCAGCTTCTTTCACAAGTTCTCTTTTTAAAAATCCCTATCAGACAAGATTTTTTCCCCCAAATTGCCCAGTTTTCCATCTCCACGACCACCCCCACAACACTCCAGCCTCCAAGCTCCAAGCCTCCCCCATGGGCTCACTCCCACCCTTTCTTCCTTCTTTGCTCCCCTCTTTCTTACTGAATGGCTATTTAATTCTGCTCTGCTATCCGGACTCTGTTTAACATGAATGGCTATTTCCCTGAGAATTGTGAAACACCTGAAGTGTTAGTTTTAGTTCCACTACCTTCCCAGGAACTTTAGGTTCTTAAATGAGTGAATGGGAAAAATCCCCAATGCAATATTTCACCACACAGCTTTCTCTTCCTCTTCCCTGAAGCTCCCATGTTTCTTTTGGGAAGGAACGCTGTGGTTCCAGGAAAGTCAGCTCCAGAGGCGGAAACAAACTAGGCCTGACCAATCGGTACATTCCATGTGGGTTGCTGGGAAGCATCAATGGAGTTGGGAGGTCCTTGGCCACATTCTTACTGCAGCTGTTTGCTGAGGTAGATGCACGGAGCAATTCTGGGTTGATGTTTGTTTTTTTTTTTTTCCCCAACTTTTTCCTTCGTCACATTTTTACTATTCTTTTTTTTAAGCAATAAGTAGAGCTTATATAACTTTGTAGTATTGATCATTTGTTAAACTCAGGCCCATCCAGTTTAAAACTTTAAACTCTGATTCATATCAATCCTCTGTTCCACCCAAGCTATTGCTATCATGGTGACTACAGACTTGTTATGGGATGGAGTGTGCTATGTCAGGGCATACCATGCATTTGGGCTCTCAGATTCCTGGGCGTGGAGAAGTTCAGGAAGATCACCTGATGGCCAACTTTGCTCTGACAAGGACAGGTAACCATGGCCTTACTTTGCTTCTCTTTGCCTTCAGTGGTCTATGATGTGGTGATCTCCACAGAGATCATCTGTGTCATCCTTGGGGGCTGTTCGGCTCTTATCCCCTTGCCAAGGACTTTCACAGATACAGGCAGGCTGGCCTTTGTTCTACCATCTGTGTGTCCCCTTTTCCAGCACCTCTTCCAGCTCAGGTCTGGGATCCCACTGCTCAGTCCAGGAACTGCTAGCTGGCTCTCTGGCTCCTGCCCCTCCTCTAACCCCCATGCTCTTTCACCTGAGCTATAGGAAGTATGAGGGTGCCTCTAACATTCTCCCAAGATTCCTATGCCCTGATTCTGGGTGCTCTTCTGATGAAGGCCCCTCCATGGCCTCCTACCTTCAGAACTTTCTGGTCCACGTATCTGCAGGCCCACCCTGCTCATAGCCCTGCTTCCTCTCTGTGCTTTATTGCTGCAGATGCACCAGGTGAGCCTGCAGAGTCCTACCTCTGTGAGCATCCACTGTGAGAAGCAAGCACCTCCCCCTTATCTGTCCAAGGAACCTCTTAGATCTCTGTTTCCAACCTCACCAAACATATACTTGGCTTTGTTTGAAAAGACAAACATGAGGAATTCAGAGCCACTGTTGCTTGTAATGTGAAAGCATTTATGTTAAAAGGACTGGGCGGGGCTGGAGGAATAGCTCAGCAAATACTAAGTACCTGAGTTCAATTTCCAGCACCATTAAACTGGGCTTGGTGGTGCACACCTGTAATCTTAATACTCTGAAGGCTGAGCAGGAGAATTGCCGTGAGTTCGAGGCCAGCCTGACCTGCATACTGAATTCAGTGCCAGCCGAGACTATAGAGTAAGACCTTGTCTGGAAGGAAGGAAGGAAGGAAGGAAGGAAGGAAGGAAGGAAGGAAGGAAGGAAAGAAAGAAAGAAAGAAAAATAAAGAATGAAAAGATCAGGGATTTTGTAGAATTTGGACATGGGGATTCCTCTCCCTCAGTTCCTCTGCCCTCAGAGACAAGTGTTGTGTCCACATCTTTGTGTGTGTGTGTATGTAAGCACTGGGTTCATGCTGAGTTACATTTCCAGTCTTTTAAAATTTTATTTATTTTGAGACAAGATCTCACTAACTCACCAAGTTTCCAGGCTGGGTACAAATTTACAATTTTTCTGCCTCAGCCTCCTACAGTGCTGGAATTACATCTTTGATTCCCCCCTTCCAGCCTCAGCAGTGAGGTCTTCTCCATCACTTGTGAAGGGGAAGATGCTGTATTTATTGAGCTACCTCAGCTTCAAGGTGGCCTTTCAGGTCCTGATGAAAGCACATGCCCAAGTGAGTAAAACTCTTCCATCCTTTATAATCTCTAGCATGTCCTCATCTGACAATCATGTTCAGAGACCTGTGAAGTACTAGCAAGTGCCGGTCTTCTTAGTGACCAGACTTTTCCTCAGTGGATGATCAGAAGCCTAGGGCTTAAGATTGGCTTTGAAGAAGTTTCCATTAGTCTTTGGCTTCCTGTCTGCCCCATTCCAGCCCACATCCCCTCTGGTTAACCAGTTAGTACTTTTCCTCACCCCCATCACCAGAACTCTACTGCTTGCTTTCGTTCTCTGATGTCAGCCCAGATCCCAGCTTGTTTCCCCAAATTGCCTTAACCAGCAGGGAGAATTTCGAGGACTGCAGCATTTTGGGTCCCAGAAGAAACAGATGAAAATGGAAAGAGGTTTTGTTTATAAAGAGTATAACTAGTACAGTGACCTGGAACTAGTAGCTGCACAACTGTCACCACCTCAGATTGTGGGGGAAAAAAGGTAATCTCCTACATTGTTGTCTGTGAATGGGTACAACCATGATGGAAAACAGTATAAAAATTCCTCAAAAAACTAAATGGATATCCCATTTGATCCAGCTGTACCTCTTCTGGGTATCTTCCCAAAAGGGGTAAAGTCATCATACAATAGTGATATATGCATACTCATATTTATGGCAGTGCAGTTTATAATAGTCAAACCTTTGAAGAAGCCAGGTTGCCTGACTACAAATGAATGGGTAAGTAAGATGTGGTAGATACACACAATGGAGTATTACCCTGCCAAAAAGAATGATAAATTCAAGTCATTTGTAGGAAAATAGATGCACCTTGAGACCATTATGCTTAGTGAAATGAATCAGACACAGAAAGTTAAATATTATAAAGTTTCTCTAATATGAGAACAACAAACTATAAAAATGTAAAAACAAGATGGAAGAAAGTAAGAAAAGAGTCTTTGTGGAGAGGTAAAGGGGACGGAAGAGGGAGTTAAGGGAGTGGGAAGGGGATAATATATAAAAATTAAGATATACTTCAAAAAAGAACAACTGTCATCACTTCTCAGTCAGAATGGCTTAAGAGGAGGAAACAATTACCAGAATGTGAAACGAGAAGGATTTATGCAGAATTTTTGACAGGACCAGTGACCTTTAGTTCAGGGACACAGCCTGCCCAAGGCAGTGTCACAATGAGGGGGTCAGAGGAATAAATATGCCAACTTCACTCTCCTTTCCTCTGACCTCTAGCTCTGCCTTTCTGCAACTGAAGGAACTCCCAAATGCCCTCACCCCCTTGCCCCCATCCTCGCTTGCCTTTAGTTACTGGCTTTTATCTCCAACTTTGGATTTGCCCTGGCTAAGCAACAGATGCCCACCAGCTTTGCTGTAGATAACCCTCTGATGGCCAGGCAGGATAGGAATGGTTACATACTTCTTTTTCCATGAATTTTAGAGGTACCTCAAACTAGTTCAAACTATCCACTCTTCATGCTAGCTGCACGACTGTCTAATGGGTACCTTTTGATTTCAGAGGTCTAAACCTCCACCCTCACGGCATGCTAACACCTTCATTTTCATGCCTTCTATAAAGAGCCATGAGGTCTGATCAGACGTGTGCAGACCACTGGTCACTCCACTTTTCCTTACTCTCAATCACCCTTCTCTATACCTCAGATCATCTAGTTTCTTTGTCCCATAAATACCCTAAACCCTTTCCTCAGGGAGGTTTTGAGATCTGGGGCTCCTGCCTCCTCACAGTTGGCTGCCTTGTGAATAAACTTTCTTCTGAAAAACTCATCACTTTGATTATGAGCAAACTAGGTGACAGGGAAAACTGACCTTGCGAGGCAACACTTCCCTTGGCCGATCTCGGTCCACAGCGCTGCTTCTTCCTCGTGCTTTGCTGCTGCAGGTGAAGCTGCGGGGTCCTACCTCAGTGGTGTCCACTGTGAGAAGCAGGCACTGCTCCCTTGTCTGTTCAAGGGTCTCTTAGATGCTTCTGTCTCCCAGTCCCACCCCAAGCATATATTTGGCTTTACCTGAGAAGAGAAACATGAAAAACTGGGAGCTAGAAACACAAGCATCTACATATATCAGCTCCCTGGGCAGTGAGCAGGAGAGGGTAGAAGATGAAATGTGTCCAGCAAGGCGAATGCAGTTTCCATGAAATTTTGATTTTTTTTCCAGTAAAATGTCCCTATCAGTTGCACCCATGGATACCTCCTCTAGTTGGGCTAGATTCTGCATGCTGCAGTCCAGTAGCTCATGGTCCACAGCACAGACCTCTTCAAATTTAACATGAATGGGGACCACTTTCCTTCTTGTCTCTCTGTGTTATGCAAGTCCTGGACTCGCTTTATCACTGGCATATTCCCATACCTGGAATAGTAGCCATTTTTGTACAGGGATGAAGACATTGATTTATGGCTTTTGAATCCATGTTTGATTCCCATTGTAAGAGCCACCACCTTTCTCCCTCTTTCCCACCACCTTTCTGTGTTACTTCAGTAGGAAGCTCTAACCATGTTTGGTTCTCTCTCTCTCTCTCTCTCTCTCTCTCTCTCTCTCTCTCACACACACACACACAACAGGGTCTAACTCTGTAGCACAGGCTGGTCCTGAACTCACTATGGAGCCCAGTCTGGCCTTGAACACACGGCAGTCCTCCTGCCTCAGCCTTCCAAGTGCTAGGATTACAGGTATGTACCACCATGCCCAGCTTACGTGGTGCTGGGGAATTGAACTCAGGGTCTTGAACTTACTAGGCAAGCGCTTTAACCGCTGAGCTATTCCTGTAGCCTTGTAGTCTCCTTTCTTTGACCTGTGCTGCAAATGCCTGTTCTTTCTGGTAGCAAGTGGCCTTGGCCAAAGGTTTCAGTGCTTGTTTGGTAGCCAGCACCAGAGCAGCAGCCCCAGCTCCAGGAAATCCTGTCTCCAAAGCAAAAGGGAGGAGATGGGGATTCAAATCAGCCGAAGGTATCTACACAATCCTCCCCCACCTCCCAGTCTCTTCCTGAAAACACTCTAGTTTCTTAATAAGTCATGTGTCCTTCAAGGCTGATAACAAGTCAGTTTCCAGCTTGGAGTCACACTAGGAAGTCTGAGGTTTGGATTCTGTTTTTGTTTTTCCTTTTTTTGTGGCATTTAGGATTGAGCCCAGGGCCTTCACCCTGATCTACATCCTCAGCCCATTTTCTATTTTTATTTTGAGACAGGTATTTCTAAATTGCTAACATGCCCACCATGGACTTGAATTTGTGATCCTCCTGCCTCTGCCCCCCCCTCCCCTCCCCACCCCGAGTGCTGGGATTACAGGCACGTTCCACCAGGCCTGCTTTGGGAGCTTTCCACAACTGTCTCTTGAGTTTACTTCACAGGGTATGTGTTTTCATTTTTCACTGACTGATGTTTTAAAATTTCTATTTCTCTGATCAGCACCTTTAGGAGACTGCCTGCCTCCACTCTCAGTTCCAAGAAGTCCTATGGGACTTAACCCACCCTTTCAACCCCAGGATTGTGAAAATAACCCAGTCAAACTCATGAGTCTCAGCTCTGGCATTTTGCCAGCACTATCAGGAAGAAAAAGTCTTTCTAGGAGGGCTGATTATACCAAGATGGAACTCTTGGGAGTCACATTGTTATGGCACGGGGAGGGCAGTCCTGAAAGCGAAGTGGACACAGAGAAAGGCAGAGTTGTAACATGACATGTATTCTTATGACTTGATTTGGGGACTTGGATCTCACCTTTTCTGAAGCTAGCCCTGATCCTGAGCTTCACATTTACGTGAGATAGTAATTTCACCCTTCTCTTTGGTGCCTTTGGGTTTTGTTACTTTGACTGGCTTAACATAGTAGAGATCAATTTCCATGATTTGCTGCCCAAAAAATCCTAATTGGTACGCCTTCTGCAAAATCCAGTCTTGGTCAGATCAAAAGGCTGATCTCACAGCCACAACTTCCCTCTCGCTTTGTGGTGATATTGCAAGGCTGTCTCAGGGAGGGATTTAGCCTTAACACTGAGGCAGTAATGTGTGAAGAGAGAAACACATTTGACTCACTATTTAGGGTAATGATTGAAACCCAAATTCAGCTGAGATTTGAGCTTGCATCAAAAAATTCTGCAGTGGATCCCAATGTATAGCCCCGCTGTGTCTTCCTGCCCACCTCATCCTGCACTTGTGCCCCTTGCATGGGGGAAGACTCAGCACATCTCTTCGTTACCCAAAGTAAAGCTTTGCCACACATTCTTAGGAATGATCATTGCAATGCAGATTTTTTTGCCTAGAAATAGAGTAAAATTTCATACCTACAACAGACTGCAGTTTTCTCTCCCCTTAAGCCACCCTACAACCCCCACTTGTCCTGGGCTCCCCCAGCTTACCTGCCATCATACCATCACTTATTTATTTATTTTTTCAGCACAATTAGCATTGAACTTGTCTTCCCTATTCATGATATGAGGCTGGGTTTAAGCACAGAAAAAAAAATCATCATCCCAAACAACACTGTCCTCAACAGGCTAGAGATGTGGCTCAGCAGAATGGCACAACTGGCTCAGCTGGCATAAAGCTGTAACCAATCCCCAGCATCTCCTACCAACCCCTCCAAAAATATATGTACAAAAATTTTTCACCTGTAAATCAAAGACTCTTATGTTACTCAGATATACCTTCTTTAGAAGGATTAGAGAGAGGGAAGGTCTTCTTCATGAGCATACTTACTTGATTTTTAAATTATTGAACAAGACTTATGTCATGGTTTGGATCTGGAGTGTCCCCCGAAAGCCTCATGTACCTGTGGATACTGTGTAGAGTTGAGAGATGGGACCTGGCGGGAAGGGGAAGGTGCTTGGGGCTTGACCCGGAGGGGCATGTGCTGGTTCCGCCCTTCCTGACTAGTTCAGCTCTGCCATCCTGCCATAAGGCTCTCCATCTCCAGGAACATGGTTCTAGCTGGGGTCTTATGATGGGATTCCATCATTTTCCAGCTGCCCACCCATGAACAGACTGAGACCTTTTGAAACTGTAAGCTACAATAAATCTTTCTTCCCTAAGTTGTGGATGTTGGGTGTTGAGTCGCAATGGCGAAAACGTAACTAAGACAACTTGATTGATAAATTATAGTATGAAGTAATTATTGTATGAACCCCAAAGGAAAATTGTTAATGTGAGCTTATATTTTTTAGCTAAATTGAGGTATAATTGAGAAATAAAACATATGATGAAGTTATATGATATGTTTTTATGCAGGTATACATTGTAAAATGTTTACTACAATTGTGGTTTCAGGACCCTGATCCATCTACACCCTTCCATGCTGTGTAACAGGAAAGACACTCAGGAGGCCCAAGTTTTTGCTATTCCAGAAAGTGAAGGGGTGATCTGTGTGCAGACATATGAGATTTTAAAAAAGTACAATGTTCCTGAAATTCAATAAAATATTTTTATTAATTTTTTAAAAATTGGGCTAATTAACATATCCTTCCCTTTATATGGTTGCCCAAGGTTTTTGAAACAGATTTTTTTCCTGTCATGGCTTATAATTTTTTTCCTTCCTTCCTCCCTTCCTTTCTTTTCTTTTTCTCTCTTTCTTTTTGCTTTCTTTTTTGAGAGAGGGTCTCACTCTGTATTCTGGTCCTGAAATCACTATGGAGCCCAGGCTGCCCTTGAACTTATGGTAATCTTCCTGCCTCAGTCACCCAGGTGCTGGGATTATAGTCATGCGCCACCATGCCTAGCTTATATGGTGCTGGGAATGAAATTCAGGCTTTGCACTTGATAGACTATGCAAGCAATGGCTAATGGACTAATACCACGTACTGTGCTTTTCCTCCAACCCCTTATAATTCTTTAAAATAATATATATATATATATATATAAATTATATATATATATATATACAGACTGATTTTATATATAAAATCAAATATATATTCTCTGTTATAGTTACTTTTTCATTGCTGTGACTCAATACTCGACATCCATAAATTTAGGGAAATAAAAGTTTGTTTTCACTCACAGCTTCAGAAGGTCACAGTCTATTCAGGGGCAGCTGGCAGCAGCAAGAATATGGCAGAGGCAGAGGTGGAGGGAGCTCCTCACAATATCATAAAAAAGAAGCCAAGTCCCATCAAGTCCAGTCTCTCCCCAGAGGACAAAACTATAACAATCTTTCTTCTTCCTTCCTTTTATACAGTTTGAGTTTCCATTTGGGCCTCCCACATCTAGGTGTGTGCTCTTCCCTCATTCTCTAGCCCACAAATCACTCATACTCTAATCCAGGTTGGTTCTCAATTCCCAATCTAGGTGTCGTTCCTAAACCCTAATCCAGGTGTGGTTCTGAATTGCCTCAAGTTAACAATCTTTCCAATGGTGACATCCTCTAACTGGAGATTGGCTTATAAAGGTTCCCAGGGGCCTTTCAAAAAATTATTTTTCAAAACCAGGAGTGGTGGCACATGCCTGTAATCCCAGTGCTCAGAAGGCTGAGTCAGGAGGTTTGTGGTAAGTTTGAGGCCAACCTGGGCTACATAGTGAGTTCCGGACCAGCCTGGACTACAGAGCAGGAGCCTGTCTCATAAATACATAAATAAACAAATACTTAAATGAAGGGCTGGAGGAATAGCTAAGTGGTTAAAGTGCTTACCTGTAAGCTCAAGACCCTGAGTTAGATTCCCCAGCACTCCATAAGCTGGGCATAGTGGCGCCCACCTGTAATCCCAGCAATTAGGAGGCTGAGGCAGGACTGTTGTAAATTCAAGGGCAATCTGGGCTACATTGTAAGCTCAGGACCACCCTGAGCTACAGAGCAAGACTCTGCCTCAAAAATAAAAAAATAAATAAAATTCTGCTTAAATTGGCTGCTTTGTCCTGTCACTTGCTTACACAATCCTACCACTGCTGTGGCTCATTCCCCTCACTTGCTTCAAGTCAGCCTTTGCTTTCTCATGGATTGTACCAACTCAGGTATATACCCATTCCCTTGTCTCTAAATCTTCTGCCTCATCTCCTGCTTCCAGTAACTTAGATGTCCCCCACCTGGTGGAACAGGATGGCACAGCAAAAGACCAGTGCTAGCAAGTGAGGCTTCATGTGTCTTTACAGTTGTCCCCGTTGCTCACATCACAGCCTGAGCTCTGCATCCTATCAAATCAGCAGCAGGACCAGACTCTCACAGGAGTGAGAACCCTACTGTGAGCCGGCATGAGAGGGTTCTAGCTTGCATGCCCTTATGAGAATTCAATGCTTAATGATCTGAGGAAGAGCCAAGGCACGGCTGCCACCACATTTCTCACTCGTACCTTGTTCTGGATAAAAACTGTCTTCCACAAAACTGGTTCCTAATGCCAAAAATTTTGGAGCTGCTGGCCTAGCTCCCTCCTCAGATCTCAGGATCAAGTGCTTCAGAGAAACAACCCACCTACACGCTGTTGCCTGTTTGCACACTGCCTTTTGGGTTAGGCTGTATTTGCAGTCTCCAGCAAATTCATGGCCTAGCTGCACTTGGGGCACTGAGTTGTTGCAGTGGGATGTAAGAGGGCTGAGCATGGGCTGAGGGAAACCCTCTTGGCAAAACAGTGGGCATGACAACTCCTGTAGGGCTGGAGACCACAATGTCCTTCCTATATCCACATCTGGAATATCGATTGGTTCCCACTCCAGAGCATAAGCCAGTAGAGAGCCCAGCACTTGAAAGGCTGAGGCAGGAGGATTGTGCCTGTGCCAGAGGACAGAGATTGGAACAAGAAAATAGCGTTCAGGGCTGGAGGAGTCACACAATGGTTAGAACACTTGCCTGGTAAGTACAAGGCCCTGGGTTTAATTCCCCAGCACCACATAAGCCGGGTGTGGCGGCATATTCCTATAATTCCTAGCACATGGGAGGCTGAGGCAAAAGTATTGTTGTAATTTCGAGGCCAATTTGGGCTCCATAATGAGTTAGGACCAGCCTGGACTACAGAGCTAGACTCTATCTCAAAATAAATAAATAAATAAAAATCACTCACTGAAAAAAAAAACATTACTCACTGAGAAGAGCAGGGGGGAAGAGGACATAGATTCTTATCTTTACCTGATGCTGGCTGTCCTTGCATAGAAACTCTTCTGCTCTGATATCCTAGAAGGCAACACCAGAACTAGATATTACCAAGGGGCAAACTTCAATTTAGTTTTAGAAATATTTCTTTTGGGGTGGGAGGTGTAGCTCTGTGGTTAAAGTGCTGGCCAAGCATGCACAAACCCAAAGGCTCGATTCCCCAGCACTGCATAAAAATAGTTGGGTATGGTAGTACACACCTGTAATTCCAGCACTCAGGAAACTGAGGCAGGAGGATTGTCATGAGTTTGTGATCAGCCTGGGCTTCATAGTGAGTTCAAGACCAGCCTGGACTACAAAGTGAGCCCTTGTCTCAATTTTTATTTCCAGTCAAAACTATCCCAGGCAGGGGCTGGAGGAATGGCTCAGCGGTTAAAGCTCTTAGACAAGAGCTTAAATATCTGAGTTCGATTCCCCAGCACCACATAAACTGGGCGTGGTGGCGCACGCCTGTAATTCCAGCCCTCGGGATTCTGAGACAAGAGGATTGTGGTGAGATCAAGGTCAGCCTGGGCTCCGTAGTGAGTTCAAGACCAGCTGGGCTGCAGAGCAAGACCCTGTCTCAAAAAAAAAAAAAAAAAAAAAAAAAAAAAAAAAAAAAAAAAAAAAAAAAAAAAAAAAAAAAAAAAAAAAAAAAAAAAAAAAAGTACACACAAAAACTATCCTAGGCAACCTTTGGAGACAGCTCCCCAGTTGTCTCTCCTTTTGTGATAAATGAAATTTCTACAAGGTTGAAGGGGGTGAAATAGATGTCCTCTGAGGTCTATCCTAGCTCTGAGTTTTGACATTTGGAATGCTTAGTTAAATGAACCAAGACTGAACAGTTATTGCTTTGTTGTTTGAATGAGGGTTGGTTTATTAAAGAACATGAATGAATGAAATTATTTGGTTGTTCCAATAAATATGGAATGTTTGATTGAAGACTGGTTCAGTTCATTTGTTGACTAGTTAAATGAAGGTTAAGTGGTTGTTTTCAAGAATGAGTTACTAAATATAAATGTAGATGAAAGGGCTAGTTGAATGAAGGCTTAATGACTAATAGGATTCAGTTCCTTGGTTTCCACTCTGGTTTTTGTTTGTTTGAGACAGGATCTCACTCTTTAGTCCAAGCTGGTCCTGAACTCACTATGTAACCTAGGCTGGTCTCGAACACACAGCAATCCTCCTGCCTCAGGTTCACTCTATGTAGCCATGGCAGGCTCTTGTGGTACTGGGGGCCAGTACAAGCCAGGCAAGCGCTTTAACTGATGAGCCGCAGCCTCCAGCCCTGTTCCTTTTCTTATTTTTCCCTTTCCCTTTATCTTTCTTTTCCTCCAGTGTGGTCAAATAGAAAGTTCTTTTTTTTTTTTTTTTTTAATGGAATCTTGCTATGTTTGCCCAGACTGGCCTTGAATTCTTGCCTCAGTCTTCCAAGTAGCTGAGGCCACAGGCATATACCACCATGCCTGCGCAGAAACTTTTAAAAGTGTGTGCTGGGTGTGGCAAGCACTGCTGACACCTTTTGCATAATCAAGATTTCACCTTAAGCAAATCTGGTTGCCAGGGATGTGCCCACAGTGACTGGTCTAACCTGCCTCTGGACTGATGGGATATTTGAATTTAACCTCTTGGGTTAAAGGACTGGAGTTGAAGGTCAAAGCTGGAGTGGGGCCTGTTTAGCCCAAGTCCCTGCACTTCAACAGGGCTTCCTCGTGTGTTGTTTTCTGTGTAGGAAAGCAGAGGGTGCGTATCTGGAAAGAAAATACCTTCCAAAACATTTTTTTAAAGCCTACAATTTCACCAGTGGTCATACCTTTGCTTTACACAGCTAAGGGACTGTTGAGGTGGTACACTCTACCGAGCTTTTGTAGAGGTTGGATTACTGTGACTTTCGAGCAAGTGAGCTTACTGGTAAAATGTAATAGACATCAGAGAAGGAACATGAACAAAACCCTTAGTGGCTAGGTTAATCAACTATTGCTATCAGCTCTATTAAATAAAAATTACAGGAGGTCATTGTTCTGAATTAAGCTCTTATATCAGGCCAAAAGTCAGGAAGCACATTTTTAAGACTGCTTGAATGTGTGCTTTCCTATGTTGCAATCCTAATTAACCCCAAACAAATGAGACTTTTCTTTCTCGTTGTAGCAGTCCTAAGGATTGAACCCAGAACTTGTGTGTGCTAGGCAAGTGCCCTCCCATTGAGCCTCACTCACCCCGATTCCCCCATTTTCTTTGTTCTCAACTAAGCTGACTAGAACAAAAACAATATCAAAATGGAGTCATACATACCAAAACCCAAACCAAAATGAATTTGCTATCTTATTTTCCGAGAAACCAGAATTAGAGAGCTAACAGTAAATTTGCCTAATAGGCCAGTTTTAATTGGCATGATCAAGAAGACTTTTCTGACTTAGTCCTTTTCTTTTTAATGATTTTTTGTTTGTTTGTTTGTTTGTTTTGAGACAGGGTCTTGCTCTGTAGTCCAGGCTGCTCCTGAACTGTGTAGCCCAGGCTGGTCTTAAACTTATGGCAATCCTCCTGTCTCAGCTTCCCGAGTGCTGAAATTAAAAGCATGCACCACCAAGCCTGGCTTATGTTATGCCCCCTCACCCCCATTTTTTGATATAAGGTCTTGCTCTGTCATCTAGGATGCTTTAGAACTTACTTTGTAGCCCAGGCTGGCCTTGAATTTAGCAATCTTCCTGCCTCAGCTTCTCAAGTGTTAGGATTACAGGTATATGCCACCACGCCTACTTTATGGGGTGCTGGGGAATCAAACTCTGGACCTTGAGCTTGCTAATCAGACACTGTAACCACTGTGCTATTCCTCTATCCCCTCTTAGTCCTGGTCCTTTTATTTAAAATAAGTAGCCTGAAATAATCAGATGTTAACTAAGCAGTTGTTTTCTCACTCTGTTTTGCTATACCTGCCTTACAAAAGAATAGTAACATTGAGGGGCTGGAGGAATGGGTCAGCAGTTAAAGCCCTTGCCTAGCAAGCGCTAAGACAAGCACTAAGTAACCCAGTTTGATTCTCTAGCACCACATAAGCCAGGCGTGGTGGCGCACACCAGTAATTCCAGCACTCAGGGAGGCTGAGGCTAAGGCAGGAGGATTGCCTTGAGTCCAAGGCCAGCCTGGGCTCCATAGTGAGTTCAGGACCAGCCTGGGCTACAGAGAGAGAGAGAGACTGTCTCAAAAGCAAACAAACAAAAAACAAGAATAACATTGAAATGACTAATCTACTTTTTTCCTTTAATACTAGCAATTGAACCTAGATCCTTATACATAATAAGCAAACAGCAATCAACCTCAGAGTCTTTTAAAATTTTTGTTTTGACAGTTGTGGGGTTTTTATTTATTTATTTATTTATTTATTTATTTTTGAGACAAGGTCTTGCTCTATAGCCCAGGCTGGCACAGAACTCAATTTGTTGCAACAGGCTGGCCTTGGACTCACAGTAATCATCTAGCCTCAGCCTCTGGAGTGCTGGGATTACGGGCATGCTCCACCACACCCAGGTTTATGTGGCCTTGGGAAATTGAACTCCAGGCCTTGAGTTTTCAATGCAAGAGCTTTTATCAATATACCATTCCTCCAGCCCTAATATTTTTGTTTTGAAATAAGGTTTTACTGAATTTCCCAGGCTTAAATTTGTGATCTTGCTACCTTAGTCTCCCAGGTAATTGGGATCATAAGGGTGTACCACTGTACCCGGCTAGATCTTTTTTGTTTGAGACAGGTTCTCACTATGTAGTTCATGCTGACCTTGAACTCAAGATCCTCTTGCCTCAGTCTCTGGATTGCTGGGATTACAGGTATGCCTTACCACATCTGTCCTGTTTTTACTTTTGAGGACTGGGGGCTGGTATTGGGGAATGAGCCCAGGGCCTTAACACTGAGTTTTATGTCTGGATCATTTTTTATTTATTTATTTATTTTTATTTTGAGACAGACTTGCTAAGTTGTTCTCCCAGACATGGTCACTTCACTATCTTGAAATTGCTTTAAACCTGCAGTCCTCTTGGCTCAGCCATCATGCTCCTTGTTTCTCTGCTGTCTTTCAAGCTTTTCTTTATAAAACTAGCATCTTAGAGCTAGGGGTGTAGCTTGGTGCTAGAACACTCACCTGGAAAATCTGAGGCCCTCAGTTTGATTCCTGCAAATAGCTGACCTCTTCTGTTTGGTTCATTGGACCACTTAGTCTCCATGGGTTGACTCTAGAATTGAAAATAAATCCAAATAAAGTCTTTAAACTAAATTGTTATCATCTCATCCTTTGACCTTTCCTTGGGTCAATCTGGTCTATTAACTGAGCTGCTTGGTGTCCTCCTAATGGGGACAGAGAAATCTGGGCACAGGCTGAGTAAACAGGAAATGGTCCAGGTTTTTTTTTTTTTTTTTTTTTTTTTTGGAGACAGGGTCTCCCTTTGCAGCCCAGGCTGGTCCTGAATTCACTATGGAGCCCAGGCTGGCCTTGGACTGACTGACTTATGGCAATCCTCTTGCCTCCTGAGTGCTGGGATTACAGGCGTGTGCCACCACGTTCAGCTTACATGGTACTGGGGAATTAGTGCTTGATTTAGCACTTGCTAGGCTAGTATTTTAACCGCTGAGCCATTCCTCCAGCCTTTTCTTTTTCTTTCTTACTTTCTTTCTTTCTTTCTTTCTTTCTTTTTTGTAACACTAGAAATCAAGCCTAGGGCCTTCGCACTGAGTTACATTCCCAGCCCATTTTATTTTTTAAGTGACATTATTTATTTATTCATTTATTTGGAGGCAAGGTCTCAATGTATAGTCCAGGCTTGTCCTGACCTCACTATGTAGCCCAAGCTGGCTTAAAACTCATGGCAATCCTCCTGCCTCAGCCTTCTCTGAGTGCTGGGATTGGGATTACAGTTGTGCGCCATCACGCCCAACTTCTATGGTGTTGGTGAAGTGATCCTGAGGCCTTGCTCTTCCTAGGAAAGTGCTCTCTAATCACTGAACTGTTCCTTCAGCCCATTTTTGTTTTCTATTTTAAGACGGAGTCTCATTAAATCACTAAATTGGCCAGCCAGGGTTCAAATTTGTGATCCTCCTGCCTCAGCCTCTCAAAGTCGGGCCCAGTGTGGGCCAAGTTCTTGAGCAGTGTTCTGGGCTGTGTTCCTATGAAGGCCCAGGGTAGGATTCTGAAGAAGAGTCATAGGGGGCTCTTGAAGTTTACCTACAGATTTGCAGAAACTGGAAGAGGCCCAGAGACGGTCCCTCCCATTCCTCAGAGTTTAGCCTGTGTACAGAGATGGATAAGGTACATATCTGTCCCCCGCTTCCTGCAGTCCCACCTCCATAAGCTACAGAAGCAAAGAACTCAAGAACTGCAGGTAATAGATGTGATCCCTTCACTAGCTAAAAGTGTGAGCTATGCCCTCCCACCTCCATTAATTTCTGGCCTCATTCTGGGATGAGCTCATTTCAACTGTAGCACTGCCGAGTACGTGCTGTCTTTCACCTCACTGGCCAGGCAACTAGCAGTCAAGAACACAGAACCCCAAAATCTAAGGTCTCATTCACATGCTTGTGTTCAGGAAATTCTTATTAACACAAAGGTCTTCAGAGGCTTCTAGGTCCCCAGTCTCTGGTCTGTGCCTGGTTGTTGGTCCAAGGCCCCCTTTCCTCCACCAGTGAGACCTCCTTGGGGACCCTGGGTTCCTTCTTGTTGGCCATTTGTGGAGCAGCATCTTTTGAAAGAGTCTACTAACTCTAATTCTTGCAAAGTAAGAGAAGAGGCCTTGCATTTGTGCCCTAGAAGTTCTACGTCCCCTCAAATGTGCTGTCTTCCTTCCAGGCTCAGAGTCCCATTGGATCTTGGACAGGCAGAGCTTGTCAGGCTGAAAAGGTCCTGTTTTAATCTTCCAGGGCTTATTTACATTGGATGATCTCATGTGACTGCCAAAGCAGAGAGGGCCTTTTCCAAGGTGACTTGCTAAAGTCCTCCCCCAAGAACAAAGGAGAAGCTTTCTGTCCTGTTAGACTTTGGCCTCCTCCAGTTAGTTCGTTCCATAGAAAGGAAGTGATTTCAGTGACCATAAATCAGTTTATACCATGCCAAAACGTTCCTTAGAAAGGCCTCAGGGTCCTCTGTGTTTCCCTGTGGTGCAGGAAAAGGATGACCAAGAAAAATCTTCACACATGAGCACCTCCTCAGACATATCTTAGCCTCAGGAGACCTTGCAAGTCCCTCTGATGAAAGAATTCTGCAGCTAAAATATATTTAAAGTAAAACCTATCTCCAAGATGGATATGGTGGTATATACCTGTAATACCAGGCTGGGAGGCTGAGGTAGGAGGGTCAAAAATTCAGGAGGATCAAAAATTCATTCCCAGCCTGAACAATTAGCAACTAAGCAAGAAATAAAAAAAGTTTCAAAATAAAAAAAAATTAAAATGGGCTGGGGATACAGCTTAGTGCAAAGGCTCTGGGTTTGATCCCCAGTACCACTGAAATAAATGAATAAATAATAAAAATCATCTGGAGCTGGGCATGGTGGTGCATGCCTGTGAGCCCAGCACTCAGGAGGCTGAAGCAAGAGTCCAATTGCGTTTGAGGTTAACCTACAATGGCATACCACTTCTCACCCATTAGGATGGCTATTATTAAAAAAAAAAAAGCGAAAGTTAGCAAGTATAGTCAAAGATGTACAGAAACTGGACACTCTGGCATTGCTTGGAGAAAACAAAATGGTACAGCCACTGTGAAAAACCAATTTGGTTCTACTGGATCTTAGAGAAGCAGTTCTTCAACAAGTTAAACTTAGAGTTGCCATATGATGTAGCTATTTCACTGTTAAGTATTTAACCTAAGGAAGTTAAAGCAAGACCTCAGGTACTTGTACCCCTGTGTCCACAGCAGCATTATTCACAATAGCCAGAGGTACAAAGGCCTCGATTGTCCACCAACAGATGAATAGGTAAATGAAATATGGTTGATCTAAAAAGTGAGGTTTTTTTTTTTTTCTTGTATTGGGGTTAAATCCAGGGTCTTTGCATTGAACTTTATTCCTTGATTTTTTTTTTTTTGAGATAAAATCTCAGTGAGTCACTGAGCTGCCCAAACTGGGCTTTAAACTTGTGATCTTCTTGCCTCAGCCTCCTGAAGTGCCTGGAGTACAGGTGTGCATGCTGAACTCAGAAATTTTTTCAGTCTTTATAAAAAGAATACATTTCTGATACATGTTAATAACATAGGTAAACACTGAAAATATCTCACAGTAGTCCTCCCCCTCAGCCTCCCCAGCTCTGGGATTACAGGCATGTGCCACCACACCTGGCTTCTGTTGTACTAGGGAATTGGACTCAAGGCCTTGTGTTTGCTAGGCAAACACTTTGATGGCTGTGCTATTCCTCCAGCCTCACAAGTAAAGTGAAAAGAATCTTTAAACTAAGCCCTGATTTTGTCCTTTACAATAAGGTATGTAGACTAGGCAAATTCATAGATGCAGATAGTAGCATAAGAGGAACCCAGGATCTTTGGGAAGGAAGCAGAGCTATTTTTAAATGATTACAGAGTCTCTGGGATGATGAAAAAGTTTGGCAATGGGCTGGGATTCATGGTTGCACAACATTGTAAATGTACTTAATGACAGTATTGTACACCTAAAAGTGGTCAAAGGGGTAAAGTTTATGTTGTATATCTTTTAACACTCTCTCTGTCTCTGTCTCTGTCTCTGTCTCTGTCTCTGTCTCTCTCTCTCTCTTTCTCTCTCCAGACCACCATTCTGTGCCTGATGCCTAAATTTGGTAATTTGGTATCTGGACCTCAGCTGAAGGTCCTTTCCTACTGAAAGGTATGATTTCCTAAAGGAACCAAAGAAGGCTGCATTCTATCAGCTTTCCACAAACACAAATATTTTTTTACTCCATATCTGTGAGATGAGATGGCCTGAGAGAAACAGAAACACTCCGCCAGTCCCCTGGAATAGCACCCAGGAAGAGCTTCTTCTTTTTCACTTTTTCTTTTGACTGGAAATTGTCTTGCTCAGAGGTGCATTTAGGATTTATAGAGTCTTTATTGTATTGGTAGGGAATTGGGCATAGGGGCACATGTTGGTAATTCCAGCTACTCAGGAGGCAGGAGGATCCCAAGTTCTAAACAAGCTTGGGCAACTTAGGGAGACCCTGTCTTGTCAACAACAATAACATCCTCCCTCTCCCCCCTGCAAAAATAAAAGGAAAGAAAGAAAAGGAGTGGGACACACTAAAGGAGAGGGACACACTAAAGTACTTGCCTAATAGACTCAAAGCCCTGGGTTCAATCCTCATGACCACAAAAACAGGGAAGGACTGGAGGAATAGCACAGCAGGTAGACTGCTGGCCTAACACGCATGAGGCCCTGAGTTGATTCCTCAGCAACACATAAGCCAACTATGGTAGCACATGCCCATAATCTCAGCACTTGGAAGGCTGAGGCAGGAGGATTGTGGAGAGTTCAAGGCCAGCCTGGGTTACATAGTAAGTTCAGAACCAGCCTAGACTATAGAACAAGACAAAACAAAAATAACAGCATGGAAACTGAGGTACACACAGGAGGGCATGGTCTACCTAAAGCCAAATGCTTTCTTGACTCTCCGCTCAGTGCTCTTTGCCCTGTGCTCGGTCGCTGAGAACAGACCACGCTGGGCTGGCTAGGCAGGGTTTCAGGAGGGAAATGATGACCTATGATTTTTGGTCTCTGAAGCCTCTTCAACTAATCTAGGGTGAGGGCCAGTACCCATAATCAGATAAAAATGAAGCTACTTCTATTCTACCTTGTGTAGTGGGGACACATCACCTACCCCTAAGCATTTCCCCATCCAGAATATGCCTCTCCTTCAGACCCTTCCCCCTATCAGACATCGGCAGTCATTTCCCTAGACTGTGTCCCCTTAGGTTACAGAATAATAAAATGGGCCAGACATAAAGTTCCCAGATAACTTTATCTGGCTAGCTGACTATCACATGGAGGTAAAGCCTGCCTCAAATGCTGATGAATACAGACTTAAAAGGGCATGTTTGCTTAGGCTGAAGGTCAGGAGAACCCTCAGAACAGATCTTTCTTTTTACTCCAAGTGCCTCTCCAGGCCTGAAATCCCCTAGCTAAAGAACAGTGCTTCAAATCTTTTTCCAACAAATTAAGAACAGTTTTGACAGAATGCTATTCCAACTCCAAAAGCAAACATAAAGTTTGATTTAAAAAAAATAAAGGGCCTGAAGGCCTTAACTAACCTCTAATACTCTGTTACAAATCAGTGTCCAGCACAGAGCTGATTTCAGGGAAATTTTGTTAAATTAAAAACTCTTAGCCCCAAGAATGTCATCCCTCCACGGTCTGAATTAGCAAAGGCTAAAGGGAAGCAGGAGGAAGACTTGGGCAGGGCCAGAGATCACAGCAGGCTGCTGTTGGATGAAAGCCCTCACCCTGCCTGGGGTGGGAGATCGGCAAGGGCTTCCTGATAGGAGGGACTTCTAATTTGAAATCTGCCTATCTACGGGCATTGCGGCAGGCTCAAGGGTAGGAGCAGAGGAAGGTCATTTAGTCAAAGAAGGTGGCTCTGGACTGAAAGTCCTTGTGGCATGAGGGCCCGATGTGACCTGGAGTTGGGGTTATAAGGGAGAGTAGCTCTGGGTTCCTGGCAGGGTAGAGGGGCTCCAGGACCTCAGGGGAATCCCATACAGGTGTGGCAGGGCTCAGGGCTCAAAATGTGGAATCCCAGGTACTCAAAATATGGAATCGCTCCGCTCCAGGATTCTCCTTGACTCATCTCCATGGACAGCACAGCTGCTTGTACAAGGTCTCTTGCCTGGTGGCTTTTTTCCTGTGACATTTAACCCCACACAGGCTGCCTGATACCTGTCTTCTGGAACTGTCACTTCTCTCTGCCTGCAGTCTTCACCTCAGTAACCCAGCACAACACCAGAAACAGAGGCAGTGGGCTAAGAGCGAAGTTCAACTGCAATCTGGAATCCTACTGGGTCAGAGCCAGGAAAGGTCATGGGGATTGTTCAGACCAACCTACTCACTTTACAAATGAAGATACCTAGACTCAGACCCAGACAGAGGGAGTCCCATACTGTTCAGTCTGTTGGAAGCAGAGACAAAATTAGAACTCATGCCTATTTATCTTTAGCTGAGAACCTTGCAGGAAGGAAATACGATATTGGCTAGAGTGGTGAGTTTCACACTTGATAAATCAGTTTGAGACATTGCATTGAAGTTAAATACAGTCATTTTAAGAGAGTCTTTGATAAGCTTAGACACAGGCACTGGCGAGAGCAGCTCCTCCATGAGATGCTCTACGTTTTAGGCAATTCAGAATATCCTTACATGAATTCATCTGGACTATCACTGAAGTGAAGGTACAAAATTTAAAAATTCAGGCAGAGAACTTTACCATGAGTAAATCTGGGCATCCTCAGGAAACTGAGGAGCCAGTTAGAAACACTTTGAGCTAGAACACAATCCTTGAGAGACAGCATGGACAGGCCAGGTCTAAGCTGCAGACTCAATTGTGATAGGCCACAGTGTGGGACTGGACTCCTGTCCTCTGCTTGCACCATGCTCCAGCCTTCTGCCTCTGTCACACAGGTCTGGGAGGGTCCTTCCAATGGTTTCTACCACGTGAAGACTTGTACAGCTCAGGGCCCACTGGCCTGAACATGCCTCTCTGGCCTTCCATGCTTGTCTGTAACATGGTGGAATGAATGTGGCCGGTGGGACTGGTGAGGATGGGGTGGAGGCCAGGGGGCTGGATCACTCATTAATCGGCGTTACCACTGGTAGTTTTGCTGGTGGCTGGTAAGTGAAAGTCTGAAAGTATCACCTGACCCTTCACTTCTGAAATATCATTTTTCAGATATAATGCAAAGAAAAAGGCAGGGTCTCAAAGGACTGATAGTCACAGTTACAAAACAAGTTTTGTCCCCTAGCTGGCAGCTGGGTTTTCATCCATAGATGAACACCTGCTCCCTGTGGCAGCCCTGGAAGGAGGCCCCTCCAAGCTCCCTCAGGGCCATATTTCCTCCCCTCTCACAGTGATCTCAGGTTATAATCATGTTTATCCTACCACTGGCCCCATACAGTCTGAGGGGTAACTGCTTTTTATTCAATATCACTGGTGCCCAGCACTTCACCTGAAAAAGAGAAAGCACCATAGGGATGGCTGAGCCATCAGCAGAGACCAAGTGCTCCTGACGCAACACATCCCCCTTCCCCACCCACCCAGACCCTATGACTGTCAAGAAGGAAGCAGAAACAAGTGGCCAATCAAGGAAACCAGATCTTGTACACAGTAGGCCTGAGTGAGCACTGGCCTCTGGGAAAGGCACGTCCAACTGACCTTGGTAAAGAAAGCACCGAGGCTTTGGTTGGCTCTCCAATGGCCTCCTAAATTTTTTTTGGCTCAGTAACACCCAAGATTCCGGGCATGTCTGCCTCTGGCCTTCTAAAAATACCCAAACTGTCCAGCACCTCCCAGATGTCTAAGCACTGAGTCTGTGATTTCCCTGCCTGTTTTGGGACAGCCCAGACATGGGCAGTTGAGGGCTCAAGTAGCTAAAGTCAACTCCTCTGCCTACCAACCTCCAGCCTACCAGCAGCTCAGCCCCACCTCTCAATGGAGGCCTAACTGCCTGAAGGATACAGTCAGCCGTTGTTGTTTCCTATCCCTTCTTGCAACATGTAAGAGGCCTGAAGTACAAGGACTTGCCCATGGCAACTGTAACACTGAGGCCCTCCCCACACACTCCACATCACTCAGTTCTTGCCTGCTCCTGCCCCACTTTCTGCAGGCTGCCTGGAGTTCAAGTCTTTGAGCTCAGTCTGACCGCTTCTGGGCTCTCTATAAGTTCCAGACAGCAGTAGCAAGGCTCCTGGGGTCTCCATGGACCTCTTGAATGTCTAATCCAGAGTACAGATCAGTAAGTATAGGTGGATTAAATGATCAAGTATAGTGCTAGCCAGCAACATGCATGGAGCCAGGCTGGGGGACAGAGGATTCAGATACTAGTCTAGGGTCAGCCACTGTGATATTAAGTGTCCTCATGAATTTTCCTGGGTAAGTCTGTTAAATGGGGGCTAGATGAGATAGTGTCTGTAGCACCAAGGCAGCTTTGTTGTCCTGAAGCCATGAACTAACTGATGGTACGTCATTGAATATTCTAATTACGTCTTTTATCCATAGCAGGTATGTAAAGTTACATATTCTATTCATCCCCAGCCTCTCAGGTTTTCTTCCTTTTGTGCCTTCAGCATCCCTCTCTGGTCCGGGGCCTCTATGCCTAGTTCTCCCAGTAGAATCTCTGTCTGTTGCTAGATACGTAGAGGTGACCAATCCTCCTTCACTTCCTTATTGACCCGTGACCTTAGGTAAGGCATTGCCCTTTGCTGGGCTTCAGCTGTGTTACATCTAAAATGAAGGTGATAGGATTAAGAACATAGTTCAGTGGCAAAGCACTTGCATAGCGTGCACAGGCCCTAGGCTCAAACCTCAGTACCACAAAAATAAATATGAAGATAATAAGATCTACCTTAGAGAAATGTCATGAGAGTAAAGGAAATTTCATATCTCATCTCTCAGGTCATAAGCTACCTCCTGTAGAAAGTCTTTCCTGGCCTGCTAGGGTGATTTGGGTTCCTTTTCTGGCTGTCTAGTTAAGTCCTTCCCTCCTTTACAACATATCCACACTATGTGGTCACTGTTTCCTCATGCATCCATCTTCACCATGCTGAGGGCTCCACAAGGCCAAGAGACCCCAGGGCCCAGTATAGAATCTTCACAGATGAAAAGCCTGGGAAAACTTGACTGACAAAATCAGTGAATAAAGCCTGGGGAGAAGCAAAGGTGGTGCTGGAGTTAGGGAGGAGTCTGATTTAGGACAGCTCTAGTCAAATGGGGCAAATTCTAGTGGTAGGAATATGCATTGCTGCTTGGAGCCCTTCCCCCATTTCTCTGCCTAGTGAACTCATCCCTCAAGATCCCAAGCAGATTAGACAAATGTAAATCAAAACAACCTTGAGATTACATCTTACTCCACTAAGAATGGCTACAATCAAGAACTCAAGAAACAACAAATGCTGGCCAGGCTGTAGGGGAAAAGGAAATCATGAACTTGTATAGCCACTTTGAAAATCAGCATGGACATTCCTCAAAAAACTGAAAATAGGAAACAAAACAAAAAGGAATTACACAGGCAAAAGTACTTCTGGGGGTATCATAGACTTGACCATGTAGTTCAGGACCAGGCCTTTCTACAAACACTCTTGGGTCCATCATTGCATTCTGCTCCAGGCATATCCCTTTTCATGCCAGGGTTTCCCCATCTCTAAAATGTATGTGGTCTACCAAAGGCTCTTCGGGCTTATGATTCTCCATGAGTTTCCTCTTGTGAGGACTCTGTCCCCATCCATGTAGTTCAAATGAGGTTTCATCAAGGTCAAAACCCCAGTCTCCAGGGTTTTTGAGTAGTCAGCCTTTTTCTGCCACAGATTCCCAAGGGTAGAGACTGTTCTTTGGAGAGTACACCCCTGATGCTGTCTATTTTGAGTCCCAGGAGAAACAAAGCTGTCCCGGAACTAGTACGAAGGCTGGGGCTCATCGTCTGCTTGATGCTTACCAAAGAGGGAAGGAGGAAGCCTGACTAGAAAAGGAAGTACCTAAAGTGCCTGAGTGAGTGAAGCGGAAGTGCCTGAGGTCTGACAGTTGCTGTCTATGTGGTCTCTACAACAAGGAGGGAAGTAAAACTGTCTGGGCATCTGGCAGCTTCTATACTGAAAACCCATGGGACAGCGACAGGTGAGGCCTGGTACAGGCTCGCAATGGGGTCCACAGCCAAGGGGCTGTCCCGGAGAGTAGATTGGCTCCAGGGGTTGGGAGAAAAAAGGTCCTGAACCTGGTCATTCATGATTCAGGGCAAATCTTTTGGCAATCATTCTGTTATTTGCATAAACGGGGTTGGGCTACATTTGCCTGTGCAATGAGGATTTCTGGAATGATCGACACTGGGGATACAGAGACAAATTTGGTTACAAGAACCTGGCCTGTTTATCTGCTGACAGTGAACCTATATCATCCAGTGGGAGATAGGAAATCATGAGATAATAACTATGCTATTTTTTGGTGGTAGAAATAATCATGATTATTGAATTGTGCTTAAGTACTAAAAAAGCTCAGGACCACTGAACCAAGCTGGGAGTGCAGAGGGAGCTCCAGAGCTGCCACTGGTAACTATCAGTGGCCCAGCTGAGGCCAGAGTCTTGAAAGAAAGGGGAGTATAGAAAAGGACATAGCTAAATAAAATCTATCTGTTCATCATCTTTTGAACAAGGTTATGAAGGACTGGGAGGAGTAATTTAAACTTGGGGAAAGGCAGAAGGCTTTAAAGAAGCTGAGCTGTCATTTTAAGGGTGTAGGTGTCCTCATCAAATAAAGAAGAGGAATGAGAGTATTGAAAGCAGAGGGTATAGCATATTCATAAATGGGAAGCTGCCAAAGGACCTGATGGGTTGCTGGGTAGGAGACAACAAAATGGTGCGACTGGGAGATGAGGCTGGATAAACTGGCCGGAGTCACTCAGTGAAGAGCCCTGAATATCATATAAAAATGTTGAGTTTGCCAGATGAGATGATAGACTCTTGGAATCTCAGCTACTCAGGAGACTGGACCAGGATTGCAAGTTCAAGGTCACGCTGGGTAACTTAGCAAAACACAGTATTAAGAACAAAAAACAAGCAAAAAAAAAAAAAATTAAGAAAGAAGGAAAAAATACCTCGGGTGTGTGTGTGTGTGTGTGTGTGTGTGTGTGTGTGTGTGTGTGTGTTTGTGTAAAGGTCTTTTTTAAATGTAGGTTATGAAAAAATTAAAGCCTGGGCTTAATTTGGAGAGTTCTGGGCAGTCATGGAATGGTCTGAGGCAGAGGAACACTGATGAGACAGCTTGCTCTGACTGTGAGGAGGGCACAGAACAGGAGTGTAGGGCTGGGAGACAGGTAGAAGTGACTACAAAGCAGCAGTGGCAGATGACTGAGGGTGTCAGGTGCAGGACAGGGCCCACCCATGCTGAGAAACTGAAACTCTTCAGGAGTCCCAGAGGTATGGGGAAAATGAGAATTGAAACCTGGGCTCTGTGTGGCTGTGGTCTGGGCAGGTGTGGTTAGCAAGGGAAGTGAAAGGGTTAGGGTGACTGACAGACCGGCCTGAGGGAGGGAGATAATGGGGGGTAGGGGTGGGGCTGTAGGTCCATCTTACTACTGGAGTCCTGTTCCAGAGGACTTTGCCCTGAGGGAGGAAGACGGGCAATTTGCCCCTCCACGTCGCTGCCCCTTGCCCCTGCCCTCGGGGATCTAACTCCTGCCAAACCTTTGCTCAGCTTTCACCCAAGATAAGCCACTGTCTACCTACCCACATACATACCACCACCTTTTCCAGCACCCTAGGGTTTCTGCCTGGGTCCTGTCAGGTTCTCCAGAAACCCGGTCCCGAGCCACAGGCATCCTTGGTTCTTATAGCCTAACTGCTCACACTGCCTGAGCAATGGGGTATGACCACACTTTGCTTACAGCCATATTTTGTTGTGTGGTCTTGCTTTACCATGGCAGTTGCTGTTATCTTGCTGCAGGTGTCCTCACTCATCTGACTCTGTCCACAAGAGTTTGGGGGAGTTACAGAAATCAGAATCGGGCTCTGAGGTCTCCAAAGAAACACACACGGTATATGCATGTCCTAACACAGGAATGTTACAAGGCTGTTCATTGGCTGGCCCACAAGTCCTGACTAGACTCATTTGATTGGTAGATTCAATTGGAAGGAACTGTATTAGGAAGAGACTTTCATGAAAGGGAGAGTGTACTAAAGTGTGAGCAGGTTGAGGAAACAAATGTGGTGAGAGTGGGGCATGGTGGCATATACCTGTAATACCAACATTCTGGGAGGCTGAGTCAGGAGGATCAAAAATTCTAGTCCAGGCTGGGCAATTTTAGTGATTCTCTCTCTCCGTCTGGTACTGAGGATCAAATTTCACACTGAGCTACATCCTAGGCCCAGTTTTTTATTTTGAGACAGGGTCTTGTTAAATTGCTCAGGCTAGGCTCTAACTCACAATCCTTCTGCCTCAGTCACTCGGAGTACTGGGATTACAGGCTTGCATCACCAGTCCCAACTTAGATCCTGTCTTAAAATTAAAAAAAAAAAAAAATTAAAAACAGGGCTACAAATTAGGTTCAACGTGAAGGCCCTGATTCCATTTCACAATACTGAATGAGGAGGGGAGAGGACAGTAAGGCACCTGCTCAGGGGCAGGCAACTCTTGCCTCTAGGGCTAAAGGGTGTCGGGAATCATGCTGCTGGAGCTTAGTAGGACATATGGCTGCCTGGAAGAAACTATGATCGAGAAGGGAGCGCAGAGAAGCAGTTCAACCTCCAGTTTCCTTATGGCCTTAACCAACCTAAGTGGAAGCCCATTGACAAGGGGGCCTAGTGATATGTACAGCCTACAGGGTCAGCTTTCTGGGTGCAGTGCAGCGGTTGGGTGGGTAGGGGTGCCAGGTAGAGACTAACTATCACCCAAAGTGTCCCATGCCATGCAGATGACCACTCTGATGAACTGCCTAGATGACACCTGTGGCCTTGAGGCTGTCACATTCTTGTGATCATCACTGGAGTTGGAGCTTTTCCACTTGCTCCAGAGAGGAAATGCAAAGCTTCACTTTTATATTTATTCTACCACCATCTAGAAAACACTCTATGGTATTGATTATTAAAGAATCAGAGAGGGTGGAGGAATGGCACAGCTGTTAAAGTGCTTGCCTTGCAAGTGCAAGGCCTTGAGTTTGATTCCTCAGCACCACCATAAAGCTGAGCGTAGTGTTGTGTGCCTGTAAACCCGGCACTCTGGAAGCTGAGGCAGGCAGATGGTCCTGAGACCTAGGCCAGCATGAGCTACACCAGTGAGTTCAGGACCAGCCTGGGCTACAGAGTAAGATACTGTTTCAAAAAAACAAACAAACAAACAAACAAAAAAACAAAAAACCAAAAAAACTAGAGAAGTTGGGCTGGGGTTGTGTCTCCATGGTAGAGTGCTTAACTAGCATGTGTAAAGCCCTGGGTTCCATCTCCAGCACTCCATACTAGTAAGTAAATAAATAATTAATAAAGAGAATGACAGAGTCACATGGACCTCAAGAGCAACTATCCTAATACAAACAGTGGCAGAAGCCCAGAAAGGCAGAGCTATGCCAAAGATAAACAGAGCTGGGCTGGAACACAATGTAACATGATGGAGGGGAGGCATTGTGAGATCCGTTCTGGAGGCAGCAGTGTCCAGACTGTGCATTTAAGGCCACGTAATAGAAAGCAGCAGGGTTGTAATGGTTTGAATCTGGAATGGCCACGGAGAGCCTCCTATAATTGGAAGGCAACCAGATCATGGGGTCAATTGAATCAAGTGGATTAATCCATTGACTCCCCGTGCTGTCAGGAGGTGCAGCCTGGTTGGGGGAAATGGTCACTGGGGGCATGACCTAGAAGGGTATATCTCCCTTGTTTGCTCCTTCCAGGTCTCCCACTCTCTGCTCCTTGGTCTCCCGTGCTGGCTGCCGGGGAGGCCCCCTGTCGTATAACGTCACCACTGCCAGCCAAATATGAATGGACTGGGACCTCTGAACTGTGAACTAAAATAAACTTTTGCTCTCTTAAGTTGGTATCAGATAACATGTCCCAGCAATGAGAGTGTGACTAAGACAAGGGCTTAAAGTCAATTTAGTCAGTGTAACTCTACAACTTGGCCTGAGCTCTTAACCAAGACCCCAAGCTGAGCACACTGGATGAAATAGCATTAGAGTTAGTTTGACCCAGTCCAAGGTATCTTGTTTGTCAGATCTACCCCATCCTCTCCTTACAGGCCACCCTCTCACAAGCTTCCTTTGGGAAGAGTGGCAGTGAGGTCACAGGTTCTGTGCATTGAGCACAGAGGGCTCCATATGAGTACAGAGCTTTGTGTTGTCCTGGGGAACCCCACCTCTGGCCTGCTGGATTGGTGTCAGGTTCTCTTACCAGGATGCTCACTCTAAAGGTTCCACTCCTGGTCAACCTCTGACCAGTCTTCATGCTTTCAAATGTATCTATCTGATGTGCCTGCTGGGTGCCATAGTTTGTTCTGGGTGCTGGGGCTAGCGTGACAGATGAGATCTTTTATAGAGACCTGTTGGGACAGGGAGAGAATTACAGGATGGATGAGAGAGTCAATACATTGGCCGGTTACAAGGCATAGTAAATATCACAAAAGGGTATTACTTTTCAAACGTTAGAGCAAATATCCAAAATATAAGGCCACAATCCACTACTGAAGCTCATTTCCCAGGACTCACTATTCAAATCTGTTCCCAAATATGGCTCAGGTCCAACAAGTCTGTGGCTTTTGCTTTCGTTGTTCTTCTCATGGGAGTACCCAGCTCTCATGTAGCAGGGCCCCTTTCCAGCATATCCTTCCTGGGTCCCTCCCTTTCAACAAAGGCAGCCTTCCCCTACTTGGAACTATCATAGCACTCAATCATATGATTTGGAATTTCTTACTCAGAATCAAACAATGTAAAGAAAATTCTAGATCAAGTCTCTATTTTGAGAGCTCAAGTTAATTCTAATTTTCATCCTCTCCTTCTAGAGCATTCTAGGTACAATACCCATTTGCTCATTTAAACTTAACAGCCCCATTCCTGTGAGGAGGGGCTGGGTGAGTCCAGCAGCTGTGATGAAGAGGTTAACCTTGGAACACTGGAACATGGCTACTTGGTGGACCTGATTCTTCATAATTGTGTGATCTTGGGTTCCTTAACTCCATCCTTAAAATCAAGATAATGAAGGGCTAACATATCAAAACCCTCAGAGCTATGTTTGCTGCCCCCAAACACTCAAAAAAGCAATTATTAGGAGCCATTCGGGTGTGCTTATAAACAGCTTCTTACACTCAAGCAATGCCGGTGCATATGAACACACTAGGTCCACATATAATCTGTCTTAGTTACTTTTCCGTTGCTGTGACTCAATACCCAATATCCATAAATTTAGGGGAGGAAAGGTTTATTTTAGCTCACAGTTTCAGAAGGTCACAGTCCACTCAGGGGCAGCTGGCAGCAATGGAAGTACATGGCACAGGCAGAGGCGGAGGCATCTCCTCAGGATATCACAAACAGGAAGCCAAGTCCCATCAAGTCCAGTCTCTCCCCAGAGGAAAAAGCTGTTAACAATCGTCTTCCTTCCTTTTATACAGTTTGAGTTCCCAGTTGCGCCTTCCACATCTGGGCGGGTGTTCTTCCCCCATTCGCTGGCCCCAAATCACACTCTAATCTAGGCTGGTTCCTAACTACCTAATCTAGGTGTGATTTCTAAACCCTAATGCAGGCATGGGTCTTCATTGTCTCAAGTTGACATAATTTCTCCAACTGTCACAATCCACCTTGTCAACCTGACAATCAGACACACCTCCTTAAACCATACTTAATTCCCAAGTATAATAGCCTAGTAAGTAGTTATGCCTAACATAGCACAACTACACTGTGTACAAATGGAAGCTCAATAAATCCCCCCACAATAGACAACAGAGTCCCTCTTAAAAGTTAAAGACCTCCAACATACAATGATATAGGATAACCATTCCCATTCCAAAAGGGAAGAAAAGGAGGATAGAAAGTCATTGGACCAAAACAAGGTCTAAACCCAGAAAAGCAAGGGTTAAATCCTGTAGCTCCATGTTCAGCAATCAGGGATCAGCGTAAACTGTGGTGGGTTATGAACTCCAAAGGGCTTGGGTGACCCCACCCCCACAGCATTACTGCTTGCTACAACCCAACCACACTTGGAAATGGAGGGTGGAGTTCTATAACCCCATTTTAGAGGTAGGTAGAGGCCCAAGGACGTCAAGAACATTCTGTTCATTCATTTAACAAATCCTTAGTAAGACATTTCTCTGTCTTGCATTGCCTCTTTTCCTGTATCATATGTATTGCGTCTTCAGAGGGGGCTTGGGAATGGTGTTGTTTTGTTGTTTTTAGTTTAGTTTCTTTCTTTTTTTTTGATATAGAGATTGAGCCTATAGTAGCCCAAGATGGCTTTAAACTTACTATGTAGCTCAGGTTGGACTTGAACTTCCCATCTTCCTGTCTCAGCCTCCCAAGTGCTAAGATTACAGGCATGTGCACCCATGCCTGACTAAGGCTGTGTGTTTTGTACAAGAACCCCTCTGTTGATTCTCTGTCTTGGCAAGTCTGGGAAAATGCTTGGATTCTTAGATTCTAGGGCAAGCACTTTGCAATGTTCCAAGTACGGATCTGAGCTTATGGGGGATTCAACTTTCTGGTGGTAGACTGGCACAGCAGTTAACAGCACAGAGTATTCTGATTAAGTGAGTGCAATTCTCAGTTTGCTAAATACTAGCAGTGTGCACTTGGCAAATTACTTAATCTACCAATGCCTCTTCTATACAATGGGGCTCATAATAGTACCTATGACAGTTGCGAGAATTAAATGAGTTATCTGCCTGAAGTTCTTAGAATAGTGTCTACCACTATGTAGTAACTATTATGAGCTGGAATTAATGTGCCCAGCGTAGGCAAGTATCAGACAGAAGGCTGGGGGTGGCAGATTTGATGCTTTGCACCCAAGGGTTGGCTCTGCCTACAGCGTAGGCAGCATCTGTCTCTTCGGGGAGACTTACCACCTGCTCCTTTCCGCAGGAGGAGCTTTCCTGAGCCAGGGAATTCCCTCCTGTGGTGACTGACAGCAGCTCCCTGCATTCTGATGCCAGATGCTCAGCCCACAGTAGTGGGGTGAGAATTAGATCTCATCTTGGAGCCAAGGCCAGCCTGGGAAGACAAGCAGGCACAGGAGTGGGATGTCCACTTGGGAAGAACAGAAGCAAGAGGAAAGTGCAGACCTTGGGGGGTTCCTACCCACACCCTGGGCCAGCTCTGGCTTATGGCAGTGCCCAGACAGAGGAAGGGCAGGTGCCCAGGGAGGACAGGCAGGATGCCAGGGTGTCTGCCTGCCCTCCAGGATGCTCATTTTGGCTCCCCGCCTTCCAGCAGGCAGTAGGGAAGCTGTTTTGTTTAGGCATTAACTGGACAGACTGTGGGAAAACAGGCAGGCTGACTTCCTAAGCTGTGCAGCCTCTGTGCTGGCCCCACTACTCCATCTTTTGCTGCTGATTCCTGCCTGAACTTCCTCCCCCAACAGCCTGGGGGATCCTCTCCATAGAAGAGACCACAGGCTGGTGGCATCCTACCCCTCCCAGCTGGGCTTTGCAGAAATTTCGTGGTGGATTCCTGTGTTACAAATGGTGAAGAGAGAATAGGGACTTCCCAAGCCTTCCCAGTGAATCAGGGGCCAGACTGGGATCACAATCGGGCTCAATCTTCCCCTATGGAAATTCTTCTTTTTATTTTAAATTTACAAACAAACCAGAACAAAACAAAGGGGAAAAAAAATCACACAATGGAAAGCTCACATTTGAGGGCCATAATAGTTACAGGCATTTTGCAGAAATATTCCCATCTTATTCCCACAAAAAGCCATTATTCTCCTTTTATAGTCAAGGGAATTTGGCTGAAAAGAGGTTGTAAGACTGATCAAGAACCCAAAGCCAGGCAGAAGAGGAACCTCCTAACCCTGGTTTTCCAGACCCAAAGCCCTAAAAACCTCATCTTCTACCCAAACCCAACTATTCTTCTCATGGGTGTGTGGTTTTTAATGCTTTAGCCACAGCACAGGTCCTGGGGAAAGGCTCCATCAGCATCTAGCATAGTGTAACAACTTCCCTAAAGCATCCCAGAATGGCAATCACTGGCTGGTCAGATCATATACCTCGTGCTCATCCCTCTGCAGATCATATACCTGATATTTCATTTAGCCAGCACAGCAGCCTCCTCCACAAGAAAAGACAAGATTTGTTGCTCCCACCTTACATGTATGGCAATAGGCTGGCAGGTGATGTGCCAGAGATCAGCAAGTGTTTGGTTACCTGGCAAAGACAGGGCTGTTTATATTTTTATTTATTTTTATTTTTTTGCCTCCTGATATCAATGTCAAAACCATGTGCCTTCTAGATCCTGCCATAGCTCTGGGACTCTGCACATCCTTCTCCCCTGTAAGTTGTAATATGCCTGGCATAGGTACCAAATTTGACCAGATAATTCCCTGCTCCAGTGCCTGCCTCTTGGGAACTTGTCTCCAGCCTCAGGTCCCTGTGTGTGGAGATTGAGCCCATAGCCTGAGGTGTGCTAAGCCACTATTTGGTGGATCCTGGGGCTCCTAGGATTCTCCTGGTCTTGCATGTCCACCATTCACTGTTGCATATCTGGTCTGTGTATAGGGATTGGAGAAGAGCTTGGGGCTCACCCTGGAGACCTGGTGTCTAAACTAAACTGACCGAGCCCGCTCAGTCAGTCAACAAGAACACGACAGAGGGAGTGCGGATTGAGGAATACTGGACTTTTGCAAGGGACGCTGCAAAAGACGTTTTAATATCTACAGTCTTCCTTTCATACCCTCCTTGCCTTCCCTCTTGTTAACAGTCCCGTGTTTCAACACCTGATCCAAATTTCAAATGGAAAACAAGCAAAACAACACGTGACTTATATTTAGTAAACAAGCAACACCTGGAATTTCACACAGCTCAAACGGTAAACAAGCAAAACAACACGTGATTTAAAGGAACTTGGCTGAGGTCAGCAATGCTGAGGCTCTCCCCCTGAGGGCCACAACCCTAAACTCAGAATAGAAAGCTTAGGGAGCAACAATGGATGGAATCCAAGGCCTACCTCTGCCACAAACTCACCTGGTGCCCCAGAGAGCGCTCCTACCTCAGGCTACTAACCTTGAAGTCTCATCATTTATTTTTTGAGACAGGGTCTTGCTCTGTAGTCCAAGCTGGTCCTGAACTCATATATGTAACTCATATACTCATTATGTAGCCCAGACTGGCCTTGGACTCATAGCAATCCTCCTGCCTCAGCCTCCTGAGTGCTGGAATTACAGACGTACACCACCATGCCTGGCTTATGGGACCTCATGTAGAGAGTTGGCTAGACAGGAGAGACAATTATACTCTCCCAGGCTAACTGGAAGGCTGGGTTGAAGGAACTAACCCAGAGAGGAGCAAACATGGGCAAGGGATGGTGGGGAAACATGATTAGGGTGGAGGAGGTGAACGGGAGGTGGACTCCATAGCCTGCACTGTGGGGGCGTCAGGCAGGAATGGGCAGCCGTGGATGGGCTGAGAAGCACTCTTGAGCAGTCTGTGTGTGTCAATGTGGGTAGGAGACAATGACAGAGAGGAGAGAGAGGGTAGAGGAATGTGGTTCCTAGCTGCATGAAGTGCTGCGGTGGGTGCTTCAATACAGTGTTGACAAGTGTGGTGCTGGCCACCTTCTCTGGAGGGCCTTGCTTTCACAGTCCATCTGCCCCTAGTAACTACCCCATACCTGGAAGGGGTGCCACTCCTACTGCAGCCATGCCAAATAGCTTCTGCATACTTTTGTCTCCCTGCAGTTTCCCCAAGGAGCCCTGAGGAAAACTGGCCTCAAATGCCTATTTATGTTACTACTTCAGGCTAGTATTTTTTTTTTTTTTTTGAGACAGGGTCTTGCTCTATAGCCCAGGCTAGGCCAAGCTAGCTTTTGATTATGGCTGTGTTAAACTTAAAATCACATTCTGTGAAAAGTATATTACAGCATACTAAAGGGAGGGTACAACTTCAGAGTTGGAGGGAGCGAGGGGCCAGGTCTGTCTTTCCTTTGTTAGCTATTTGACCTTGAGGTTATTTATTTATGTATTTATTGGGACAGGGTCTCTCTCCAAAGTCCAGGCTGGTCCTGAACTCACTATGGAGTCCACACTGGCCTTGGACTCGCAGCAATCCTCCTGTGTCAGCTTTCTGAGTGCTGGGATTGCAGGCATGTGCCACCATACCCGGCTTGCTAAGCAAGTGCTTTAACCACGGAGCCATTCCTCCAGCTCTTGGGAAGGTCATTTCATTTCTGAGTCTCAGTCTGTGAAATCTGTAAAATCTTATGTATCACAGGTGTAGCTATAAGAATTTGAAACAATGTAAATAACATACCTATTTCAATATTAGAAGCATGGAAGAAGCAAAATAAATGGCAGCTGCTATTAATTTCTTTCTAGTGTGAGAATCCCATCTGTGGCCTCTTTCGGTGGAAGGGAGCCAGCACCTGCTTGCACATCTCTAGGGATAGGGAGGGCATCTCTGCCTAGATAACTTCCTTATCAAGCCCAGTTGAGGCCTGTCCCAATTCTCTCTGGGGTCACTATGCACGCTGCTCTGCAGCACTTCCCTCAAAGAATCTCAAGAAGCTCTTACTGGTAACAGTTCTTGTCTGCACTGCAGAAGCAAGGCTCTGAAAGTCCTCATTTTTCTTCAAAGAGGTCCATTTTAAGTCAGGATTATGTAAGTGACAGAAATTTCTCTCTCTGACCTATGAAGTTTGGAGCATGTGGATTATATTTTCCTGAGTGTGCTTCCCCCCCCCCCCACATGAACTTTCCCAGTTCTTCTAAACAGTCTTCATACAGGACCATTTTTCCACTTTTCATGGAAGAACTGAGTTCTAGTCACAAATCCACAACTTCAGGGCAAGTCACTTACCTTCACTGAGACTCCAGGTCTTTACCTGTAAAAAAAGTCGAAAATAATATTATCTCAGTGAAGATTAGCTCAGAAAAGTCATACAAAAACCTAGGCTTTAGAAAAGGCACTTGGCAAATATTACGACATTAAAAAAAAAACTTTTGCCCTTTTCATTCAAGGTGGGAAAGGAACCCAGGGCCTTGTACATATGAGTCATGTGCTCTATCACTGAGCTACAGCCTCAGTATTCTCTCTCTCTCTCTCTCCCCCTCTGAGACAGGGTCTCACTCGATTGTCCAGACTGCTTCTGAACTTACTGTATAGCCCAGACTGTCCTTGAACTCAAGGTAATTCTGCCTCAGCCTCCTGAGTCCTGAGATTACAGACATGCACCCACCACACCCAGTTTAGGAATTGAACCCAAGGTCTTTGCACTAGGCTATATGCTCATTCTTTCTTTCTTTCTTTTTTTTTTTTTGAAAAAAAGTCTTGCTAAGTCACTAACTTACCCAGGCTAGGTTCAAATTTGAGATTCTCCTACCTCATCCTCCCAGAGCGCAGGGATTATAGGCATGCACTTCCGTATTTTGCTCCAAAATCACATTTCTGACAGAAGTTAAGCAGGTAAGCCCATTTAATATTGCTCTGGCATCTTTATAAAATCTCCAAGGGAAATCATTTCACAAAATCATTGCTACTCTTGCTTCAGAATAATGGCAAATCAGATAGAGAATACCCTCCTATATTAATAAAATAAAGCCTCTGAGCCTGAATTCATCCACGAAGAGCCTAAATCATAGGCTCATTCACTTACCTTATTCTGTAGTTGGGCACCAAAGCCCAGAGAATGCCCAGTAGATCAAATGATCTAGTCTAGATTTGAAGTCTCCCAGCATCCAGTGCCCTTACATTCCCGGTATTCATTTCCCACGAAGGGAGGTAGAGGGAGAATGATCTCTGGGTCAGAGCAGATGCACACTGGACCAGAATTAATCACATCTTTGCTAGGCATCTGCTGTGTGATACACTGCATCTAGGCAAGCACTGCTATCCATCCCCCACTGGTCTAGAATCATTCATAAGATGGTTGGCCTGGGACTTGGTGAAGCCTAGTCCAAGTCTATCTTGCTTACTCCTATATCTTCAGTGCTTGGCACAGAACAGAAGTCCAGTCATTATTCTTCAATGAATGATGAATCAATGAGCATTTATTGAACACTGACTGTGCCAGACCCTGCAGTAGGTAAAATTCTATTTTATACCATAAGTTTGTGAGGATGGTAATATACTCTCACTTTACAAGTGAAGAAACAAAGGCTGAGACTATCCCACAGCTTCACTAAGAGCCAGTGAAGACTGCAGCCCAGCCTCACTACCTATGGCCTGGGTTCCAGCTATTGCTCCATTGTGGTCAGGGATCTGAGTCCCCTCCCACCTGTTTCCTGGCCTTAGGCCTTCCCGGATCTAATTGAGGACTCTGGTGGAGGGCTGACTTTGAGTAGCCTCCAGGGAACCAGAAATAGCAGCGTGAGTCTCTTAGTTTATACAAATCTGACTGAAGCACAGCTCTGATTGTATCACTTTCTTGCACAAGAGTCTAGGCTAACTCAATATAAACAACACGGGTTCAAGTTCCACCTTCCCAGTTTCTGGCCATTAGGCTATCTGGCAACTTACTCTGGTCTGTTCAAGCCTCACTCACCTTCCTCTTTTGCCTGAACTGCATTTCTGAGAACTGCTGTCTGGAACATCAACTTCTGGAGAAACTGTGAGGTTTGATCCTGCTCAGAACAACTCTCTGGGCATGGCATTGAGCAAAAGGCATTTTCACTGTCCCAAGGAACCCCGAGGGCACTGGCATTCCTTCAGGTGGGCTAGACAGAAGGAAGGCATAGAGAGGGCCCCTGACTAGACGAACGTCCCTGCTAGCAGATGAGAAAGTCTATGATCACTCAGCCAGTCAGGGACAGGCAGAATGCAGTGGGGTTCAGAGGTCCTCACTCCCAGTAAGAGCTTGCTCCCAGGCCCCTGCTGCCTCTTTTACTCATGGTGCTCTCTTCCTCCACCTGTTTCTTTCCTTTTCTCTTTTTTTCTTTTTCTTTTTTTTTTTGAGGTGATGAGAATCAACCTTTGGCCTGGCACACACCAGGCAAGTACTCTACCACTGAGCTACACCCTCAGTTCCTGCACCTGTTTCTTTCCAACCCAGATTCTTCCTGACCCAGAGATTCTAGTCCTGAACTGCAATCTTCAGAACGTACCTCTTGGAACACCCTTGTCCCTGTGACATGGGGGCCTTGGCCTTTGCGACCTTTCTATTCGTTCCAGCAGAGTCTGTGATTTTCGACTTGGGCTCCAGTGGGAGAAGACTGCTGTCTCCCCTGTAGGAAAACCATTCACCTCCGTCTCTCCCCTTCCACCCTCCCCTTTTGAAAAGGCCTGTCACCTGCGGCTAATTGCCAAAGGACTTGTCCATACACAACCCCTTCGTCTGCACATCTTAGCTGGCAGGCAAGGATGTTGAGAGACCGAAAGGAAGCAGAAATCAGAAGTCTCCCCGTACCAGGAGCACGTTGCCCTCTTCGCATTGAAAAACAAAAAAATCCCAGAAAGCGTCGCCACCTGCCCCTCTCACACCGCAACACAAACACGGCAGCCTCCAACGCCAGCCAGACGCTGGGGCGGCTGGCGCGCGTGCGTCGGCGCGAAGCCCACTCCCGCCCACGCGCGCGCCCCCGGCCGGCCGCGCGCCGCAGCTGGCCGGCGGGAAAGCGCGCGGGAAGCCCCCGGCCGTCTCCCGGCGCGGGGTTGGGGGGAGGACAGCAAGCGTTTGGAACGTGCCACTCCGGGAGAGAAAGGGAGGACTTTCCCGCTGGGGTTTCTAGCCCGGCCGCCCGCCGACCAATCCGTTAGTCCCCCCACCCCCGCCGCGGGACGCAGCCCCGCCCTCAGGGCCTTAGCCGGGCCGGCGAGCCCGGCGCCGGCTGCGCGGTTCCCTCCGCCGCCGGAGCGGGGCGCTGCTCAGCGCGGCGGGGCCGGAAATTCCCGCGGCCTGAGTGGTGGAGCCCTAGCGGGGAGCGGGGCGCCGCCTTCCTCCTCCCCGGGGCCGGGCGGGGGCGTTGGGCCCTGCGAGGGCCGCGCCGCCGGAGCGGGTGGAGTGGGGCAGGGGCCGCGGCGGGCGAGAGGCGCCCCCAACGCGGCTGCGCCTCGGCGGCCGCTGGGAGAGCCGGGAGACCCTGGCGGCCCCGTTCCGGCCCCCGCCCCCTCGCGGTCTCCGCCTCCTTCGCTCACACACCCCCCGGCCGCCGGGCCCCGGGCCTGCCCAGGGCTCCTCCTCTCCGCACGCTCGCTCCGACCCGGATCCTCCTGCTGCTCGCCGGCCTTCCTGCCTCCGCGGCGAGTCCTCCTCCGGGGGCTCTCCGTTCTCACCCACGCGCGCCCTCGCGGGGCCGCCCCCTGCTCTCCAGCTCCCTTCCCCGTCGCCCTTGCTAACGCCGCCGTCGAGGGTGGATTGATGTCCCTTCAGCATCATGCAGCCGCCGCCGAGGAAGGTAGGGGCGAGCCGGGGAGCTTTGGGGACCTGGGAGGGATGCGTACGAGCAACGCGGCCGGGGCGACCGCTGCGCCCCCTCCCCCTTCCCGCAGGGGGCCGTGACCGCTCTCGCCTCTGGCTTGTCACTGAGTTGCTAACGGCTTCGGGCTGGGAACGCGAGTGAAATGCCATTCCGACAGAGGGGCGGCTGGGGCTGGTCCCCCCGCCGCCCACCGCGCTGGAGACCCCCCGGCAGGCATTTCAGCCGAGTTTTGGGTGTGCATTTGTGTGTGTGTGCCTGCATGGCAGTGCTGCCCGCTGCAAAGTCCATTCTCCAGACTGTACCGAAGGGAGGCGGGGAAGGTCTTGCAGATTTGCAGAACCTTGTACGTGTTTGATTGTTTAGTCTGCACCAGGTTTGAGCCCTTCATCCGCTTGTCGTCAGCCCCGTCCGTTTGCAAATTCACGAGGAATTTGTTTCTAGCCTAGTCGTAAGGTTTGGCCTGCTTTTCCCACGGGGCTGCCGCAAAGAAGTTAGAATAGTCACCGCCCTCCCCCCCCCCCCCCCAAGGGAAAGCAAATTAAAAGATTGAACGGTTTCTGCCTTTCTGCCCTCTCTGTTTCCCGGGCCAGGGGGCAAGGACGCAGTGGTGCTTTCCCCAGGACAGCTAGAACCTGGTTTTGCGTGGTGTGTGGACCGCGATCTGGGCTTGGGCGCCCAGAGTGGGAGTGACTGGTGCTCCCGGGTTGTCAGCAGCTTCCCCACTACGCCTTCTCCCAGCTTTCTCAGGGCCTGAATCTGTGTCCTTTTTTTTCATAATCCTGCAGATAGGTACCATGAATGTCCGCTCTGGGCACTGGATGGAGGAGCCTGTTCTGCCTTCCCTCGTGGGCAAACATTTACCGAATGCCTAACTCACCCTTGTCTGCTTCCTCTTTCTCTTAAATAATCCAGGTTTCTCCAGTTAAATCACCCCTTTTCTTTCGTGCATACACTCCTACCCCTCACAGTAGCCCCGTTCCAGCGGCGAGGGTTCCTTCACTGTAACCTGGAACCTTGGGGTCCCGCCTGGCGGGTGAGTCTCTGGCCAGCTGGCATTTGCGGTTTTCTCTGTTTGAAGTGGAGCCGCCAAGGGGCCTGGCTTGCTGGTTAGTTTAAAAGGCCTGCATATGCTGGAAGGTCACTTTTGCTTTCTCCTTTGTGAGAAAGAGATTGTGATTTGATGCGCTGTCAGAGTGGAGGGCATGGTCCTGAGAGTGTGCTTTCTTGGAGCCATTATGGCATAATTTATGTAGTAGATGCATGCATATTGTTTTATGTAAATTTTAGTCACTAAGTGTTAGGGAGTGTTAGGCTTTCTTCTCCTATATACACCCTGTGCATCCCTTCTGGTGTTGATTTCTGAATCTTTTTCGGAAGAAATAAAAGACTGAGTCTTTTAAAACCGTAAGACCCAGATTGTACTGAGCTTGTGTGTGAGTGGAATGACTGGCGTTTATTTTGCACTTCTTTAATATGTTATTTTTATACTCCTATATTTTCATTCAGCCTGTATTTCAGGTTATTGGGCTAGATTTTTCATTAAATAAGTATCTTCAGTAATGAAAGTGTCTGATGAATAATGGGTTATGTTCTTCAGGGAGAGGTGAGTGGTATATATTCTGAAAAATACTAAGCATTTTTCTTTTCTTTTGTTTTTTTGCTTGAGCTGTAGTAAGACCTTTATACATATATGGTTTATTTTAGGTGAAAGTTACCCAAGAACTGAAAAACATTCAAGTTGAGCAGATGACAAAACTTCAAGCCAAACATCAGGCAGAATGTGATTTGCTTGAAGATATGAGGTAAGAGTTGACAAGCCCCAGATCTGATTATGGCATTTCCTTTTGGATTTCCTGGTTTTAGGTGGTTAGAACTTTGACTCAGCTGGAAATTATAACTGGAACTAACGTAACTTTTTTCCCATCAGCAGAGGAATCTGTAATGTGTACATAATGTGTGCATACTTAAGGGCCTTCAGTTTATCAGTCAGATTTTAATCGCTGACTATAATCACTGAACGATTCTTACATCTTTCCATTGGACAATTATATATTGATCTTAACACTTTTATGAAAAATTTGACTGACACCTGTGGCTACTAGCTAATATCTTGGGTAAGCTGTTCAACCCCAGATGATTACGTGATAGATAACACTTTGAATGTTAAATATAGTGAGAAATGTACTTACCATCTTTTATTATTAAATTTACATATAATTATAGTCATGATAACTTTGAATTATTTATTAGATAAGATGCCTTGCTAACATTGTGCAAATGAGTATCTTTTTTTTTTTGAGACAAGGTTTTGCTGTGTAGTCCAGGCTGATTCTGAACTCATTAAGGAGCCCAGGCAGGTCTTGAACATAGCAGTCCTCCTGTCTCAGCCTTCCAAGGTCTGGAATTGGAGGCATATGCCCCCATGTGGTGCTTATGTGGTGCTGGGGAATTGAAGCAGGGTCTTGAGCTTGCTGGGTAAGTGCTTTAACCTCTGAACTATTCCCCCAGCCTTTGCAGTTCTTATTTCTCTTTAGGAGTAACAATTATCAAATTGGAATTAGGCCAGTAAGCCTCATCATTTGCCTGCTTTTCTTATGATTCCCTGATTTCACATCCATATTGGCTTCCTAAATATATATATATATATATATATATATATATATATATATATATATATTATCCATATGTGTATATATGTATTATTCATATATGTACATATATATATATATATATTGTTTGTGCAAATTTTTGAGACAGTGTCTCACTGTGGAGTCCAAGCTGGTCCTGAGCTTGCTTTATAGCCCAGGCTAGCTTCAGACACATCGTAATCCGTCTGCTTCAGCCTCCCAAGTGCTGGGATTACAGGTGTGAACCACCATGCCAAGCTTATTGTAAAAGTATTTACTATATGTTGTTATGTTAAAATTACATGTTTGGATAGCTGGTTTATAGCCTGAAGATTTTAGTTTAGAGAGTTTTATCTTTCTCCCATATAGCTCCTGTATACCTTTTGTTTTGTTTTGTTTTGTTTTGTTGGTACTGAGGTGTCTTAGTCACTTTCCTGTCACTGGGACACAATACCCAGCACCCACAACTTAAAGGAGAAAGGTTTACTTTAGCTCACAGTTCAGAGTTCTCAGACAGGCCATGCGTGATTGGCTGACAATGACAGCCTGCCCTTCCCATTGGACCTGGAAGTAGAGTGAGAGAAAGACCAGAAGGAGTCACTGATAGGATATATCCTTTGTGGTCACACTCTACGTGATCTTTCACACCTTCAGCGATCCCCTTGACCAAGCCTTACCTCTTCTTTATTTTCTTTTTTTGAGGCAGGGTATCACTGAAGTCCAGGCTGGTCCTGAACTGATTATGGAGACCAGGCTCGAATGCATGGCAGTCCTCCTGCCTTGGCCTCCTAAGTGCTGGGATTACAGGTGTGCGCCACCATGTCCAGCTTATGTGGTCCTGGGGAATGGAACTGAGGACCTTGTGAATGCTTGGCAAGCATTTTAACCACTGTGTTGTTCCTCCAGCCCCAGGCCCTACCTTTTAATGGCAGGTAAAAAAAAAAATCTATATATACATATATTAATCCACTTGATCTAACTCCCACAATCTAGTCATCTTCCAGATACACCAAGCCTTTGGGGAATATTTCAGATCCAAACCATAATGTAGAAATTGAACCTAGGGCCTTTGCTCTGAGCTACATCTCCAGTCCTCTCACTCCATCTCCTTTTTTCTTTTTTTAATATTGTTTTTTGTTTTTTGAGACACGGTCTCTCTCTGTAACCCAGGTTAGTCCTGAACTCATTATGGAGCCCAGGCTAGCTTTGGACTCTTGGCTATCCTTCTGCCTTGGCCTCCTGTGTGCTGGGATTTATAGGTGTGTGCTACCACACCCAGTTTATGTGGCTCTGGGGAACCGAACTCCAGTACTTAACACTTGACATAGCATTTGCTAGGCAAATGCTTTAACTGCTGAGCCATTCCTTCAGCCTAATATTGTTTATTTTGGGATAGATTTTCACTAAATTGCTGAATTGCCTGGTCTGGGCTTGAACTTTGCATTCCTCTTGCTTCAGCCTTCTAGGGTGCTGGGATTATAGCAACGTGTCTGGCTGCTGTATGCCCTTCTTTTAAGGTTTCTGTCTAAGGAGGCATACAAATCTATCTCATTCACCTTGGATAAACCAAGATTATAGTTTTTGTAACTGAAAAGTACTTTGATTTGATCTCACAGTGTTGCTACATAGTCCAGATGGGCCTCCAACTTGCTGTATAGATAAGACTGTTCTCGAACTCATAATCTTTCTGTTTTACCAGTGCTGGGGTTACAGTTTTGAGCAGGACTTTTTTTTTTTTTTTTTTGAAACAGGGTCTTGCTCTGTAGCCCAGGCTGGTCCTGAACTCACTGTGGATCCCAGGCTGGCCTTAGACTCAAGGCAATCCTCCAGCGTCAGCCTCCCAAGTGCTGGGATTACAGGCATACACCACCACACCCAGCTTTATGTGGTGCTGGGGAATCAAACTCAGGGCCTTGTGCTTGTTAGGCAAGGGCCTTAACCACTGTGCCATTCCTCTATTCCAGAGTTTTCTTTTTTAAGTGATGCTGGCTATTGAAGCCAGTGTCTTCTGCAAACTAAGCATATGCTTCACTGCTGAGCCATGTTCTCAGCTTCTAGAAAATGTTTTTAGATTTAGAAACTCCTGTGCCGGATACTTGAAATTCTTCATATGGTTAAACATGATTTTAAACTTCTTTTAGTAAGTGTACAAATATAAGTAGAATTCTAGATGAAGAAAGTAATAAATTTTCAAGAAGCCTTTTAGGAAGGTGAAATTACTATATAAACATACATCCTGTGTCAGGTATAGGTGGTTGTCTTAGTTACTTTTTCTTTACTGGGACATAATACCTGTCACCCACAACTCAAGGAAGAAAAGGCTTATTTTAGCTCACAGTTTCAGGATGTCTCAGTCCATTCGTGGTCAGCGGGTGGTGGCAGAAAATAACTGTCTTTTTTTTTTTTGAGACAACACCTTGCTCTTTAGCTCAGGCTGGTTTTGAAATCACTACATATCCCAGGCTGGTCTGGGCTT
This sequence comes from Ctenodactylus gundi, assembly GCA_004027205.1. Lineage (NCBI taxonomy): Eukaryota > Metazoa > Chordata > Mammalia > Rodentia > Ctenodactylidae > Ctenodactylus > Ctenodactylus gundi. Next base: position 8,823 of record PVKB01002753.1, on the reverse strand, counting down.
ATGGCAATTCTCCTTCAGTCTCACAAGTGCTGGGATTACAGGTGTGTGTCATCATGCCTGGCTTTATGTAGTGCTGGGGAATTGAACTCAGGGCCTTGTCCTTGCAAGGCAGGCTCTTTAACTGTTGTGCCGTTCCTCCATCCCCAAGAACAGCTGTCGTGGCATTGCAAGAAGAATGAACAGCTTGGGGTAGAAGCTGGGGCCAGAGTATATGCTTTTAGGCCACACCCTCAGTAATCTACCCCTCTTGACCAGCCCTGCCTCCTAACACCATGTGAAATCCAGAGGTAATTCACAGCATCCAAATACATGAGGCTTTTGGCGGGACATTCCAGATCTAAAGAATAACAGTGGTCATTGGTCAATAAGTCTTATTATTTCAAAACTTCTTTATTGCATTCTTTTTCTCCTGTTGCTTCTACCTTGATGCAGGAGGATAAGATTAAGAATGGGAACATTGGAATTGAACAGTCTTAAGTTTGTGTCTAGACCCTGTCACTTACTATGTGTGCTGACTTTTGAAAAATGACTTAACCTTTCTAAACTTCAGTTTTCTCTTTTGTAAAATGGGGCAGTAGTGACTTTCATTCATAAGAAATGTACAGATCAAATGACAGTGTGCTTAGATGTGGCATACGTTAATCTGAGTTCGTGTAGATTGTTGCCCCTGCTGCTATTGTTTAGTTGTTTATATTATTGCTGATCTATCACATTATTTCCAGTACTATGGTAATATAATCATTACCGCAATGTCCTATCTTCTCTTACCCAGTCTCTCTGCTTTTCATGTCTGACCCATGGCTACCAGTAGGCTACCAGTAATGTTTATTTTCTCATAGCTCTCTGTGGCCTTCCAGATAAAGGCCAAACACAGTCATGACATATAGGTCCTTAGTAAGCTTTCTTTTCTGGTTTACTTACTAGCTTTCCATATCCACTTGTCCTTCCTACTTATTCTTTCTGCTGTGACTACTGAGGGCATCTGATTATCTAATTGTGTACTTTGCATTCATGCTTTTGTTCTTGCTGTTCCCTTTGATTGTCGTACCCTTCCTCCCACTTTGTCAATTGGGATGTGCTAGAGTAGTAACTTCTGGAAGCTGATTGCTTCCTGTGACCGCAAAGGATTTTGATCTTACATATGCTATGGCTTCCCATTATATAATTCCTTGAATTTAGAGGCAAAGGTTTACTCACTTTTGTATCTTTGTGCCCTTAGTTTGGAGTGGTTATATTTAATGTATTTGCTGATTATATTTAAATATGCCTAATTTGTCTTTTGATGATGTATTTTATAAGTTCTGTTTGTAGTGGGCTGAAAGGTATCTATTGAGCTTGCATTATACTTTGATTATGTAGACACTTTAAACATACTGTGCTATTTAATATACCACATATCTCTCTAAATTAAACGTAAATGCACCAATTGGTGATACTCCAAGCATTAACAGATCATTAAAGAGGTCAGTGTGTTCTCCTATTCATTTCTATGTAGTTGTGAATATACTACTCTATTACTTGTTAAAACATGACATCACATTTGTGTTTATGTCTGTATGTGCCAGTGTATGTCTGTCTCTGTCCCCCTCCCTCTGTCCTTCTGACTTAAGAGCCTTAATTCTTAGTGTTTGCTGTGGATAAAGTATGCTTTACAGTTTTATACATTTTATGAAGTAAGATGACCATGCCATGTGTTACTAAATACTGCTGCATAATTTAACTTTATAAAAACAATGATTTTTTTTCTCCTATCACTATATAGATTAAATGAAGGTGCTGAAAATTTCCTGTGGTTTCATGTAATGAGAAAAGCACCACATTCCTTTTGGAAATCCTATACCTTATCAACTGTTACGGCTGTTCATGAATATCTTTAAAATGCATCTTAGCTGGTCATGTGGTACACGCTTTTAATTCTAGTACTGTGGGAGGCTGAGGCAGGAGGATTGTAAGTTTGAGCCCAGCCTGGACAACTTAGCAACTTAGTAAGACTTTGTCTCCAAAATGAAAGAATTTAAAAATGATTCTTATGTTAAAACTCAGTAGTTCTGTCTAATAAACTTCACATATGTAAACAGTTGTTCATCTTTAAATTGTCCAATTTTAAATTGTTCATGTTTAAAGATCTTCATTAACCAGGAATTTTCTCATATTCCTGTACTATAAATAACTAGGATTTTAAATTAGGAAGAGCTTTTCTATGCATATTGTACTAATTATATATGTTTGGTTGCATTAGTAAGAGAACTATTTTAAATTGACACTTGAGTGAACAGTAACATTGATTCTAAGTCATCATCTGCTTGTTTTCCCTATTTTATTATTTTATTTCATTTTATGTTTTAGGGCTAGGAATTGAACCCACTGTCTTATGCACTTGCTGTGTTCTATCACTGAGCTACCTCTCAACTTCTTCCCTATTTAAATGTGTTGCAGTTGAGACTAGATTGCTAATTATCTTCTAAGTTGATTCAGCATGGGCAAGCAGCTGTATGTGGATACAGAAATGAGAAAAGCCACTATCTGTCTTATGCAGGTTTCCACTCTGCGGAGTACTTTAAACTAGGTGCAACATTTCTACCTTCGTTCAAACTGTAACAGACCTGTTGAAAATCTGTGAAGGATCCCTTCATTAGAGTGTATCCTTTTGGACTCCTTTCTGCAAAATTCACATATATATATAAATAATTAAAATATAGTGACAGTGACAAAAGCTACTGTCCCCTGTTTCAGTCAAAGCATTTAAAAGTAGTGAAATTCCAGCCAAAGAGGTTTTTCTGCTTGCTTGCTTTCTGCATTTTTGAGGAGTACATGCTTTTCTTTGAGAAGCCTAATAATTAAAAAATGATGATAAGAAGAATTAAGTCCATATGCCCATTATTGAATCTTGACTTGATTTTCAGTAGGAAAGTTGAGTGAGTTATAGTAATTAAGAGCAAAGTGTGAGACTGTGTGACTTAAACGTGTCCCCCCACCCCTGGCCCCCAACCCTTTCTGAGTCAGGGTTTCGCTCTGTAGTCCAGGCCAGTCCTGAGCTAACTTTGTAGCCCAGGTTGGTCTTTGAACACCTGGCAATCCTCCTGCCTCAGCTTTCCAAGTCCTAGGATTACAGGCATGCACTACCGTGCCTGGTTTATGTGGTGGTGGGGAATTGAATCCAGGGCCTTGTGCTTGCGAGGCCAGTGATTTAGCCACTGAACTATACCTTCAGTCCCCAAATACGCCTTTTTAATGTGTCGTGTTGTAATAAGCATTGGTAGATGTGTCTGCATTGTTATGTATCTGTTTAGGTGTTGAACATAGTTAGGAAAATTTCTTTGGAGATGAGTAATGTGGAAATTTGAATTGTGTCTGATTTTCTTTTAATCTTGCCCTGTAACTATCATGGTGAAATTCTTTTGCAGGGTGGCATGCTGTCTATATAAGTTGTTATGAAAGAAGCATTATGTTTTCATCAGGTGACTTGAAAGCTAGATCCCGAAGCAGTCAGTTCATTACCATGTTATTGTGAATGGCATATTGTGGAGTTTAGGTTTCTGATTTATGTATTTTCTTTTCTCTTCCTCCCCCTCTTTTTTCCTCAGTGATAAAGATTGAGCATCTCTAATTCATTTGTTAAATCAAAATGCACCTTAAAGTTGAATTTTCTTCCCAAATTATTCTTTTTATTATGTATTTGTGATACATAGTAATAATTATTACTATTTTTCATGGTACTGGGGGTTGAATACAGAGCCTTTACTCTCACATCTCAAGCTGTCTTATATTTTTTTATTTGAGACAAGGTCTCGCTGAATTGTTGAGTTGCGTAGGCTGACCTCAAACCTGGGATTCTCTTGCCTCAGCCTCCAGAAGTGCTTGGATTACAGACTTGTGCTACTGGGCCCAGTGTGATACAGAATAATTACACTAGCCTTTGGAGTTTGATTTACAGTTTACAGTTGTTTTTGGCTGTGATGAAATCATTATTTTCCTTAGTGCACAGAAGTTACATACTAGGTAACAACAGACATGGAAGAAAATCCTGAATATAATGATTGGAATATAAATGTTGGATCACATGGGGTTTTGATAGCATGGAGAACAATTATATGTGGAAAACATGGGTAGTGATGATTGATTAAAAACAAGTGATTCAAAGGAGTTTGCCCAAATTATGCACCAGTTTGTTTCATTTATTTTAAAAATACACATTAAAATAATATATGCTAAAAATTTGACTGTACAAGATTAAAGGAATTCTTTTAATATAAATATTTAAGTAATAAATTATTGGATCAGTTTGATTGGCAACTGTATTTCATAGTGTGTGTTGCAGTTGGTGTTTACCTAGAATGAAGACTGAAGTGGCCCACCCACTTGTGGACTCTGGTCTTTTTTCATGCATTTGTCAGTCATTATTAGTTGTCAGTCAGTGTCCTTTCAGATTAAAATGTAAAAATTATGTCAGTCCTATGAGAGAATTTTTAAAATTGATGCCTGCAAGGAAAAAGAGTAAGTAGGACCATACTTAACTTTTTTTTTTTTTTGTGAGAGAGACCAAGAAAGATTAAAAAGATTTTGAAATTAGTAAAAGATAACATGGGATTTCAACTGATAAATGAATTTAAAATTTAAATACATGCTTTTATTATCATGGTCAGTTACTGGGGGGAAGATTAGGAAGGATCTAAAAACTAGACAAAAGAGAAGATATGTTTCAGTAATAAAATTCTAAATTAAAAATATTAGTGTCTATTAATTTTATAAAGTACTGGGTTTCAATTTAGTATTTTCATACAAGAGTATAATATATTATCCCTCAGTACCATTTCTTAATCCCTATCTAATCCCATTTATTTATTTTTCTCTTTTAATAATAGTCTCCTTTCTACTTTTTTTTAAGATTCTATATATTAGAGAAGACATGCAATACTTGTCTTTCTGAGTCTGGCTTATTTTACTTTTAGTACAGCCTTTTTTTCAGTCACTGACTTGTTTAATTGAATTGAAAGAGTCAAGGTTTTCATAATACCTCTTCCTATTGTGATTTAATCTTTTATTAGCTTATATACTTTTGCTTGTAGATCCTTATCTACTTAGATTTAAAGATTTGATTCTTTAAATTTTATTAGTAAGTGGGCGAGTCATTGCAGCCCAGTGTCATTGATGTTATTTTATGATATGCATACTTGAATGGAAGATACTCTTCTGAGCCAATGGGATGAGACTAAGGACTAGTGGAGGTATTCACTAGGGTTAAGAATAGATAGGTTGAATAATATTTGTGTGCACTTTTCCTTGACCTGGTCATTTTAGTCACACATAGGTATATAAATATGAGATGTAGGGAGGGTGATCTGTGTGGTAGGGTGGGGTGAGATACTGAAGCAAGCACTGCGTTGAGGCACATCACCTTGGTATGAGTCCTAGTGCTTAGTCCTTTATTAACTGCATGATTTTGAACGTAAGTCATTTTAACTTCTCTGAGTCTTCTGTTTGTCATATATAAAATGACAATAATTATGATACCTTATGGGGTTATTTTCATAATTAAACAAAGTAATGCATATAAAATATCTCTTGCACAGTGCATAGAATGTAATAGATGCTCTGTGAATTCACAAGGCTGTAATTTTCTTAAGTAATTGAGAGTATCAGTTCAGAAATTATGGCTTATAACTTATCCCCTAAATACTTAACCCATGGGTTGAGAAACGTAATGGACGTCAAAGGCACACTGCCCAAGTGACGCTGAAGCGCCTCTCTCACCAAGGTCAGTAGTCTTGGGCACCCTCTGTCTTTCTGTGTGCTGATAATGAGTGTCCTCAGTGAATTCTGCAGCTCCAGGCATTGTATTTTCATGTAACAGTTTGGGGTGAAAGAAGAGGAAGGAAGGACATTTTGTTCCTATGCAATTTTCTTTTATCTCCCTCTCTTTCCTTTCATTAGGGTAGGCAGTTTTTACTGGAAATTATCCCAATGAACTTTACTTTAAATCTCATTGGATGAGTTTGCTTCTTATGCCTGTTTAGGTCTATAAGCAAAGGAGGCAGAGAATGTGATTATTAAAGAATTAAAGTAATGGTGACAGTATATGTTTTTTGCTATGTAACTGTTTTGTTCAGTTTGTTACACGGATCCATTTTCAGTCTATTTCTTTTGGTTCTGAAAATGGTATTAAAAATGTGGAATTAGAATTTGAGAGCTATTGAGGGAATTCTAGTTGTCCCAAGCAAATATGAGTCAGGGACTCTTTATAGAAACCGTTCATATCCTCTTTTCCCAACTCATTTTGAATTCGGTGTCTTAGGTTCTAAATAGATTTTTGTTTTTGTTTTGTAGTGCTTAGGATCAGACTTAGGGCCTCCCACATTACAAGGCAGGAAGCAGACTTTTGTGTTTGCTATAGGTAGTGGGCCAGTTTGTCAGTGGCCTTGTAAGATTCTCATTTCAGGAATATTGGAATGATTAAAAATCTCACACTTTTGGCCATCTGGTAATTTAGAGAAGTGGTCTGAGGGCCCTATAGACGATTCTATCTGTCTCCTTTTACTTCTCAGGTAAGAACAACAGTGAAGTGGCTGAATATAAAACAAGGAGAGAGAAATCAGAGCTAGACAGAGCTAGACTCCCCCGTGGATAAATAATTGCCTATAATAACTAAGGATTGGCACGTCAGGTCATGCTTGAAGTAGAAAGTGTGAGGCCTGTTACCTGAGGACGACAGTGGTGGCAAATTGGCATTTTGCTTTGTAGATCTTTCGAATGTTCTAATGTTCATTTGAATCCCATGGATGCTACTCTGTGTTGCTGGTGTCAGTCTTCAGTAAGACCTGATGCATAGCCAGGAATTTGTTTTGGAAGTCTAGATTGTGCTATTGGCTTTTCGGTGACTAATTTAGGAAGTAGGCACAGAAACTTGTAGCCCTGTCCTTTGTTCCACTACTGCAGATTTCCTCTCATGTGTTGGTCAGGACTAATTTATAGGCTCCTAGTTGTTATTTTTGTTTATTTCGTTTTATTATGTCCATGAAGTATTCTTTGGGCAAGCTTTATTTTAACATTCCTTTTCTGGCAATCATGTATGAATGTCTTGTCATCCAGATGTTTTCTGTTTTATGAGCTTTGAACTAATCCCAAGTCATAAGAAAATGTTATTTTCGGTGTTACGAAAAGTATCACCAAGTTTGTGGTCCCACAGGAAACAATTGGAATATATATATGTCTTCTGGATTATATGTTAGTGGTATTTGTTTTTCTTACCATTGTTGACTTGAGGAGAGACCAGGGAACAGAGAATTTTTTATTGTATACTATTTTATGTGTGTTTTGCATTTTGACTATGTGGATATTACCTATTCTTAAATTAAAATTAAATAATTCAGTAATACTGGTAAATGTTTTATTGCATGTCTGTTAAACATGACAGATACTGTAAAAGTTTACATTAGCCAGGTGTAGTAGCACATAACTGTCATTCTAGTTACTCAGGAGGCTGAGACAGGAGGATTTGAAGTTGACTGTCACTTCGGTGCTTTCTAGCCTTCATTATTTCTGATGAAGGTCAACTATTATTTATAACTTGTCACATGTAGTGCTGGGATTTTAATCCAGGGCCACTTTCCGCTAGATAAACAGTCACCACTGAGCCACGCTTCCGACCCTTCCATTTGTTTTCTTTTAGCCTTTGTTTTGCTTTTCTATAGTTTGAATCTTACGTGACTAGCGTGATGACAGTAGTTATTTTATTTGGGGGTTACTGAGCTGTTCGGATCCACAGATTGATGTTTGTCAACAAACTTGACTACTTTTTAGCCTATATTTAAAAAAAAATTTCTTTTTTCCTCTTACATTTTCTCTCATCTCTATTTTGGATTCCAGTTACATATACGTTAAACTGTACTGAATATATATATAATTTTAAAGCTCCCTCCTGTTGTTTTGGACACTGGACTCATCTTATGGTCTGTTTCTATTGACTAATACCCCTGTCCTCAATTATGGGTGCCAGTTTCCTGCTTATGTGTGTATTTAATAACTGTTCATTATTTGGTCTCTGTGATGACATATTACAGGAAGTTTCAGTTGTGTTATCTTTCTTTAAAGAGTGTTGAGTTTTGTTTTGGCGCGTATGAAATTATCTTTGGTTCTTTCAGGGTCGATTTAGTCTACAACAACCTAAAGTAGGTTTTGTCCTTTGCTTTAAGACTTGTTCTTCACTTTAAGACTTGTCCTTCACTCTAGTGTATGACCTTTCTGTAGTTTCAGCTGAGTGCCTGGGTGCCCAAGGTCTGCCGCAGTGTCTGTTCTGAACAGACTGGAATTCCAACATTGCCTAGCCTGTGGTATCTGTTCATGTCATGCCTATGTAGCAGTGATTCTCTGCTGGACCTCACAAAGTCCCCTTCTTGTGTTTTTGTTTCCTAGGCCTCTGCTAAGGGCACTTAAGCATTCCTATACCAACTTCTTGAGCCATTCCTTTGGCATAGCTGCCTCTGCTTCAGTGTCTTGTCTTATAAACCCAACCACTCAGTAGACCAGAACTCTGACCTCTGCATCTCATTTCAGTGAGACCATCATGCTTGGCTTAGTGCCTACTTCCCCATGAGTCCTTGGAAAGTGTTCCGAATGCTAGTGTGAAAATGGAGCACACCTCTTGTGCCATTTGTTTGGTACTAAGGAATAGCAGAGTCATATATTTTTAATCCTAGTTTTTGAGACAAGGTCTCACTCTGTTTTTGTTAAGTTTTATAAATACTATTTGAGGAGGAAGTGGAAGTCTGGTATTATTTTATCATGACTGGAAATGGAAATCTATGTCTCTCTCCCCCCCCCCCCCCC
>PVKB01002752.1:0-253699 GCA_004027205.1 Ctenodactylus gundi | reverse complement strand
AAAAAGGGGAACAGAGTGGAAGGGCTGTCCAGGCATCTAAAAGACACAGACTCAACTGCAACACAAAGGAGCTCAGGCTGTTGGAAGTGGCAGCAAAGGATGGCGGGAACCCAAAGCAAGGGGGACATTGAGGTGAAATGGGGCAAGAAAGGCTGGCAAATGGATAGCAGAGAGGAGAACAAAGCTAAGGCTTTGGTCTTTACTCAAAGGCTCATGAGAAGAAGTCCAAGCAGAAAAGTAGCTACGTCAAGGTTGGACTGGGAAATGATCATTGATGGCCACGTGGTGAGCAGAGGGCACTGGGGGCACAAATGTGAGGAAAAGGATGCTCGTATCAGCAGGATCGCTGTCAGTCCAGAATGCACTGGGTTAAGAGTAGATGGAGGCTACTCAGCAGCACAATCAAAGGACACAGGCAGCTGACCTGAGGGTGGTGGCAGGGACGGTGCAGACAGGGTGTTGGACTTGAGAGGACTTCGGATGATGTAACAGGGAATGCTGGGAATTTTTAAAAATGTGGATGAGGGGCTTATAGAATGACTTGCAGATGTCCGGTTTGTAAAACTGGAACACTGGAAGATGAGCTGATGGGGCTGGAAGCATGAGGGGTTCAGTCTGGGGATGACTAAGCTTGAGGAGCCCAGGACATCCAGATGGAGATGCCAAGTAGGCAGTCAGATCAGTGAGACACACAAATGTAAGACATAATATATAACTGCCCAGATGAATAAAGTTGGTCTTCATGGAATGAACATGAAATAATGTCTTGATCTTCCAGCAAGTATCACTGAAAACAGCAAGTTATAAAACAAAACATATGCTATAATCAGTTTTTTAAATGTCATTTTAAAAAATCAACTGACCTCCAAGAGAAATTTACATACACACACACACACACACACACACACACAGAGGTCTGGAAAGAGCACACCAAACTATCAAGCCATCATTACAATTTTGTTAAATCTGGATGGGCAGAAAGGGGTGAGGTATTCTCACCCTTTAGTTTACAAGCTTCTACATTGTTAGGCCTTATTTCTCACAACGAGAACCCAATCCCCACAGCTCCCATTCAACTCTATCTCTTTCTCCGTCCTAAACTTCTGCCTTATCCTGAATCCCGACCCAGTGGCAGAAGCAGGCAACAGGATGAGAGGGAAAGAGGAAAGAAGAAAGGTGAGGCGAGTCCTTCACATTATTTGATACTAGGAGTTAATGCGATGTTTGCTGTCAACTGCATCAAACAGCTGTATCAAGGTATTCATTGGTAAAATGCCCTTCGTGCTCCTGAATGGTTTGTAGGCAATGAATCAATCAAGGTTATTTGAGATGACCACTGTGATCTCTTGGTAGCCATTCAACACACTTAGACAATTTCAAAGTCTCATGTAACATCCAAGAACACCCCATAAGAAGCAAGGAACCCTAAAGCCTTGCCCCATTGTAGAGAACAGAGTCCCAGGGAGTTGGGCTAGTGAACATGCACAAACAAAAGGAGATTACTATAAACAGGAGGATTCAGTGATTTTACATAATTTAGGTAATTACTACTACTCTTAAGTTATTTAACATAATCATCCAGCATAATACCTTTGCCCACTCAATACATACTTGGGGAACTGGTTTTGAAACATTCAGGCCTCTACCTGACCAAGAATGTCATTTCCCCCCACCCCACAAAATGGCAGAAACGGAAATATTCCAACATCAGAAAGCGAGTCAAGGGCCGTGATTACCTCCACATGAACTTTCCTCTTCCATTCCTTGATCATAAATAGACTGATAGAATCAAATAAGATCTGGCACTCACCTGGACAAAGTATTGTTCAAGCATTCTTAATTAATAAGCATATATTATTCTAGAGAGAAACAGACATTATGAATTTCATAAAGCATACCTGGAAGGCAAATGCAAGTGAAATTGCTCCCTTCCTGCTTTTCCTTCACATCAATACAGCTCGCCTCATTCTGGCAGGGTTTCCTCCGGCAAGCATCAAATTCTTCACAGAAAGTACCCATGTACTGGTCCTCGCAGGTGCAGGAAAACGTTGCCTAAGACACAAAATATAGTCCATGTTACCTGAGTCTTCTAAAACACATGCTTTCACTGTGAGACTCAAGGTTCAAAAGCACCACATCCTTTCATGATGAAGATAGGAGAACTGACTATGTTAATTGTATCATGTATGCCATAAACTTGCTAAAATAATCATCTTGTGAGAAATAGTATGTGCCTTTTTGTAATTTAATTTTGGACATTTTTATAGTTCTTTATTCATACGTATCCCAACTATTCTCAATCTTCTTACAATAGAAATGAAAAGAACAACTTGTTTTGAGCTAAAAATGAAGTTTTTTGACCTGACATGGAAATGACAATTTTGCTAGAGCCAATACTTTGTGTTACAACCATTAAAACAGATGTCACTCCCACCCACTGTAGCTTCTCTCAGCACAGACAGCAGCTGCAGCACGTGTCACCAAACATCCTGCTCGGGCCATCCTTTCAGATTCTGGCCAGTGAAAGAACCTACTGAATTGCTCTACATATTGACCCCAATGCACAGGTGTATATGCTATATATATTTCATTCACTTCAGTGATTTTATCATAGTAAAAGACCATAATCCAAAACTGTGTCTCCCTCCTCCCTTCTTAATGTTAACGAGAGCATAGCAACATGTGCGAGAAAACCACACATGTGTTTGGGTTCCAAAGCCTATGAGGAGTGATGGAGAGCACAGAGGATTTTCATGAAAAAGGAGGGGAGGAGAGGCAGCTTAGCAAATCTGCTACTTAGAAAAACACAAACAAGCTAGGCCTGGTCTCTCAGGCCTATAACCCAAGCACTCTAGGAGGCTGAGGCAAGGAAAATCTCAAGTCCAAGCCCAGCCTGGACAACTCTATGACTCAGTAAGTTCCTGTCTTAAAAACTAAAGAAAAACGAGTTAGTGGTTTAGCTTTGAGTGAAGGTCCTGGGTTCAATTCCCAATACCACAATAAATAAATAAAAATAAATAAATAATAAGAAAAAAACACATTTCTTGGCTCTCTTCTCAGCCCTGAACACTAGCCAATGTCCAGTCTGCACTGCTCCGAAGCATCGCCCAAAGCTACTGCTCCCTCCCTCTTTTACTCACTCTACCTGCCCCTAATCTCAGAGAGAAACTGTCCCTTCTCCTCCAGACACTGCCAACTCCAGATCTCCACCATGACCTGTCAGTACAACCCCGTGTTTGTCTTCCTCCTAAAAGACAAGAGAGTTGTCCATAATTATCTTTAATTTCATGTCTTTGCCTCTCAGTCAGGTTTTACAATTCTGACACAATTCTTGGTGGGTTGTACTCCTGGGCATTTTAGATTTCTCTATAGCTACTGCTAAGATGTTTAGCCTTCCCTACGCTTGCTAAGGATTGTTACTGACACAGAAAACGCTAGGGTTTGTACCCATCCTGACAATGAGCTTTCATGACAGTCAGAAATGAGGTGATCCTCGGATTTTCTAGACTCCATACACCCAGGGGCAGAGACAGGGTGGGGAATTCATGCCAAGTTCAGATAACGACAATGTCACCTGCTCTTCTCCAACCCTCAAGGTTGTCAGCAGCTATTCCCGAATAAAGTTGACCCTGAAGGACACTTATAGAATGTTTCCGTGATTGCTGTGGTTTATTCAATGTCGTTTTAGCCTTCATATAAATTATGTGTTGCCATTGTCTTCATCTGTGTCCTATTATTATAATAGGAACTGAGTGTCCAGATTTCATAGTACTGACTCACTCTAATGTTCCTGGAAGGAATACCCACTTAGGTCATTGCACAGAATAGCTTTAACATGGCTGGATTCCATTTATAATTATACTTCTCGTGTTTTCCATCCCCACTCCTTCCCCAGCAGACCCTCTTTCTAGGAAATCTGTCCCTTCAATATGAGATGAGATCATGTTTTACACCATAATAGGATGCCCCTCATAAGGGACAGAACGAAGCGTTGGCAGGCCTGGACCTAGGACAACCAGCCCGGGGTCAAACAATCACATATGACATTCACCTTGACCAACAAGCCAGGTTTTATGCAAGTATTTCTTCTGTTAACCAAATATGTATTTGTTAAGGGGATGTGATGAATCTTCATAATCTGTATAATCAAGTCTCTTTGGGTTTAAGAACAGTCTTCAGTTATAGCTTAGAAACTGGAACAATTGGAATAAAGAGAACAGCCTATCTTAAGCTAGAGTTGTATTTTCTGCTGTCTATTTCTATTATTGTTTGAATTTCTCAAGGCAAATGGAAATTGCCTCTGCATTCTAGCAACAAGTTGAGGGCCCACTTGGTTTTCCATAATGGGAGCTTTTGCTCTCTCTCTCTCTCTCTTTCACTTGCTTGTGCATAGACTTGGTGGCTAGAAACCGGGTGAGACTGTGAAGGTCTTTTAGAAATGTATCTTTTTAAACAGGAAACTCCGTTTACTCCAGCTGTCTTATAAGGAAAAGCTTGTCCTTGCACAAATGCACAACACAGGACATCTTTGATACTTGCAGGCATCCTGTCTGGGCCCCTTTGTGCATCCAAAGATTTGTGACAGCCTTTGAAATGTAAATGCTGGGCACGCCCAGTGCATACATTTCTAAAGCAGGCCTCTGCATCATGATAAACTATTATATGTCATTGGTTTTGGCAGCTGTCTTCTAAAATTTACTTGGTCTGCATCCAGGCATTCCACATTGCAGATGAATTTCCTTGGTTATTTGAGGGATACATTTTGCATATAATTCATTTTGGGAGTGCCATGGAAAATATGTTGCTTGTAGAACTAAATTATTAAAATCCCCAAATCAAATATCCTCCAGTTAGCTTTGATTGAATTTAAAGCTAAGAGAGAAGCCACACATTCTGCATCATTTTAAGCAGGAACTTTGAAAGAAGCTTCAAGAATTGGTAAAATCATCAGTTTAAGAATTGATTCAAGTTTCGAAACACAAATCAATTCTTGAACAGATTGCTGAATGAGGAAGGAGATGAACAAACATTTACATATCAACATCCATAAAGTTTTGGTTAGATTTTTATGTGTGTTTGAGGGTATTATCCAGGAAGTTGGATCCTTATTATGAGTAATTTCTAAGAACAAATAACATTCCTATAATCTTAAAAGGTTTTCACTTTGATAGTTTGAAGACAATTGGTTTATAAGAGATTATAAATTGTTTATTACAGGAAGCTATATTTTTGTGGAAAGGCTGTGTTTGATTGCTGAAAGTTAACCGTCCTTCAGAAATTTAACCTAATGCCTCTGATATCGCTGATCTAGATCCAATTAATTCCACCAGTATAAGGAACAAAATAAACTTGTCTAAATTAGTAACTTAGGTAAATTACAAAAAGATATTTCCTTATAAAATGTACCTCTGAGAGTAAGTTCAAGTAAAATAAAAAGTGACCTTCAGAGATTACTTTGGAAACTCAATAGAGAAACTTGATTCTCCATAACTGGATCAAATATTCCACCTGTTTGTTAATGAAACCTTTTCAGAGTGTACAAGGAAACTAACTTTGAAAATTTTGTTTAAAAAAAGACTTCATGTAAACATGCATTTATTTACCCAGTCAACAAATATTCATTAAGGACTGACTCTAGTTCCTCAAAAGCGAACATAATTTTCTCAAGAAGATTGCATTCTAGGCGGATGGCTGACAATAAGCAAAACAAGTGAGGAAATGGTATAGTAAATTAAGGGACAAGCGCCATAGAGACAATAGAGAAGGGGAATGGAAAGGAGGGTGCTGTGGGGCACGGAGTTAACCAGGGAGCACTGACATGGTGAGGAGCACTGACAGGATGACAGCTGGGCAAAGCGTTGATGAGAGGAGGGAGCGTGCAGATTGGCACCTCCTGAAGAAAGTTATTTCAGATAAAGGGAACAATCAGTGTGGAGACTTCAAAGGGATCATGCCCTGAACAGTCAAGAAAGACCCAGAGGCCATTGCAGCTAGAGTAAAGCAAATGACAGAGAGCACGAGGACACAAGAAATGACAAATAAGGAGATGTAAGGTTATGTAAGGCAGCAGTTCTCAATAGGAGACCATTTTGCCCCACAGAATATAACCAGGGACTTACTACTGTCATCTAATGGATAAAGTCCAGGGAGGCTGCTATGGAGAGACATCTTACAATGCACAAGACACAACCCACAGCACGGGACAGTCTAGTCCCTAATACTGACATGGCTGAAGCTGAGAAATTCTGGTGTAGGGCCTTACAAGCTACTCCAAAGACTCTGGTTTGGTATAAAACTCCAAGATAGCTCAGGTGCCAAAAACAGACCCAAAAGTGCGTCATACCTTGTAATACACTACTTTGCTTCATTGCTCTCATTTAATTTTTTCAGAAATGCCCCAACCATGACAGTAAATGAACCCATAGCCATCTCCAAGCAGGGGCTACATGTCCACTTAATCAGAGTTTAGTTTAGTTCTTCAATTTTTATATGATGATGTCAATCCTACCATGTGGGGTGATTTTCCAAGTTCTGAAAGTAACGTTATTCCACACGACAGAATAACTCGCTGGCTGTTAGTAGATCATTTAACTTGAGCTGGCTGTTACTCAAGATTTGTTTAATAATCTCATGCATTCAGCATACATGTTTTGACTTTGATATGTGTGGAGCAATATTGCAGATACTGATGATGTGGAGAAAGCCACAATTCCTATTCTTGATGCTTATCTTGTAGTGGAATGTATGGACACCTTCTATGTAAGATGATATCCTAGGGCAACAACAAATACTTATTATCATGTTGTGGTAAATACAATACAGAAAGGTAAATTAATATAAAGAGACAGTGGTGTGAGGGTTGTCCAGTGGAGGTGGTTTTTGGAGAATTGTACACAGACAGAATTTCATCCTTCTTCCATATAGTCAGGGATGTTCTCTATGCCAAAATGAAACTCAAACATCAGGCAACCAAACCCTGGGTCATATCTTCTTGCTCCTCCAGCAGAGCTACTCTCACCAAATTGTTTTTTCACCTTATTCTCTCAAATGAATAATTAACACTCTAAAATAAGCATTCCTATGCAACTTATGAGTTAATTTATCATGAAGATGCTGCTAAGAACAAGTATATCATGTGGTGCCCATCTCTGAAGATTTACCCTAGAAAATCCACTTATTTAAGAACTGCCCATTTTGCCAGTCTTATTTCATACCATTTTTTCCTTTTTGATTTGGTTGTATACACTCAGAATCAATTTGAAGTTCAGCTTTCAGATCTATAGAGGGTTCTATGACTACTTCCCCCTCCTAAGTGGGATATTACATCTAATTTGGGTCTCACTCTATAGTCCAGGCTGGTCCTGATCTCAATATATAGCCCAAGCTGGCCTCTAATTCTCAGAAATCCTTCTGTCTCAGCCTCCTGAGTCTTATGATGGTATTTTTCTACTTAAGTATTTTATAAAATATGGAGTTAAATGTATAAACAAATAAGGCTAACCTCCCCAGCATGGCACATGAGAGACCCTTGGAAATCTGGCCCCAACCTACATTTAACTGTTTCGATCTTTGTCGTTTTTAACTGTTTTCAAGGTCTTGACAAATCGTCCTATAGAAATAAATTTTCTGAGCAACTGTATTTCTCTCCTTCATAAGAATTAATAAACTCTATTTTACTTCCTCCCTTAAATAGAGCACACAGAAAATATTTCTTGTTGATAACCCAGTGACATCAGTATGAACATTAAAAAAAAAACAACTGACTAGACATTGAAGCTCATTGTTTATAAAACTTGCTTGCGTGGAATTATCTCATTAATTTTCACATCTGTCAAGTGAGGACTACTAGCTTTATTTTATGAATTGAGAACAGAGAGGTCAGATAAATTATTTAAGGTGTCCCAGCTGGCAAGTCTCAAGCGAGGTCAAGGCTTAAACTCGTATTGTCTGATTCCAAATCTTTTTCCATTCACAGCTGCGTACTGTCCTCACGTTGACCTGATGACCTAAGGCTTGGCAGATCAATGAAGAGGACATCCTCCTCCCTTACTCTAAAATAACCCCAGCAACGGTGCTCTTGCTCCAGAGTTCGCTGGCTTTTCTACCTTCTTCCTTGCTGTCAGGCTGACTACTGCATCTCTGCATTACTGACTGTCCTTTTGTTTCACAGATTCCAGCTTCGTATGATCGTGAGGATCTTATATTCGTTCAAAAAAGGGGTCAAAACAGAGTAAAGAAACAATCTGGTGGCCAAAATAATCTCTTGTACATAAAGTATATATTTAGGAAATTCGGGTGATCTCACACCAGAATTGGTGAATCTTGAAGTCTAGAGATGCGGTGATCAGACGTAATGAATGGTGAATGTTCTCTGTGTTTAGATGCGCAGGAAGCTTTCTCCGGGGTCAGAGCCCTCGGCTCCCACTTCCTTGCCCATCGGCGATTACTTTGCACTTGGTTACAGTAGCATCGTAGCCACTATCACATTTCTCATCTGCCTGTTTATGGAAGGGGATACGTGGATCAGCCTAAAACCAAAGGTGCCTAACAGATCTCTACACCAGTGAAAACAACATGGAGACATTCAAGTCACTCCTCGCTAACGGATTCCGCAGGCCAGTCCTGATTTCCACTGTGAGCCAGCTGAATTCCAAGCAACCTCCGGGTTCCTCATAGCTAAATGTCTGGCCGTCTGCAAGGTCCAAACTCTGCCTCCTGGGTTGATGGCTGTTAAAGCTACGCGACGCAGAGACGGTGGTCTTGCCAAATTACTCTTTGTACTTTTATATATGTTTGAATTTTTCCGTAATAAAAAATTGCTTTTATTTTAAGAGTCTGGCTAAGGAACAAGAAAGGAAAGATAAACGAACGAAACCGTAGAGTGCCTTCAGCGTCCCGCGTGCAGCTCCTCTCCATGGAATCTGCGACTGCATTTGCTGGAAGAATGTTGTGGGGAACCCTGCGCACGACCCCGAGTCCCCAGATATGAAGTCCCACTCCAGAGATGTAGCTCACATCCAGGTGCCAGGAAACGCTCTGCCTGCCCTCAGGGACCGACATGTTTTTCTCCTGTGGGCAACACGAGTCACAGAACGGAGCCTATTTCCCTCTTTCCGTCCCAGTCGGCTTGCTCAGAAGGCGGAGCCATTCCCGCGCCAAGGGAAGGCTTGGCTGCCTCCCAGATTCCCCAGCGAGCAAGGGTTAGCAGCAGGGCACACTCCACCCAGGCCTTGGCTGGGAAAGAAAGAGTCCTGCTTGCAGACCCTACTCAAGTGAAATTTCACTACATTAGCTTTCCTCTCGCCGGCTGCAAAGAAGTAGAGTCTACTCCTGCACACTTGAAAGCTCTGGAAATCTTTTTGCTTCTGGTTTTTCCAGGAGCTCCAGAGGTAACTGTGAAAATGATTCCAGGAGTAAGAGCGTTCTGCAGCCCCTTTAGATAAGAGTTTGTGGCACTCTAAGCAGACATTAGGGAAGTAGGCAGTGGGGTCTGTCTAATCCGTAAATAATACAGCATTTGCCAGATTCTAGCCTGAATTGTCCTATCACCCCAAACACACTGACCCTGAATCTGGGGAGAACAAGACCACAGAAACTTGTCCTGAGAATGCTCATCCAAGAACTCCTTAGACCAAATCCTTGATTGTGGGAATCAGACTGGGTGGTCATTGGGTCTGAAAGTACATAGCCAACAAACACTAAAACCTACAAACAAAATAGAAACCACTGCACACTTTTCTACTTAATTAAGGAGAGGTGAGCTGAAGCTGTAATTTTGCAGGTGACTCTAGCATGCCTAAACTAGTGGGATTTAACCTTTCACCAAACCCAGACTTAATATTTCAAGAGACACAAGGGATTATTTGGATGCAAAAGTTTTAAAAAGACTATCTGTGAATTCTATTCATGATGTAAAAGTGCCTATAAATGTCTTTTTCCTGAGCTCAGGCCACACAAGAACTGCTGGAACCCAGCCACAAAGACAAATTTTTTCCTCCTTGGGGAACATGGTGCTCAAACTCACTACAAATTACATTTTTAAAATTTTCATCTATTGGCTGGATCTTCTTAGTCTATTATTCATTGTATGTGTCATTTAAACAACATACTCCTGTATTTATAAGTCATAATTTTGTTTTCCCACTAGTTTTAGACATAGCTTTGTTGTTCTATTTGGGTTTATTGATTACAAGTATGATGACTTATTTTTTAGGCTGGAGATACAGCCTAGCAAGCACAAGGCATGGGTTCAATTCCCTGGCACCACACAAATCAGATGCAGTGGTGTGCTTCTGTAATCTCAGCACTCAGAAGGCTGAGGCAGGAGGATTGCAATGAATTTGAGGCTGGCCTGGGCTACACAGGGAGTTCAGGACCACCCTGGGCTATAGAGTGAAACATACATACCATGAATCCATGGAATTGAGTTCTTTGGCTTAAATGTTCAATTTCAGAACCTAGTAACAATAATGAGAGTTCTGTTATTTCTTTTGAAAGGGTGATGAAGTTTAATCGAGAAGAATATGAATACCTCTTAGGGAATATTATAAAAGATTCTCTTCAGAGTGGAGATGTTCAAGAGCATCTCCCAACCATACCCTGGCAAGTGATATGTTCCCAGATCTCCTGGAGTGACCATAATTAGGCATGAGATTTCCATATCATCAGTCTCGATCTCCAATTCACTAACACCCATGTATTTATTTGCTGCAACACTCTAATCCACTAAAAGTAAAGTTTGACTTCTAAAAAGTCACTGAAAATGTATCTTCTATGAAATTTCCCTGGAGGCATCGAGGAACTAGATCCCACAAGAAAAGACACACCTTTCATTTTACTTTCCTATTTTAAATTTCCATTTATCCTTCTAGTCATTTTCTTCTTTGCTGTATCAAAAGAGAAAAGCATTAAGAAAATAGAAATTTTAATGTATAAATTATTAATGTGGAAGACTCATTGAAGAATGGAGACCCTCCTGCCCTCTTCCTGAGGTTACCTCAGAGGGAAGCAAAGATGACAAGCCCGTGGTAACTTCTAAGGACAGAAAGTTGATGGGGACAAGGCAGGTACAAAACTATTCTCTCCTAAAGAAAATCCCATTATAGGCCAAGTGTCATGTCCTCTAGTCCTCCCAATGGTCTTGAAGAAGTACTGCTTTTCTATTTAACCATGGAGGAGGCAAATGAGAGAATTAAAGTAGTGTGCTCAAGGTCATAGGGCTGCTCAGAGGCACAGGGGACAGATTTGATCTCATTGTAAAGATATTCTTACAACTTAAGTTATTCTGAAATGCAAGAAATTAAGTGACAAAGTATTAGGGGTACAGTTAGAGCAGAATGCTAAGAGGGGTGAGAAGAGAACTTGGCACAGGGAGTGGGAATTTGAAGGGGCTAGGGCCTAAAGCTTCTTCCACTCTTGAATTTGATGGCTCTGGGTTTCAGTCCTAAAGAGGGCACAAATCCCTACTACCACAATCTAAGGGACATGTCTGTGTCACGCTAAGGAGTTGACAACCACCTTGGGGGTTCCTTTCCTACTCCTACTCCATTAATAGGCTAAAGTTGCACTGGTTAGGGCTGCTATTGGCTAACAGTGCCGCCAATAGGGTGGAAGATGTAAGTCTGAGATCAATATATAAGGAAATTGGCTTCTTCTGACAACCATCTTTTTGGCTTGTAAGCAACTTTCTTCTCTCTGTGAGTTCAGATGGGCTACCTTCTATGGTCCTAATCCCCTCCAACAAGGATGCTAGTCATATGGCATTAAGGCCCACTCATTTTACCCTCATTTCCCCTTAGTTACTTCTGTAAAAGACCTTACCAAATCAGTCAAACTCTAAGGTACTGGGGTTAGGACTTCAACATATGAACAGAGGCATGCTACATACTCTCTCCCCTCTCTGTGCTCACTCCCCTATTTTCAGAGCACTCTTCTTCAAATGCTGCTTTCAGGTTTTTTACAAATATTTGCCACTTAGTATATCTGCCACAATATCCTAGACAGCACACGAGACTTCTTGTGGAACAGCTATGTGAAAAGATTGGCAGAGCCTACACAGAGCCACCCTAGAAGACACAGCTCACCTGCCCCAGGAAATGACAGCCAGAGAGAGTGAACCTTGCCACTGTCATCCTCACTATCATCTTTTCTATGAATATTTTTTAAGCATTCAATAAATGTCAGAAAACATTCTATTGGGTTTGCAAACTGCAGTTATAACTCAGATCCAGCTCCAAGTAGATGCTTGTGTTATTCCTACTTTTATTATGTTATGAGACACAGAGAGTAGGAGCAAATTACCCCAGGTCTTCTGACTCATAAACTGAAGAACAAAAATTTAAATCCAGAAAGTCTGGTTGTAGAAGAACATGGCCCACAGACAACAATGTAATGTAGCTACAGAAAACACTGCATTGCTTGCTGAGATCCTATACCTGTTCTTCTCTTTTTCTGACCTTAGACAAGTAATTTATATTATTTATTGTTTTGTTTTTCTGTCAGACCTTACTTCAATAACAGTAAAATATAAAACCAGACATACTATATATAGCCTAACCAGACTATTATTTATGTTATACTTTTAGTTCTTAATTTAACTGCAAAAAGATCTAATACACTACTGCAGTAAATTACTGCGGAAATTATGGGAAATAGCATAGTGGTTCCTCATAACATAGAACAACCATATGATTCTGCAATCCTATTACTAGATATGAAACCAAAACAAATGAATATGGTATGTCAAAGAGATATTGTCACTCTTATATTTATTGAAGCACTGTTCATAACAGCCAAGACCAAGAACCAAGGTAGGTGTCCAGTGATAGATGACTGGAAGAAGAAAATGTAACATATATGTATAATAGAATAATATTCATCCATTTAATAAGAGAATCCTATTGTTTGCAACAGCACATGAACAAAGAGACCATACATTAAGTGAAATTAATACAGCCACAGAAAGACAAACACCCCATGATCTCACTTAAAACTGAAATCTAAAAAAGTTGATCCTGCCCAAGGACAAGGTAGCATGGTGATTACCAGCAACCTAGGTGGTTAGGAATGTGGGGAATGCTAGTCAAATATGTTATGATAGTTAGACAAGGGGTTACAGAAAGGGAAAAGTTTAAGAATTGGCAAATAGAGAAAAAAATAGTTAAGTGATAGTAGGTAAATGACCACACAAAGTAAGGGGACAGAAAACATAGATGGAAGGGGATTAGAAATGGCTGCTAATGGTGATGGAGTTTCTGGATTTTACACTTGCAATGGGAGAGGTTGGGTCCCATGGCCCTGGCCTAAAATCCCCACACTCTGCAATCTGGAGGCAAAGAGAATGTATGAGTTCAACCTAGTGACTTAGTAAGACCCTGTCTCAAAATCAAAAAATAAAAAGGGTTAGGGTTTAGAGTATGAAGGCCCTGGGCTCCTTTGTAAGCATTGCAAAAAAAAAAAAAATGGAGTGAATTCTATGATATTTTAATTATTGAATGATATTTCAATGATGTTATTTTAAAAAATAAAGTGACACAATGATTATCTAGGTACACATATCCAATGACAAAAGGGTTGAGAGCAACCGCCTATTGATATAATGGTTACATCAGCGATTACATCCCTATATCAGGATAGGGTTGGTTAACGGGAACCACTACCAATTTCTTCTCTGAGTCATGAAGTAAAAATCTATAAATCAAATCGTAGCCTAAATTTAGGGGCTAGATATAAGTAGAGATTAGAAATTGGGCTCAAGTAAAGTCACCAAAATCCCTATCTCTGTTCTCTACTAAGAAATCCTTGGCCTCCTGGCAGAGAAGGATCAAGAGCCCAAAGAGATGTGGACACCAGGAAGCAGTTGCACCTGCACTGGCACAGATAAAATGTGCAGTATCTGAGCCTGTTGTGGTTAATTGCATTAGTTTGATTGGCTTGGGACCCTCCTAGAGGATGAGTAAAGCACACTTCTGGGGTGGCTGGGTGAGTCATGGAGGTGTCACCCTGAGTTCTGTGGTCCCTGGCCCCTTCCTCTCTGACCTCATTCCCCTGCTATGCTTCATAGGCACCGTGAACTGAACATATTTGCTTCACCATACCGCTTGTCCCTTGGAGACAGCCATCCATGGACTGAATTCCCTGAAACTGTAAGTTAAGTTAAACTTCCCCTTCTTTAAGTTGTGTGTGTTTAAGTTAAAATCTGACTAACGCACACTCTCATAGAGACACCCCAACTCACTTATTGCCAAACACTCAGATTCCTCTGCGTTGGTCCGTAGGTCTGCTCTGAGTACCAGCTTTTATCTTTCAGAGAGTTCTTAAAACTTTTGCCTCCATCTAAAACTCAAGACCCTGAGATTAAGAGGGAAGCAAGAAGAATTTCATCAGTTTGACATCTGTTTCAATGTCTCTTTTCTCTCTGAATTCCACTTTGATGGGATGTTCTTGTCTGGTCTATCTCCTATTTTCATAGCCCTTTATCTCCTCATTCCCTTCCACTTCTTCCACATTTGTAGTCTGTAAGATCCTAGGCCACAGCTGAGCAACACGATGCCCCGCCCCCATCCCCATCACCAGCCAGTGTGCTCATCCTCCTCTGTGCACCTGGAGCTTTACCCCAGCTTCTCTTTCCTATTTGAATCACAATTCTCCTTTGTCTCAGTTTCCACACTATTTTCTTTTTACTTGATTAATTTATAGTTTATGAACTTTTACAGATAACCTCAAATCAAATACAGAAAAGAGATTGCAAGTAAACAAAAATAGAAGTATAGCCTAGACCAGATAAAAGGTATCAGGTCAGTCTTTCTTTTAGAGGTGAAAGCCAGTTTTTCATCTCCTTCCTTTCCTGTAGAAATGAGAGTATGAATGGAACTGAAGTGATTAAATGCAGCATATTCATGCACTAATTCCCCAAGTTGAATGTAAATGCTATGTATCTCAAATACATGCTAATCAAAAGAATAATTGGAAGATATGGGAGCATACATTTATATCTAAAATATTGATATCAAAACCCAAGTCCTAAGAAGTTTATATAGACCTGATATTATGGAATTTGAACACATTTCTTTAGCATTTAAAAATATCTTCATTTTGTTATTAAAATATTATTTCTATAGAATCCCTGGTCTACTTAATGTACCTTGTATTTAACTGAATCTATACCCACATAGAAATAACACCAGCAAAGGCAGAAAGGGCCTATCATTCTTTTTCATTAAATCTTGTCTCATTGAATGCTTACTGCTTTCATCAGTTTAATATTAAATAAAAGGTGGGTTATAACTAATACACGCACGTTTCTCCAGAGTAATTAAAAATGAATCATTTTAATACTCTCCAGAAGAAACTCATCAAAACATCTAACTCAGCAATAGCAAAAGAATTAGGCAAGTTTACAACCAAAATGAAGTTTGTTTGCTTTTGAACTGGTTTCATTAACCTGTAATGTCCACGTGATATGTTTTTTCTTCTGACACTCTAATCCTCCAACTGAGAGTGAGAGAGCAAATTTGAACTCAAATTTGAATGTAAGAACATGAAGGCTGCTCCTGTCTGTCTTTCGAAATGTCTTGATTATTGTATTATACTTAACCAGTCAGATGCTTGTAGTTTCCCCTAGACTAGGATATTAGGGTTAAGTTCTTTATTTGAAGAAAAGGAAATTCATGCTTAACTCCTTAGTGCCTCTCTATCTCCCTCAGATGATGAATGTAGTGAAAATGTCTATGCCCCAGGACTGTGGGACATGGAAGATTTGCACCAACACAGATCCCCTCAGGAGATGGCAAACACATTAAACTCCTTCCTCACCCATGTGCATGGCCTACATAGGGTGGCTGCCATAGGCTCCTTTCCTTAGAGGCCAATCTCTAATTCTTTCCTCTAATCACAATTTGTAGAGGTTTATGTTAGAAAGAAAAAACTTCTATGAGCTGGCCCCAGTTCCTGTCTTCTCTGAGGCTGTGTAAGTGAGATTTTGCTGTGGAATGAAGCTCAAGTTCACTCAGATCACCCTTGAGGACTTGTCTTAGGGATCCTTTAAAATAAAAGTAGCTTGGTTTATCTAGCCTACCATCTGCTTCCAAAGAATAGCTCAGATACCACCAGCTTCCCATTGCTAAGCCAGAAGGAAATGAAAAGCAAACTCCAGGCTCCAATTTGGTGACAAGTCAGATCTCATCTTCTCAGACCCAGGTTTTTGTTCTCCACCCCCGTCAGGCTGCGTCTGCACTCTAGAATGGTCTACCCCTCTGTCTCCTACTAAAACCAACTCCAGGTGAAGCTGTTATGCCAGTTTTCATGACAGATAATATCTAATGTGTTTCTATTTTTAAAACATTTACATTTAAATAAGAAATCATGCCTTTATTACATAGGAATTAAGCTCAAAAAAAAAAAAAAAAACCATACATCCAAGGATTCTGCCAGGCTGGTGTCTCAAGGAAATTTGGAGTGAAAGACCTCCCTAGGGAGGGTGCATCTTATGCCAAGTAGGACTGGATTGCACCAATGTTGAGTCACTTTTTTTTAAAGTTCCAAAGCAAGGTCCTTCATACTAAATTTTTAATTATCTTATTACTACTAGCTGGTAGCTATGATTATGCTATTTTCAGGAGTTCCCTTTGTCAGGTTACTTCATGGGGAACCATTATAAACTCATGAGTATTTTTGGCTAAAATTGGCATCTCTTGACAATTTTTTTACTGCAAAATCAAAATGCTTTCTCTGGGTACAATATCAAAGCCGTGGGTAAAAGGCAAGTCAAATGGTTGTACATCTCTGCAGCCAGCAGCAAGAACTCTTGCTGCTGCCCAGGTCTTAAATGCCAACAAACACCGCAGGAGCTGGTGACTTGTATTCAGAAATTCAAATGTCAACTTTGTCAACTTTCTCCTGACACATTGCCTTTAAAATTGGAGCTCCAAGATGCAAATTAAATGCAAGTCCAGCCTCAAGTACCTTCCATTGAAGTCAACTAAAGTCAGTTCTGCTGTCCAGAGCTCCCTTGGTAGTGCAAAAGAGAATAAGAGGAAAGAAAACCTCCCCAGCTGGCAGGGTCACGATGTCAAGGCCAACCCAGGCCACATGAAGGTGAAAAGTGACCATGGGCAGAGACAACAGAGCCACCTTTAGTGGTATGCATGTTACAGGTCATTACACCTTTTATTTGTAAGATACTGCAAAATGTTTCCATACAGGAGATTTCATTTCAGCTTTCAAGAGAAATTTTTTCAGACCATCCTCAGCTTTGTGCCAGCCCGAAGCTTTCCATATGCTTTAGCCCTGTGACATAAACAATTATGTCATTCCCATCATTAGATGGGGACACTGAACTCTAAAGAATGAAATGACCTTGAAACCTGATCTCCATCACCACCTCTGCTTCCTTCTACCAAGGCACACACCCTCACAATTCCCCAGGATGGTGTTGTTCCAATGTGGAAGCCCATAGTGACATTACCTGGCTGAGCAGAGGGCAGCACTTGATAGGTCTGAGGCTTTTGTGGGTAAATGGATGCAACTTGAGACCAGCATGCTCAGCGAAGTGAGCCGGACTTAGAAGGTTAAATATCGAATGGTTTCTCTAATATGAGAAACCCAGATTACAATCATCTCACAGATCCACACAGGGGGGATAGTAGGAAATACTAGAAAGAAGAGCGTGCGAGAGGGTCAAAAGGAAGAGGGGAAAGACTGGTAATTTTGACGTGATATATGTGTGCACAAAACACTTAAGTTCAATGTAAACATCAGGTATCACACATATACACATCGATAAATGAGGGTGAAAAATACAAATATCTGCCATTGCCTCAAAGTCTCTCCCCAACGTGGCGGCAAAAACAGTCTTCCTAGCCTCTTGCCGATCAAAACAAAACTACAAATTCTTTTAAATTTAGCCCTTATTGAAGCAATGTCACTTAATTCCCTATAGCCTTGACAGTCCCATCCAAAAATTTGAGTGAAGGCAAAGTCCATGTCACAGGGCCATAGTGCATGCAAGACGACAGAGGACAGCGATGAGAACAACGTCTCGTTGCCATACTGCCTGAGTAAGTTAAGCTAAATGTGATGAGGTGCACTTGATTAAATTGCAAAATGGATTGTTCTTATGGTAGAAAATGGACGTACAATGCCATGCTAATCTAAATATGGAAGTTCATACTTCTCACATTTTCATTTTTTTAGCAACTTGAAAAAAGCCCTTCAGGCAAAAATCACATTCGGCTGCTGCTTCTGATTTTAGATACCACACCACATCTTCTAATTTCAATTCCAAATATCTATCATGTGGGAGAAATCTTAACAACAAAGGAAAAAGCTTTATTTAAAAAATAATAATGATAACAAGAAAAGTTTAGAAAAAGGTTCCAGATTCCTCTTCTGATCTCATCTTCCCATGGCCAGGCCCGCCTCTTCCTTCCGTGGATCCAGACCACTGGGGGTTCCCAACACTCACCCATCATCTTGCCAAGGGCTCTTCTTCCATTCAGCACCCTTAAAAACTTCCCCAGGAGACTACATTATTCTCACCTCAGCTGACACTTTTATGACACGTAACTCATTCCTTTTTATATTTCATTTTCCACTGAACATTCATACTTCTGGCATCAACATTTGATTTGCCTAATTTGTATGATTTTTGTTCAACTTTGCGCTACTCCAACTTGCTGTACTTAGCTGCCAGCACTTAAAAACTAGTGAAACAAAGAGAGAGCAGAGAATTACACAGACAAAAAAAAACAAAGTTAAAGTTATTGTAAAGTTATTATAAAGAAAGCATGTAAAGGATGAGTAACACAATAAGGTTAAGAAAAGGTTTACTGAACCACAATAAGGAGACAGGATGAAGAGACAAAAAGCAAATTTTTTAAGGATCTCTACAGATACAAACCTAAATGCACTTGCATAATTATTTATGGAATGTAGAAGTGGTGCTGTGTATACTGCTACAGGTTCTCACTCTGTTCCTTTGCTTCAATTTTTCCATCTCTGTCCCAACTATTGTGACTGCAAAAATAAAATGTATAAATGACAGTTCTGATGTCCTGCATAATTAATGACCCTTGAATTTTTTACAGTTCTGAAACACTTGACGTTTGCCTAGGCCTCGCCTGATTCTCTGGAAAACCATCAAGCTAGAACCCTCAGAGCCTCCTCTCTGCATCTGAGCCCTAAGTGACATCACACATCACATAACCATCTCGGGCTGAGGTTTGAGACACAGTTCAAATGCCGTGCTGAGAAACTGTGTGGAAACTAACTATACTCATGAGGAAGAGATGACTGTGACCGTGGCAGTGGCCCCAGAGGGTGGCAGGTAACTTTGCTCAGTTTATCCGTGTGTGAGCAGCTGTGGTTTCCTGGGGAAAGCTTTATCTCCTTCCCTTCTGGAGTCAGCTTCTCCCCGTATTGACTTGGAAATATCCTGTTTAACCACAAAATCATCATTAAACTACAAACTCTCCTCTATTTTGAACTTAGAAAAGACTAACGCCAGCGGCTGAATTAAATGCTAATCCTAGCCTCGAAGTGTTCATTTTGTGAAAGGAAGTTGAGCACGGAATGACTCCCCTGTTGTCAATGAGTAACAGGTGTCCAAGTTTAGGCCAAATTGCTTGGGATTATCCTGAAATAATAATTAAAAAAAGCTCTCTGATTCTCTGATTAAAGGGACCAAACTATGTTCACAACAATGTGACAGATATTATAGGTGATATCGATTCTGTCCTTTTCCCCTAGAGCTAGTTGGGTTCCTGGTCAGATTAGAATCAAAGCAATATCAAGATACCATCTTCTCTGAATCTCCTTTATCTCATATTCTCTAGAAATAAAATAAGATTTAAAAAGACTAACGTGAAGGATAATCTGGAACTAGGACTGTCCACGCCTAGACCATTATTCCAGGTGGCCCAGGCCAACTGAGTCATCTGCCACCAGCTGAAAGCAAAGCATTCAGAACCCCCAGAAGCTCTACTTCTAAATAACTCAACAAAGTGGTATCTGCCATTTTTTTGCCCTGCTACCAAGATCTATCTCATGTATAAAAAGGGATTAGATTCAAATTCAGTTTAGAGAAATTAAAAAATGTTTTTCCCAAAGGTATAAAGTACATAAAGTATAACTTCAGTTTTTGGTTTTTGTTTGTTTCTTTTTGAGACAGAGTCGGGCTGAACGTAAAGTCATTACATAATCTAGGCTGGCACTGAACTCATGGCAACCCTCCTGCCTCAGACTCCTGAGTGCTGGGATAACAGGCATGTGCCACCATATCTGGCTAATTTATATGTGGTGCTGGGACCTTATGCAACTAGGCAAGCACCAAGCACTGAGCTACACCCTCAGACTCAAATAATATTTTTAAATGTGCTGATTAATATCACTATTCGTTAGGGAAATTGAAATCAAAACCATAGTGAGGTACCACCTCACTCATGCCCAGATGGCAAGAACCAAAAAAAAAAAAAAAAAGTATTGATAAGTATGTACAGAAATAACAACACTGGTAGATTACTCATGGGAACATGATTTGGCCACTATAAAAAAGCAGTTGGCAATTTTTCAAAAAAATCAAGCATAAATAACCACAGGATCCCATTATTCCACTCCTTAGATGTTTGCCCAAAAGAACTATAAACAAGGACTCAAGCAAATACTTGTACACACATGTTTATAGCAGTCCAACTCATGTCTTAGTTACTTTTTCATTTCTGACACTCAATACTCGACATCCACAATTTAAGGGAATAAAGGTTTTGTTAGCTCAAGTCTTTTTTTTTTTTGTAAATACATGAATTCTAAATTCCATAACATTAGAGACATGGGGCTTGGGGAATCAGTGAGCATCCATGACCACCCATTTTTCAGAGGTTCGCCCCTTTCCTAGCTGACCATTGACTCTCTCTACCCACTCAATCATGTTGGAGCCTTTTTATGTCATTATTTCGTGCAATTCATAAGAGGGACACCATCTTTAGTCTGTCGTTTGTGCTTGGTCCATTTCGTTAAACATTATTGACTGAAGGTGGCCCCATTTTTTTTCAAAAGCTTCGTATCTGTCTACCTTTATGGCTGCAGAGTATAGCTCAGTTTCAAGAAATCTCAGTCCATGCACTGGCAGCTGGCAATGGCAGGAAGGGGTTTGGTAGGAAACAGCTGCTCATAGCATCACAACAGGAAGGACTATGGCCCAAGGAAGAATACAGGATAAGAGTATATATCCCTCCCAGCCATATAACCAATAATCTGACACACCTTACCAGGCCCCACCTCCCAACAGCACTTGAAATCCATAGATAGTCCACAGCACCCAAACACATGAGGCTTTGGGGGATTTAAACCATGACAACTCCCAACAGCCAAAAGGCAAAAGTGATCCAAATGTTCATCAATGGTAAATGGATAGACAAATCATGGTATAGGTGGAGCATGCCTAATCTGAAATATCCAAATTCCAAAACTTTTTGAATCCCAAGATGATACCATAACTGGAAAAATCCATGTCTGGCCTCATGCAATGGCTCATAGTCAAAGCACACAAAAACATATTTGAAATCCACTTTAAAATATGTATAATTGTTTTTAAACTATGCTTATAGGGTATAAATGAAATATAAGTGACTTTCCTGTTTAGACTTGAGTCTTATCAAAGTTCTATATATGAGGAGAGTAAGAAGAGAGACAGAGAGAGAGAGAGAGAGATCCCAAGAAATCCAAAATTCAAAACACTTCTGGTCCCATGCATTTTGGAAATACTCAACCTATCTAAACCATGGAATATTACTCAGCCACATAAAGAATAAAGCACTAAAGCATGCTACAGTATAGATAGACCAGAAAGCATGCTGAGAGAAGGAAACAATAAAAATTTTCACTTAATATGAGCCTATTTATATGAAATATCTATGTGAGACACCTGAAATACTAGTGGACAGAGCACAGATTAGAAGCTGCTAGGAAAGGACTGGGGAGGAACTGCTTGGTGAATGTGCGTCTTTATTTTGGGGTGACAAAAGTATTTTAAAACTTGATAGAAGTCAAGCCTCGTGGCTTCGGGCTTTCATCCTAGCACTATGGTAGGCTGAGGCAGGAAGATCACAAGTTCCAGCCCAGCCTAGGCAACCTGGTAACTCAGTGAAACGCTCTCTCAAAGTCAAATATTAAAATGGGATAGGAATATACATCAGTGTGAAGGCCCTGGGCTCAATCCCCAGTATTACAAAAATAACAAAAAAGAATTTACTATTTGTGAATATAAATTGTTCACCTGCCAGTGGCTAATTTTATGTTATTTGAATTTCACCTCAATGTTTATAATTTTTCAGTACTTCTGTGCAGCTTCAGAGAAGGAGGTTCCTAGTGCCTTTCTCTGCAGCCCCCTACAGCCCTCCCGACTCCATCTCCTCCAAGCCCTTCATCCTTTCCATATACCTCCTATCCATTCTGTCTCCACAAACATTCGCTTGGCCTATCTCAATGGGATGCATCATCAGCTCTAGAAGAAAAAGCCCTTCTCTTGACTGGTTTTAGCACTTGTGGTGTCCTCCCATTCTCCAAAGCCAAATTTATCTAAAGGAAAGGCACACAGGTTACCCAGCTTTTTGTTGCTCCCAGTGCTCTGGCTTCCTGACAGCTACACATGAGCTTTCCTGGCAGGCCACACAATCCAGGGGCATTACTGGGCACTTCCCTCAAGAGAAGATCCAGGCCCTGGTGGAACCCAGGGAAGCAAGCCAACATTCTGAGAGGCAACTGCTCCACTCCTTTGCTCCTTGTTGTCTAGAAAGCCTTCAACAATGTGTACCAGAAAAGTGGATCTTAGCCACTTTAGAAGACTTCTATAACCAACTTGCACTTTCTCTCTTTAACAGGGCTTGGGGGAGCATTGATTGGGTTTGTGTCTGATCTGATTTCCTGCTGGCTGCTGTCAGAGTAGGCAGTAAGAAAAAGGCTTCTGCCTTGGGTGTCACAAGAGAGACTGAGCTACTCCCTAGGTTGGGTCTTGGGATATGGAAAGGAGCCAAGAGGTGGGGGTAGGGAGTATGAACCAACACAAACATAGAAACCATGTCAAACTAACCAGCTTTCAACAAAGTGATCCAGATAGTGCCAAGAAGCTGCCCAAAAAATTATCATGAAGGAGACACAAGATCGCAAACACTCACAACCAAACTCGGGCACTTAGAAAAATAGGTTAAAGGGGAAAAAAAAGATTTTTAAAAAGAGGCAGATGATAGGAAGAAAAGAGGAAAGCAGAAAAGGGAAGAAAGAAAAAGATCTAGGAAAGGGCCAAGAGCAAGAGCTGAACCAAAGCAGAGGTTCTCACATGTATTTCCAGATCTGGAGGGTTGGGAGTTTTCCTGAGATCCTTGAAGTGGTCCACAGGTCAAAGTAATTTTATAATAATATTAGCACACGTGCCTTTTTGTGTGTAGACATTGGCAATGAAGCTTTAAAAACAATGGTGAAAAAAGTTGTTGATGCCTGTCAAGAGAACCGAGCCACAGCTCTGTGGCAGCAGCCTTTAGATCGCAGCACCATCTGGCTTTTGTAGGGGAAAGTGTC
This sequence comes from Ctenodactylus gundi, assembly GCA_004027205.1. Classification (NCBI taxonomy): domain Eukaryota; kingdom Metazoa; phylum Chordata; class Mammalia; order Rodentia; family Ctenodactylidae; genus Ctenodactylus; species Ctenodactylus gundi. The sequence goes on along the minus strand of PVKB01002752.1, from coordinate 230,131 downwards.
AGTTCCACTCAGAATGTTTTTGATGAAATAGTGAAAGCTAAAATGTGATGATGTCTCAGCCTGTGAGCACACCTCTCTTTTTCTTCTTCTTCTTCTTTTTTTTTTTTTTTTCCTGTTTAAGGGATTGAATTCAGGGCCTTCACACAAACTATATCCCTAGGCCTTTTTTTATATTTTTACTTGGAGACACAGTCTCATTCATGTGGTGAGTCGCCCAGACTGGGCTTAAACCCACAATCATCCTGCTTCATCCTCCCTGAGTGCTGGAATCACAGGCATATGCCACCATGCTCCAGTGCCACTCTGACACAGTGCGAGGCAAGCAGGAAACACTCCTCTACCCCTGGTATGCAGGAATGGCCTCACATAGACTGACTTGGTTGATTCCTTTTTGTAGATTTCCAGTTTTTATGAAAAGAATAACTGAACTGGGCACAGAAGCACATGTCTGTAATCCCACAAGTTCAGGTCCCACTTAGCAAGAGCTTGTCTTAAGATTTAAAATATATTAATTAATTAATTTAAAAAGAACTGGGAATGTAGTTCACTATGAAGACCTTGATATTTTATCCTCAGTACTGGAGATAAAGGAAAAAGACTAAAAACCAAAAACATTTACCCAATATTGACTATTTGGCAGACATTTTGTCTTAAATGAACAAAGCGAGCCTGTCAGTTTGAGAAAAATAACCAATAGTTACTGTTGTCAGAGATGAAATCTGAGCTTTTAAAGACAAATCAGAATTTCGGAAAATGTTTATCTTCTATTCAGAGCTTGACTGATTCCCAATACTTAAAGACTTTTCTGATGAGATCGGTGGTGATATTAATCACAGATGTGATTTTTCCAATATTGCATCATAAATTGTGTCAACATTTGGAAGTTCTGTGTAACTTGGCCATCCAATATTTTCTAAATGGTTGAAGCAACATGTTAGTGCACCCATTCATGAGTAAAAAATACCCAAACACAGGACAGATGAACAGAATAAATGTAGCAACATACACAATTGTATTGGTTTCAGATTCTACATTAAATTAACCTTCAAGAATTTATCATTTGTCAGGTTTTGGAATATTTGCAAGAACATCCACAATTTTCTGAAAAGTCTATTAAAACATTTCTCCTTTTCCAACTGAATATCTGTGTAAGGCTGAATTTTCTTTCTAGACCTTAACCAAAACAACACATTGTGACAGATTGAATGTAAAAGCAAATGTACAACTCCAGCTGTCTTCCTTTCAGCCAGACATGAGAAATTTATAAAAATGAAAACAATGTCACTCTTGTCACTAATTTTTTGTTTTGTTTCAGAAAATGTAGTTATTTTTCACTTACAAGGCATTATTCTTGTCAACATGTGATGAATGCATTGATTAAATGAATTAATAAATATTTTTAAATCTTCAGCTTTCATTTAATGAAGTAAATATCAATAAGTATAACTCCCTAAACAAAAGTTCTTTGGAGTCTTAACTCATTTTTAAAAGAGTAAAGGGGTCCTGAGACTAGTAAGTCTCAGTTTTGAAAATAAAACTACTAACACGTTGTCCAGTTGGCCTATCTTTTATGGAGCCTGTAACTCAACAGGAAAAAAAGCGCCAAGTCTTCAAAAGCAACAAGGCAGGCCAGGGAAAGGACTTGTTTTGTTGAGCAGGCAAAGTAGATCTCAAAGACAGTCATGAGATGCATTTACATGACTGAAATATGACATTGCAGGCTGCATTTACGGTGATGGTCCCATCAGACTGTATGTCCCAGTGACAGTAAATTTGTCTCTGTTGCATATACACATTCTGTGATGTTCAAACAATGAAAAAACACATTTCCCAGAACATATCGCATCAGTAAATGGTGTGTGGCTGTTAGTACCATGGCAAAAACCTTTAGCTTGCCTGCAGTACAGACCCATTAGAAACTACTACCCAGAGACCACTGGTATTTCTGTCCAGTTGTAAAAAAAAAGGGGGGGCAAGGGGTGTTCTATCCACAACACCCTCAGAAACATGTAGCAAGTCATTCCAAAGTCACTTCACACTCTACAACTTGGAAACATATTTAAAATTTAAGATGTCAGAGAAAGAATGGAACAAATAGACACAACGAATTAAAGGCCTAGTCTTGTCAGATGCAAGGAAACCAGATGAGTCCAGTTATGTTTACAGCCAGGTTTGGAGTGGCTACAGGGGGTAGACAGCCATTATGGGGAAACCACAGCAAAGGATTCCACCTCAAAATATGAAAGATGAACCAAACTGCCTCACGGTTCTTGGCCATTTACTTCAATAGAGACTGAGGAAGGCTAAGAAGATTGGTAATGTTTGGGGCATATAAGAGTCAAATTCAAGTTGAAAGACTTTCAACACCGATGTTCTGCCTCACATCTGGAAAGCAGGGATCACAGCCACGTCCTTGCCCACACCTGGGTAAGGTCTCATTCTGAGCAGGACACATTCCTGGTGCTCACAACACACTAGCTGAAGGAACGAAAATGGGGAGATAAATGCTTCAAGGTGAAAAGTGGAAAAGCCTCTTCTTGAGGAGCCAGCGCCGCTGACAGTCTTCAGCTTCCTAAAGATAGAAGGCTAATAGGCCCCTGTGGGCGGCCTCCGTGGGCACAGCCACTTAGCATGTCCTTCCCAGTGGCAAACCCAGCGCACCGACTTATGGACCAAATACCAGGGAAGGCAAAGCACCTGAGGGAGAAGACAACAAGAACAGCAAGTGCCAACGTGATGCTTCTCTTCCCTTGGACGTAAACGCCTAGTCAGAACCGCATTGCTGTATTTTCCTAAAGCTGTGACTTACAGCTACTTCTAAGAATTACAGTTACTTCTTTCTGCTACAGTTCTGAAATGAACATCTCCCTCTCTGTGAAGCCTCAGAGTTGTAACAAGTGAAATGGAAAATTAAAGACTGCACACACGTGCGCGCGCGGGTTCTGGATTTAAGGAAAAGGCTTCTGCTGAGCTTCCAGGCATTTCCTCTTTTTCCTAGGTGTCTTAGTGACTCAACACCCTCAACATCCACAACTCAAGGGAGGGAAGATTTTAGCTCACTGTTTCAGAAGGTCTCACACAGTCCCTTCACTGGCGGCTGACAAGAGGTGGAGGAAAGCCACACAGCATCGCAGGCAGGAAGCCTAGTCAGGGAGGAAGGGCAGGACTACTATTTGCCCTTAAAGATCATGTGTCAGTAATCCACTCCTTCCAGGTCGAGCCTTGGTGCCCTACCCTTTCCTGGTTAAGCCCCAGTGATCCACTCCTACAAGTTCAGTGCCCAATAATTCACCACCCACCTGGAATCCACCACATACCCATAATTCATAACATCCAAATATTTAAGGTTCGGGGGTGCCATTCCAGACTCAAACCATAACACCAAGATTACTGATTTCACCTGTACCACTGTTTTTTTTTTTCAGACTTTGCTGGAGAAAGAGAAGGCCAGAGGGCTTAGTCTCAGGGTCCATCTGTACCACATTTCACAGGAAATCATGGGAGAGAGGTGCTGAATCTTCTGATTCTGTCTGAGAGGTCATAAAATGGTGTGTTGAACGCTTTAGTGTTCTGTTGACTGGCCCCAGAGCAGGATGGCAGTGGCATCTGCATCTTGTCTCTGGCTCCACCCCAGATCTACATCAGGAAGTTGGGTTCTGCAGTTTGACAAGATCGCCGCGTGATTCATGCCATCCATGAATCTTTGAGAAACGTGCCAGCAAAATGCCGTAAGGTCGAGATACAAACAAAACTTGCACTAGTTAAAACTTACCCAAGGACACGCCATAGGAGGTAAAGCCAGCTCTGTTCCTGAATAACCTAGGAGAGTACAGCTGGTGGTGTTTGGCAGGGATAGGAGCAGAAGTAACGTAGCTCAGCAGGACAAGCCTGGGGATAGAGCCCAGAAATCTCTCTTCCTTTCACACTTACCCTGCTTGGATCATAAATTAGTTCTTAGGCCTTGAGCAAACAGCTTAAATCTCTCTTGCACCTTGGTTTCCTGATGTATAAAATAGGTGGAGAGCCCTCTAAAATCACCTTGTACTCTAAATCCCATGACCCTGAAGTTGTCACCAATGATATAACCCTCGCCCTGAAATATTTGGAAAGTCATCAGCCTCCCGCAATGCCTCTGTAACTGTTAGTGTGGAAAGATGTATTTCAACCTCCTGAAAAATGCTGATACCACAGAGAAACAAGATAAAACATCTATCCTTTGGGATGCAATTTTAGAATCATCTTTTTAAATAATTTATAATAAGTGATTCAAATATGTTGCCATATTTTTTGTGTAAGCAACAATGTAATCACCCTTCTGTTCTTTAACATAAAAGGCAGAGACGGCTTTTTAATTACATCAGTACCAAGAGTTATCATTCAAACCAAGTCAATGAAATTCTAGATGAGCTTACCCGTTACCCTAGCAAAGTGACAGCTGGGCTGCACTGACTTTTATGATCTCTGTAGCTAATATATTTCTAATACTTATCATAATTTTATTATTCATGAAAGTACTTGCTCTCTGAGGTCCAGAGGGCCATTTTTGCATATAAAATCTGGGTGTTATTAACTTCTTTCATTAGCAAATAAATGCATCTTCGATATCTTCATTTTAGCTTTAAATCAGATGCACCTACACTGTAGCTTAAAAGTAAGCTTCATTGTTACAGTGTTTATTCTATCAAAAGAAAAAAAATTTGCCTCCCCTCCTAGGAAACTTTCTGGGAAGAAATAAGTTCCACTTCTCTGGTAGTACCACTTACCATGGGTACATCAGGCATATCCCCTCCAGGACTCCACCCTGCACCTCCTCTGCCTGTGTCTGCTCTTGCTTAAAGAAATCCGCCCCCCTCCACCCCCCGGCCTCTAAGTGCTAGAAGGCCTGTGAGGACCTGAGCTTCCCCACAGTGTGCAGGGCTATTTACAAAAAGTTGCCATTACACTCTCATGCTTTGACTGCAACCCCTGTGGTGGTTTGGATCTGGAGTGTGCCCCCAAAAGTCTCAGATATTGGATGTCATGGATCAGCTATGATACCCTGTGCCCCTGAGAGGTGGGGCCTGGCTGAAAAGGGCTGATGCTTGGGGCTTGACCTGGAGGAGTGTGTGCTGGTTCTGCCCTTCCTTGCCAGCTTGATTTTCTGTCTGCCACAGTGTAATCAGCTGTGTCCACCATGTGCTTCTACTATAGCCAGCCACCAATGTATGAATTGTGACTTTCTGAAACTGTGAACTAAAATAAATCTTCCCCCCTTAAAAGTAACTAGGCCCCTATCCTGGAAATCCTCTTTTGAGTATCTTTGGTTGTGCTGTCCTAGCTGTCTCAATATCCTGAATCAGTTCAGAATGTCTGTAATTTCTGTCAAATAAAAACATTACCATGAGGCCTCATTCACCTTACTCACTGGTTCTGGCACTGTACACGTTCAGGTTCTTCCTTGAAGTCAAAAGACTATAAAAGGCAAATGTTTGAAATGGATTCAGGGCTCAAGGCAGCCACTATGGCACAACTGAAGATACTTATGCAAGAAGAATCCTAGAACTGCTTCAGAAAGTGGTGAGAACAGTGGAGTACGCATGTGCCATGCAAGAGGGAGTGTGTGGGAATTAAAGGCAATGTGTCTTAAATCATAACAACATGTTTAAAACTCACCATGTCTTTTGATCACACCTAACATTACTGCCCACCTGTACGTTGTCCCTGCCTAAACTGCCAAGGGGTTTACTGATGGGTCCAAGCCAATGTGAGGACAGTGCCAAACATTCACAGGTTCCAATTATTTGATCTGTTTCTTTTTGGTGAGGAAAGCATTGGCAACATTGCTTTAAGTGTTTCTGAGGGTTGACTACATCTTTCTGGGCACTGCTATCTGTGAAACGGCCTTAGCTCAGGTAATATTTTCCATCTCGTTATTTAGTGGAACTAAATTCTCCCCCTACTTCCCATTCTCCTTTATGTACCAAAAATTGGACTTGAATTACACTTCCACTCCAAAGTCAGAGAACCGGCTTCGTCTGACATTTTTGTTCTTTTATTTATTTTCTTCATTCAGTTCACACAGTTTCTGAGCATCTTCTGTATGGGAAAGGACCATGCTGGTTGTTACCGTGGATACAGACTGAACCAGATGTCAAAGAGCTCATTGCCCAAGACTCCCTGGGGAAGCCCTCTGTGATCTCACATCTGACTCGGACATTTCTCTGGGCTCCCAGAGTATACTTGCAACCCTCTCCAAGCACACATCACACTGTGCTCTAATCCATAAGTTACAGGTAGAGCATGCTGCCCCCAAGGCGTTCCAGCTGCTTCCAGGGACGATATGCTGCCCACAAGGCCTTCTGGCTCCTTCCAGGGGCCATGTCCTTCCAGGCCAAACATATATACCCTGGAGCCTAGGAAATTGCCAGGCACATGGCAGGTACTCAAGAACTTGGGAGCAAAATGAATGCAAATGATAATAGATAAATACAACTGTGAATCAGCTCTCATGGGAGAAGGAAGATGCTACTGTACTTGAGAGAAGGAAGCTCCTTTGCACTGAGGTTAGAGGCAGCTTCTAAAAGTATCAGGATTTTGAGCTGAATCAGAAATATGTGGGGTGGGGTAGGAAATAGGCGATTGAGGGTCAGGGGAGCCAGGAGCAGTGAGGTGGGTTAACTTTCCACGTGGAAGCAGCATGAAACAAACCACAGAGATCTGATGGAGGTGAAGGCCATAGGAGTCACGGGAGGAGCTGGTCCAGAAAGCCTAGGAAGGTGCTTGTGTGTGACTGTTACTCTGAAACAGAAAGAAAGAAAGAAAGAAAGAAAGAAAGAAAGAAAGAAAGAAAGAAAGAAAAAAAAAAGAAAGAAAGAAAGAAGCAAAGAAAGAAAGAGAAAGAGAAAGAGAAAGAACAAAAGAAAGAAAGACACAGAAAGAAAGAAGATAAGAGGATTTACTGGAAGCCCTAACAAAGAGGCACAGGCTTTTTAACAGAGGAAAAATAAAGAATACATAGAAAAGAGCTGGTATGGGGCAGACAGATTACAGAGGGACAGTATCTTGTGTCAGGCCACAGGGGCCACAGAACAAAGACAGCAAGCACTGACAAGCAATGATAAACCAAAGCCAGCCCAAAGGATTCAGTTGTAGGAAAGAATTCTGTTGTAGGCAGGAAGAACAAGACTTCAGAAAGCCAAAGACTCCAAGGGTAGGGAAGAACATACCACAAAGCCTCCAGGTGCCAAGCAGGGAAACACTTTCTCAAGTACAAGCCCATACCTGGAGGCCAAATTTAATCGTTAGAGGAATTGAACTGGTGTCAGCTCCATTGTCTGTCAAGGTGAAGTCTCAGTAGCCAGTTCTTCTGTCTGTCCTAGTAGCCTCAGGGTGGTGTCTCCCTCAGGCAAGAGCTAGAGACACTTCTAAATCACTCTCTGCCAGTGGAGACCTGACCTCACCACTCACCAAGAAGTGGATAGGAAAGCAACATCTATTCTGTTGCTCCTCATGTGTCTTTTATTAATTCTCTGTGGCCTTAAATAACTAATAACACAATCTTAAATAAAACGATGTCCTACATTTGTTCTAGAAAGACAGTAGGAGCCGGATGATGATGGGCATGCCCTCAGGTCCTCTGTTTTCAGAATTGACATTTTTAGTCTACTTCTGGGCCACAGTCACCCACCTGCCCAGCACAAGATATCAGAGTCTGAATGAGGCATCTACAAGATGACTTGGTGCCAAGGGCCTCGAGTGACTCCTGGGATACAAACATTTTTAAAACTTCCTTAACAGTTGTTGTATATCTCAACTCACATCTCGTCCTGCACTGACCTTACCTCCTACCCCCTCACACCCCAGCACTACACCAGTCGTTTCTACTGAGTGAAGTCTCTGCAGTTGTTGATTCTGCATTTGATTCTTACTGTCTGGCCTGGAATAGTGGATTCACCTGGGTAGAAAGAAGACAATAGAAAAATAGAACCTTGTGATAGTTAATTTTATGTATCAATTTTAATAGGGCCAGATACTTGGTCAAATATTACTTTGAATGTCTGTGAAGGTAGTTTTGGAAGAGACTTACCTTTAAATCGGTAGATTTTTAACAGAACATATTGTCCTTTATAATGTGGAAGTGCCTGGCCCAATTTGTTGAAGGTAGAACAAAACAAAAGACAGACCACTGTAGGTAAGAGGGAATTCTGCCAGCAGATGGGCTTCAGACTTGTGTGCAACATTGGCTCTCCTTTGGTTCTACAGCTGTGGATCGAACTTCAGTTCCTTCCATGTCTTCAGCCTGCAGACCTCCTCCATCAGAGCAGAACACCCAAGAATCCACAATTGTGTGCACTAGTTCCTACTGCTAACCATATTGATATTATTGATATTATTTCCCTAATCCAAACCTCTCAACCTGAGAGACAAGGACCACGGGATCTCATTTGGATCTGAGAAGGTTTAATGTCCAAGTCAGCAAAGACCCTGTGCAGACACCTTAACACTTACCTACAGGGTGATTAAGAGATCAGCCATTAAAGAGGAAGCACTTGGAGCCCTAACAACCTTAGTGACAAAGTTCAATAAGGGAAATAGTGGCCAACAGTCATTTGTATAACGAGAAGGAAAAATTAGAATCAACCCAAGTGATAACAGCCATTTTCAAAAAACAGAGAGTTCCTGCCAATGTAATAGTAAACACGGAGAATCACTTCCCAGAAGCAAGAAATATCTAAGAACAGCAAATTTAAGCTCTGCCATGAGCCACGCATCAACCTGAAATTGTGAAATATCCCTTTGCCAAAGTACAGTTGACGGGAAAGAAATGAGTTCCATTACCCAATGAGAGTGGTGTGGCAATAACAGGCTTGCTTTTATTTTGATAGATGATCTAATAAAAAGATATAAAAATGAATAGAAACAATAAAATTAAATCACCAGATGTGGTTCTATGTGTTTTGTGCTGTGGCATAGATGCTTGCATTGAGTGGAAGGTTGGACTATATCACTTCCAATTTTAGGAAACAGCAAAAAGAAAGAAACACGATAACGGTCGTCTTTTATTGCTGGCAAACTACTCCCAAGCTGCTGTCACTGCCCTAACCTCAGAGTTGCTAGAAGTCATGGGAACTCAAGTGGACACAAAAATATGAGGCCACCTTTACATTGCCCCCAGTCCTGCCATCCCAAGATACAAAAGCTTTCTCTTCAAAATAATAAGTTGGCCCAAGGAGGTAGCTCTTGAAATAAACATGGTGATTCCAGCCTAGTGATTTACTTCAGGGGTATAATTATGCCTGCTTAGAATCCCCAAGGAGTAACTGTAACAGTTCAAATATAATTATTGTCCACAATTTCCTGAAATACATAGGAGTCAAATGCAGAATCAACAACTGCAGAGACTACACTCAGTAGAAACAACTGCCTAGTGCTGGGTGTGAGGGGGTAGGAGGTAGGGTCAGCAAAGGAGGAGATGTGAGTCAAGATACACCAGAGCTGTTCAAAGAAGTTGGTGCCCCTGATGCAGGTGCTTTCCCAGAGAGATGATCCACTAAGACTAGTTTAGACTCTTCACCAAGGCTTTTGAGCCATTTCTTCATGTCTGACAAGATTGGTCGAGCTATGGTCAAGTGCTAAATACATCTTTGCTTTTCCTGTGAGTTCATTCTGAGCTCCCAACAGAGTCCCATGCCTGCAGCTGAGTCCCCAGGCTGGCTGCAAGCATACCAAGCATGACTTTTACAACACAGTGGCCACCCTAGGGATTCACAGTTCTCCTTGAAGAGCAGGCCATTAGAAAAGAAAAATGTGAAATATCCTACTTCTTTGTCAACCAGAAATCCCAGGAGCAGCTCTCTGTTCCTCACTTAAGACACTTCCCTTCTGCCAATACCATTTTTCCAAACTAATCAGGCCCCAAATGGCTTCATGAAGACAGTGAAGCTGCCCCCTGTGGTCTGGTCTGGAAGTCTTTTCTTTGCAGGCCACTTGGAGAAGTTGACACTCCTCTGCCCTGTATGGTGCCCTTTCCGGCCTCTCATTGTTCATCTCTTCTTTAACAAATAAAGTCCCATTGCTTCCTCAGTCTTCCACAGTACGTCACCCTCTCCCTAGCTGTGACCGGCATGGAACGTTCAGTATCCTCTATTTTTCCATAAAATATATAGATACCTGAAGTTCCCCTCAGGAAAACGAGCACATTGGTATAAAATGACAGAGATGGAGATCATAGAATAAGGGCCAGGGTGAGCCAGGTAACAGCAGCCTGCTCACGCTTCACCTCCAGCACCCTAGAGTTTCTACCCACCCCCCTATGAGCAGGGATATAGCTTTGGCTTGGTTTAAACCTTTGTTCATTTTCAAAACTTTAGCAGAAAATTATCATATCCACTATATGCTCAGAGTTCCGATCACATCCCATCTCTTTGAGGGAAAACCTTACAGGAAAAAATGGATTATATAAGCAACTAGAATATTATACCTGAGACAGGAAAATTCTGTGGTTTCCAAGATGACAAGGGCAGCCCTGCTACTTTCACTGTCAAAGTTCACACCACTATCATTGAATGTGGCAATGTTACCACAAGAAAGCGTCAGCCCCTAAAATTTACCTGTGCTGCCACCTGTGCTGCCCTCAAAGTTGGTGGAAAGCAAACCATGTTCTTTTGAAGATAGCGGAAGCCACTTTCACACAGCATTAATATCAATGGAAGTATACATACAATCAGAGAGAGGAAAAGATAACAGAGGTGAAAACAGCAAGTCTCGCACAGGAGACTGTGATAAAGGCATCCCTAAAAGGCGCTAACACAGAGAGGGAAGAAGAGGGGTGACGGCTGCTTGCAAGACAGAGAGACGTTAAGAATGGGAGAGGAGAGGAACAGTTAAGAGGGAGGGAGAAAGCGGTCAAACGGGATTCATAAGGACATAGATTACACTGGGCATGGTGGCGCAACACCTCTAACCACTCGGAGGCTAAAGAACAAGACCTGCTGTGAGTTCAAGGCCAGTCTGGGCTACATATTATAATTACCTTTAAAATGACATGAAGAAACATATATATGTTGCATACTAATGTGTAACTGAAACCAGAAATTGGAAAGTGTTGTTCAGCAAATATTCTTGGTCTCTGTTGATCTTTGCTTATACACACACACACACACACACACACACACACTACATACATATTTGTTAAATGTGTACTTAAAAGCTCGCAGGTTTCCCCTTACCTCTGAGGGCTTGGTGGTACACTTTCCTTTTCCTGAACACTCCAAGTCATTTGCATGGCTGTCCCCGGGCAGACAAGTGCTGGTCTTCACCACCAGAGTTAAACGCAAAGCCACGATAGATTTCGTGACAGAATCATTCACAAAACCTGTAAAAAAAAAAAAATGGTACAAAAAGGAAAATGAAAGGAAAGGTTTACCAAGGCTTTCCACAGGATTCTGAATTTCATTCAGACAGCATTAGGGTCTGACCAACAAACACAGTAAAGCAAAGAAACCACAAGGCTAGTTTTCATTCAGATCCCAGGTCTTTCAGACAGATTAGCCTCCCTGAGCATCATGGGAAGCCACAAAAACCGAAGGAAGAAGCACCAGGCACTGAGTCACCATTTCATTTCAGACCCTTTGCTTTGCTTTTAGTTTTGGTTTTGTTTTGCTTTTTTTTTTTTTTTTTTTTGGGGGGGGGGGGGGGGGGAACAGGGTCTTGCTCTATAGTCCAGGATGGTCCTGAATTCACTATATAGTCAGTCTAGCCTTGGACTCAAGACAATCCTCCTGTCTCAGCTTCCCAAGAGCTGGAATTACAGGCAATGCGCCACCGCATCCACCTTATGTGGTGCTGGGGAATTGAACTCAGGTACTTAATGCTTGTTTGGCAAGCGCTTTAACTGCTTTAACCACTGAGCCATTCCTCCAACCCCAGACCGTTTGCTTTGCTGCTGCCCTTGTCCTGTGAGGACCAGTTTACCTCAGTTACGTTTCTGTGTTAGGTCTCACAATTGAATATTGGGTCTTCAACTCTGGCCTGCTCTCTGGGAGCAGCTTGCCTGTGACACCCAACTCTTCTTCCTCCTGGTCACTTTGGATAGCTCTAGCTGCTGGAAACTTTCAAAGGATCCACTCTGTTATCAGCCCTTCCGAGCAGTCCCCTTCTCCTCACAGATGGGCACACAACACAGGTACACATTCTGTGTTGGGTTTATCAGCGAACTCTTGCTCAATCACCCACCTGATCTCAAAGCATCAGCTTTGGCAATCTAATGCAATAGGTGGTTTCGGCTATCTTATAAAACATGACTAACTGTTGACCACGGATTGGAATATCATTGATGTGTCATATTTCTCATTGAAAGACCTTAATATCTAATGTAGCTATTTATATACAGCAAATAGCAATAAAAATGAAACAAGTTGATGAATAAATATAGCTTCAAATTGGAATGGAGAAACAAATAGTTTCCAGTGTTTTGCATTGATGATTAAATCATTTCATAAATGAGCATCTTTTCTCTAATAAGAATATTCATTTATGCCTCATTTTCTAATTGAAAGCAGATTACCAAAACTCATTAATATGACAAGAAACTCAGAACAATTATTGTTCAAGAGTAATAGGAAGTCCAAGATTCTCAGTATTATCAAGCCATACCCATGGATATTTTTATGACAAAAAAAAATGTTTAGCATCAAGATACTACCAGAAATCAGGGAGGAAAATAGAGAAGAGGAAATAATTGACTTTAGAGCAACTTAAATGCATTCCATTATCAAAAAGGATGTGCTTAAAGCCCTCCCTAATACTCTAGATAAAAATAAATCTTAATACCTGAATGTTAAATATGGATGATATGAACCTCAACCTAAAAATATGAACTAAAACCTTTAAAATTCCAAGTGGAAAATATAGAAGGCTACTCCACTGATCTTGGGGGAGATTTCTTACAAAAAAATACAAAATAATAACCCAGAACTGATCCATCAATTTAATTTTATCTAAACTTAAATTATATATAAATAGCCACCATAAACAAAGATGGTAGACTTTAGAAATAAAATTTACAATGTGTAAAACCAGTACATGATTAGCTGAAAGAATATGCAGGAAGTTCTTTTTCCCAATTGCTTTTGTCTCAACATTATTTATATTCATATAAACACCAAAACCTATAAAGTAGTAACAAGTATATTGATGTATATATTCATCATAAATGTATATATATAAAAATGTGTGAAAAATAAGACAAGTCTCAAAGGATGAGGAAACGTAAGTAGGAAGGGAGAAAGCTTGTGGCTATGTATATATAGAATTCTACTTCTTTCCTTTGTGTGTGTGTGTGTACATGCACGCATGCATGATGATGAGGATTGAACCCAGACTGAGCTACACCTGCAACCCATTTTTATTTTGAGATGGTCTTACTGAGTCTCTAAGTTGCCCAGGTTGAGTTCAAACATATAGTCTTCCTGCCTCAGCCTCCCAAAGTGTATATTCAAAATAAAATATGCAAAAAATTAAATATTTGCATAAATAATCCCTCATTTTATTTCTATGGTTTTATATACACTTTAAATACTGCATAACAAAAATTTTATTTTTTTATTTTTTCCCATTTGATTAATATGCATAATATGCTACACATAGTGTTTACATTAACTTGAGTATTTTGTGAATTTACATATTGTTTCAGAGTTATAAATTTTTCCTTCTCCCTTTTTTGACCCTCCCACACTCTCCCTTCTCCCCTTTTAATTTAGATTTTTTTTTTATTATAGTACTGATAGCACCAGGCCAAACAGGCCTTAAGGTCATAACGGGGATGTAAGAGAAATCAGAGAGAAGTGAAAACACTCTTCAAATTTAGGTTTGGCACTAGAAGACAAACGCTTTCTGATTCCTAGGGAAGACAGGTGTCATAGGTCTCTGGTAAAGTAGTACTGTATGTCTGTCAGAAGATTTCCTGTTGAAACCTTTGTTGTAAACTGGCTTGGGAAGGAAGGAAAGGATGCCTTATGCAAAAGCACCTCTTCGCTAGAGCTTTCTGCCTCTCTATCAGGGCCTTTGCTCTGGCCCAGCCCAATTCTGCAACGTCACAATGTCACTCCAGCCTGGCATAGTCCTCCTTCGCCCAGTCTTGGAGCCGCTGGGATCCAGCCTACACCTCACCTTGGTCGTGAGCTTGTGCTCCATGTCCCAGCCCAGCCTGAGCTCTACCTGCCCATGCTCAGGCACCTCACCCCATGCACCAGCCTTGATTATCTTCTATCTTGAATGTTTTCTTATTGTGTCACCTTTCCTGGAGCTTCCTTGCTGGCAGGGAATACGTCTTAGAGAAATGAGAAGTAGGAAGCCAAAATACTGTACATATACGACCAGACAACAAAGACTTTTCCCAATGAGGCATTTCCAGAAGGTTTTCTTATCCATCATGTCCACTGTGAAAAACAAATTCACTTGAATGCACAAATTCCAGTTTAGTAAATTATAATTGCTAACTGATTTATGATTATTTTAAGTAGAGAAATGGAGCCTGGCAGTATGTTCAGGTGCTACTAGAAATCCTACTCCAAGTGACCTTTTTACACATAAAATTGTAGAGATACGACCAGGTGTCAGTGTCTTTCCTTTATTCTCTAGTTTCACATTAGATTATCTTAAAAATCTACATCACCTGCCCATTCACTAAGCATTTAGACCACATAATCCTTTATAATTACGTAGAAGAGGCTTCCTTTCAAAAGTTTTATTCATTCTATCAACTATTAAATTTACTACAGAATTTGAAGTGAATCCATAGCTGGGAAACTGAAGCAAGAGGATTGCTGCAAGTTTGTGGACAGCCTGGGCTACATAGTGAGTTCATGAGCAGCCTAGACTACAGACCAAGACCTTGTCTCTGAAGAAAGAAGGAAGGAAAGAAAAAAGAAAGAAAGAAAAAAGAAAGAGAGAGAGAGAGAGAGGAGTGTAGAGTGAAAACATGCAAGTATAGCTTTCTACATGATGTGCTTCCACTTTTTCAATGAACATGGACTGAGCTCACATCAAATGAGAAACCACTGTAGATTCTCATGGTACAAAGATGAATTGTTCCTGGTTTCTCCACTCCAAACGCCCATTCTAAAAGTGTGGTTGGTAACTAGCATTGAAATTAGCATCATCAAAATCACACAGGAGCTTTTGCAGAGCACTTGTTCCCAGACTTTCACACACATGATTCAGAACCAATGATCTGAGATGGAACCTTGGCAGATGAGTTTTCTAAACAGATTTCCTAAGTAATTCTGAGTGTGCTTCCAGTTAATATAAGTCACACAAATAATATCAGTACTAAGGCAGCAATTGCCATGAGTCAGAGGCACCCATGTGAGCTTATGAAAGTACACTTCACTCATCTATTTTGGAAGTACAGGTAACTCTGATATTTGTACATTTGTATGTCCAAGCTTATCCTAAGTGCCTGATACGTTTGGACACAACTCTTGAAAAGATATCTATGCTAGCTCTATTTGCCTAATAAGACCATGCATATTTAGGCCTTAGAATCCCTTACTAAACTAAAAGCAATTTAATGTCTCTCAATTAAATAGAGAAGGTAAGCTATAAAATCTGGATAATGAGGCAAGCTTAGTGCCAGTAGGGTTGCATTGCTTCTGGGAAATGAGATAGTGCCTGGGGATAGTATCTTTAACCTCTCTAAAAATCATCTCTTTAAATAAAGAACTTTCTCGAGCACTCATATTTACCAGCTCTACTGGTGGAGTGAGGGAAGAAAGAAGCCTACTCAAATTTTAAGTTTGTAATAAAGGCATTTCTTTAAATATAACTTTGCAAATTTTTGTTTGGTTTGGTTTTGGCTTACTTTGTTTTGGTTTGCTTTGGTTGAGACAAGGTCTTATTCTATAGTCCCGGCGGGTCCCAAACTCACTATAGAGCCCAACCTGGCCTAGTACTCAACTTTACAAATTTTTAATAATCTATATTCTTCTCAAATACTTGGCAACAGCATGTCTCACATGGCCATGAAATTCCCTGTTATGTTTCCTAATCGCCGAGCCAGAGCCAATGGGGCAAGCATGTTATTTCCAGCAAGGTTCATTCACAATAGAACTGGGAAGGGGTGCTACTTCCCAGGAAGAGAATAATTTCACTAAGCCATTTGCTTCTGCTTTTGATGATGTCTGGGGAAATGCCTGGGTTTCGCATAGGGAAAAGTAATACTGGTTAATTTAATTTAATTTCATCACGCAACACGTGGGTCAGAGCAAAGTGTCCCTCAGGAAACTCCACATGCCCCTAGCAGAATCTGAGCCTCTCACAGAGGGCAGCAGGAGGAATCTGAAATGAAAGAGAATCATTCCAAAGAAGAAAGTTCTTCAGGCCTTTCTAAGTGATCCCGTGAGAGTTTCTGGAAAAACGGTCTGATTTCTTCAACACCACTCTCAAACTGATGGACACTTATAAGAAATGCAGATCACAGGACCACTATTTCTCCCTTCCTTCCTAGTATGAAATTGATACATACGTAGCACAATTCCTCACACAGGCCTCCACAGAAAAGCCTATCTTCCCATTCAGAATTCTAAAATTCACAGGTCAGACAAAAGCTGGCAAAGAAGGGGTGCAGATGAGGCTGCGATTGTAATTGCAGAGCTGCTGAGAGCGGGCCTTTGCCAGCACCTGCACTGGCAGGGGCCTTTCCAGCCAGCAAAAGAACAGCGCTGCCCAGGAGGCTGCAGAAGGGCCCCAACTAAAGCCCTACATGAACTGAGATCAAAAAAGAGACAGAAAGAAGAGCCTTAGCAGAGCGTAGTATACCAGCACTATTACCAGCACTTTGGTGGCTGAAGCAGGATGATCACAAGTTTGAGACCAGCTTGTTGGGCAACTGAGAGACTTAGTGGAACTTGTCTCAAAATGAAAAAGGAAAAAAAGCAAACTTGGTGATAGAACTTAGTGTGAAGGCCTAACACACACACACACACACACACACACACACACACACACACACACACAAAGCAGGTTTATAAAAGAAGGAAGAAGAAGGGAAGGAGGGAGGGAGGATGGGAGGGAGGAAGAAAGGAAGGAAGGAAGGAAGGAGATACCACCCATGGTAAAGGGAAAAGAAAACCAAAGCATAAGGTAAATACTAAGCCAGACTTGAAAAAAAAAATATATATATATATATACCCAAAAACAAGAACAATGAAAAAACTGAGATAAGAAAATAGAAGCTTTCTATCAAAGTCTCAGGACCTCTTACACTTTTTGTCACAGCAAAACAAGTGTAAAATTGAGTTTTTATATTATGAATATGGAATTCTTTCTTAAATCATCCCTGTAGAGTCCAAGCCTGGGACTCTGAGTCCTCAGTCACCCTGAGAGGAAGGAGCAGGAGGCCATGAATAAAGCGGTATTGTAGGGCAGGGCTGGGTGAGGTGGCGGGCAGGCCAGGAATGTGGGAAAGCTGTGTTCATTCATTTCAGCTTTGAGAAGATGCTGCTGGGCTCCAGGTGAGAAAGAGTACATAGGATAAGCACTGAAAGCTGGTCACAGGTAGACTGGAAGTAGGTCTTGAGGGAAAGGAAGGAACCAAACATGGAGAGTTGAAGCAACTTGTGGTGGTGCACAAGAGTCTCAAACAAAGCCATCCAGCTGGTGGCTGGATAAGGGACATGGGTAGAGAGGAACACCACACTCATCTGAATATGGAAGTTATACAGACCATTGGAATGAGCAAAAGTACACTTAAAGAGGCAAAATAAAAGCAGACCATAGCTAAGCCCCACAACCTAATAGTCACCATATAAACTTAGTTTTGCATAGCTACCAGACATAGATATCAGGTAAGATTTCTATGACATGAAGAACATCGAAAAAGTACATGTCATATCTTTGACAACATTGGAATTGAAGAGGAAAACTTGGGTCCTTGACAAAGAAAAACATCTCAAGGACGACACAGAACTCAAGTGAACGTGTATATGCCAAGAAAACAGAGAAACACATGCTGCCAGACTTGTGAAGTTGGCATCTATTTGCTACAAAACTGGGTGATTTCCCTGCGGAATTTTAAAACTGCAACAGAGAGAAACTTTGATCACAGATTACACAGGGGTCTGTTAACACCCTCAAGTAACTAGTTATGATGATGAATAATAGCTGAATTTTCTTCTGTCCCCCTATTTCTCCTCCCCCACCTATGCATCCCCTAGCACACAAATACCCACACTGTGCTCTTGCCCACGACTCCACATGGGGCTCATTAACGCAGTAATAAAATGTCTTATGTTCATTAGAGTCTTCTTAACCAGAGACTTCACCAAACTTGCCTCTGGTGCAAATGAGAAGCGAAAGAGGCCCAGTCATTATCTCTGAAATGCAGTGGTCAAGCATCAATTAAAGCACACAAAATGGCTGGCTCCAGGCCATTAACTGTTTATTTTACTGCTTGTCCTCTTCAGTATTAACACTAAAAGAGTCTTAAATGGACTTTGTAGTTAACACCTCATTGGGATTAATGGCAAGTGGGATTTGCACATCTCACTTCGGTCTTGGCTAAAGACCATTTTCTTTTCTGCTAAAAAGGAAAGCATACATGGAAAATAAAGTTTTGAACCACAAACTCTTGAGCAGTAGGTCTTAGAAATAAACTGTGCCAAGTTTTCCTATTAAGAGGAAGAGAGTCATCTCACACAAACCTATAACCAATAAAAATTTTTCACTATCCAGGAAATCCTGTGGTTGGCACCAGACAGGCAGGAAACGTTTCCAATATCACGGACTCCAGGTAGAGACCCAGGACCCTTGGCACAAGAAGGCAAATGCTCGCAACCCCTGCGTCTCTTTCTGCAAAAGCAGGGATGGCACCCTGCTGCTGTGCCAACCTTAAAGGGGTAAATTGGAGGTTAATGCAAAGTTGCGTAGACCCTGCAGCATTCCCCTTGATCTGTGACCCAGTACTGGCGATCTGGAAAGCAGAACTAGAGAAATAAATTGTCTTTTGACAATGACATGGCAGGGACAAAGAGACCTTGGAGCAAACTTCAACCAAGACAAAGTGCAGGGCAGCATACTAATACAACCTGACTTCCTAACAACCCTCAGCTGTCGGAATTCAGCTACATTCTGATCACTGCATATGCAGAACCCAGGCTAGACCAAGAGGTGCGGTGTGGCTGTGGGGGATGGAAGGGTAGTAAGTACATAAAAAGAGGAAAGGGGCCAGGATACCCATTTATTGATGCAGTTGCACCTCATGGCCACAGCAATCACTAGGACGTCATTTAGAGTCTTGCCTTTTCTAAGCAAAACTTTTTTTTTTTTCTATTTCCATTTGAAACACTGATAGTGGTTGTGGCTGCTTGATTGTTTTATTACTTGCTTGGCTGATGTTTAAAAGGGTAACTTGCTTTTCAAAAACTGTCCCATTAAAAAGTATCTCATTTTCTGCGGGTTCCTGTGTAATTTACAGCCAAAAATCCTTTCTGAATTAGGAGACGCCATCTCATTGTACTAGCCAGCCTCCCCGTTGCTGAGACATAATACCCGACACCCACAATTCCAAGAAGAGGTCTAATAGGCTCTCTGTCTCAGGTTGGCTGGCTTCATGGCAGAACAGTACAGTAGAGCAAAGCTGCTCAATTCATGGCTCCTGAGCAGCAGAGCAGGGGAATAGCACCAAAGCACAAGGGACCAGGATCATGTATGGCAAATAGCACCCAAGGACATTCCTCACAACCCATTGGAGACACACAGAAGTGTCTTTCACTAACCCCCTAGGCAGCTCCCAAGCCAGCAAAGTTGACAATCCACCTCAACCAGCAGCATAGGCACATAACGGCAACAATCCAAACATTTTTACGTTTGTCATTCACCTAAATCATCAGGTAGATTATACCTATAGAAACTAAACATGACGCAATATTATTTGCTCTAACAAAAAGTATATGAATTATGTGATGATATTCTTTAAAAGATGATCTTGTTATCACCTCTAGACTGGGTTTTCTTCAACAAAGTTTTCTATTGTGTAGAATGATTTTAACAACTACCTTCTTACCATCAGCATCTCCAAGGCATCTTTTCTCTAGTCTCCAGCAGAGAAAACTCTGAAATTTTAGTATCAAAATATGGGCTTAAAATTAACAAATAATGTAGATGGAACATTCTTCATAGATAAGTCTGCTATACTTCTCCAAAGGAAACGGTACAACTTCTCCTACACAGACTATGATTGGTCTAATGTGCTGTGTTTTTGCTCAATGTCTTTGCAGGAAGAAAGTATCCACTCCATTTGCTTGACCATACTCTTTTTTGTCACGAATATTATACTGAATTACTTGCCCTGACTCAGAGCAGGGAATCTGAACTGGGGGTGTGACCACTGGGCCCTTGAGGAGAGCCTCTGTTCTCTCCCACCTTCCTTTCATCTCAGAAATTAGAGTTTTTTGTTGGGAACTGGGCTGCCCAGCCAAAAATTACGCATCTCCTCGGGGCATCAGTGAAATTATGGTGTGACTTCTGTGCTTTATACTTAAATAGACGGAGCTTTCATCTCCCTTGCTCCCACTGACTACCTGACATGTTTACGTGGTGGTGGCAACTGGAGTAGCCGCTTTGATTGCAGAAATAAAATTTGTATACTGAGGATTAAGAACTGTCCTGGCCACTCTGGACCATCTACCTCTAGGCTATGACAGGAGGGATAAATTAACTACTTAACTTCTTTAAGCTCCTGCAATTGAAGTGTCTTTACTAGAATTACTACTATAGCTTAGCTACCATAACCGATACTGGCCTGAAAATGAATCTTGTAAAACTCTTTCTCTCTCTTGCCACCTCAACCACTTGGTTCAGAAGGAATCATCACTCAAAGTACTACACAGTTTCACAAACTCAAAAAATACTAACTCCATCTCATCCTCCCCTGTTCCCTCTTCTTTAGTATTTAAAAGGCAGGGCCAATCATCAAGGTGGCTCATTTTCTATTAGGCAGAGAGGAGTAAAAGGAAGCTGTGCACTTTCATGTCTTGTATATTCATCAGATTATTATTAGTCAGAAAAATTGCCTGACATATACAACTTAATGGAGAAAATGGTTTATTTTGGCTCAGCGTTTCAGAGGGCTCAGGCTATGGCTGACTCCAAAGCAGAAGCATCATGGCAGACGAGTATGGCTTAGGAAAGCTGTTTACCTTATGGCATCAGGGAAGCAAAGGTCAGGGGAAGATCCAGAGAGGAGGGGGACAGGGACCAGGTATGGTCACCAAGATCACTCCCCTGTGACCTACCCAGCCATACTCAGAAATGAGCTTTACTAATCTTCATGGTATGTTTTAAGCCAATCAAGTTAGCAAGATAAACTATCACATCTTGGATTGCCTCTCTGAAACAGAGATAGCAACACTACCCACGTCCTTGGATGGTTGTTATGGGAAAAGATCATAATGTGGGCAAAACTTCTAATACAAGGCAAGCATGGGATATGAGCACTGCAAATCACCACTATCATCACCCCCATAGTCACCATCCCTGTCCTCAACAGCAACAGCAATACATCTCCTTAAAATGAGTCCTTTCTTAGTGTGTTCGGGCTGCTGAATAAGCTACCACTGACTCTTGGCTTTTAAACACTGCACATTTATTTATCTGGGAGTCCCAGGACATCAGCAAATTTGATGTGTGGTGACAGCCAATGTCCTGGTTCATAAATGGCCATCTCTTCATGTGTCCTTGGGTGGCAGAAGGGATGAGCTTGCTCGCTGGGGCCTCCTTTGCATGGGCACTCATCCCACCCGTGGGCCTAATGATGTCCCAAAGGCCCACCTCCCAACACCACAGTAGGGAATGCATAATCTGGAGCAGTTATAAGCAGCCCATCTGTCATAGGAGATTCTAAACGAAACTCGGAACTGTGTAAGTCTGAGGAGAAGACTCTGGAGATGTGCTCTCCTGAGAAAAGAGCAATGCAGCTGTGACACAAGCCAGGGATGCCCCTAACGCAGCTACCTCAGGTTAGACTTTTAAAATGAGATTTGTTTAAAATAATTTCTACTTTTTAAAAATTGTTGCTAGAATTTAAAAATGACATTTTCGTCAGAATATACTATATATTCACAACACAAATAAATGAATTTTACTATCTGCCATTTTGAATAACTCATACCTAGGCTCTGCTTTTAAAAGCCTAGGTGCTGTGCTTTACTCAAGTTGTGAAAAAAATGTGAATAAACATTTTTAGGATATAAAGGACTTTAGCAAGAAACATAAAAAGCAAGAATATGAGTGGAAGTGACTAGTATAAAGGGCACAATGGTATAAAATATGCAAATTATGAAATTCTTTTCCAAAACACAGTTTACAATTAGGCTTGTCAAATCTCTCTGTGTGCCTACTTTTGACATTAAATGATCTCCATTTAGCAAAAATATTTTCTCATTGCATATGAAAACCACATCATAATTAGACAGCTCTTTTAATGCTGGTTCCTGAATATCCATTGGTAGAACACAAAAATTGATTTGCACTTTCCTTTGAATTTTGTTGGCTCACACAGAATGCACAATTGAAATTCTCCACTATTTAATCTCATTTTCAGTGTCTACAGGGTGGCCTTCTCATAATCAGTTAGAATTACATCACTTAATCTTCCATTGCTATAGTTTCAACTCATCAAACACCAGCAGATCAATTGCTGAATTATTGTAGAACTCATCTGCAATTGCCCACCATGTCCAGTCATTAATATCCTATGAATGCCTCCTGATTAATGGCTCCACTCTGAATGCCAAAATAATTAATCACCTCTTTGCGTTGCTGTAAGGAGAATGCAACTTAATTGGACTACAGATTACTTCATAAGCATCAGGGAGTCAGGGAATTGGGCCTTCTGATGCATGAACATGAAAAGCCGCTGATTGGCATGTTCACCTTCCCGGCCTTCACAAGCATTGTGAACATGATCTCTCAATTGCCTTTGTTCTATCAGAGCTCTTTGCTCTGCTTTGATTCCAACTCTCAAGTTTAAGTCACCAACAAGGCTGTCTGGTAACTTCAAGGTCACAGGAAAGGACATACCTGAATTTACATGTGTTTGGTGAGATTTCTAATCTGAGATGCACTAGCTTCTTGAATTATGCATAGCGCCTTTATCTTCCAGTGCATGAATTTGTTGCACTAAAAATAGAACTAGCCAATGTATTGCAGCAAAGCCCCAGTGGTGCGCCATGATTTCCAGAGGGAAAACTATATGGGAAGCTTGAGCTTGATTCAGCCTGGGTATTTTTGGTTCACATCAGTATTGTCATCACAGGAGCTCGCTCCCCTAGGGCTTGGGCCTAAAGAAGCTCCCAAGGAGCTTTCCTATCTGCTTTATTAGCTGTGTCCCCAGAAAGGTCTCCACCACTCAGCCCTTCACTCTTCGAGCTCACAGATGCCTAGAATTGCCTGTAAGACTCATTTAATAAACTGTCCTTAGCCACCAAGACATTTGTGAGTTTTCCAGCTTCCCAGGAGCCTGATAGGCAGATCTGGAAGCTCTTAATTTCTTTTCTGCAAAGTTAAAATGCAAATATTCCATCAGGAACCCTAGAGCAGGGTGAATGAATATGCTTCCAGCTCCTTCCTTACAGTGGCTTCTCATAGCTGTGCGAATCCTAACACGGTTTCTGCAACTGATCGTGTCTGACATCTAACAACCCTACCCCTTCAGGACACTTTGGCAGTTTTCCTGCTTTCTACACCCTGAGATCCACATTCACGGCCTTTGTGTTGTTTTGTTTTATTATACTATGCACTATTTCTAACTACACTGCTTTTGCACATGGAATTCCGTCACCTGGTTAATGTCTCAGCTTAATTTTCTTTTTCCCCTCATTTTATTGATATGTATATGTGCAAAATTTAAGGTTTACAATGGAGTTGAGCCTTTTATGCACATATGTATCTTCTCAAGGTGACAAGGGCTTTCCCACTCTCCTTTTGTCCCTCCTCCTACCCTCCGATCCCTCCCTCCTCCCCTACCCGACCCCCCTGTTTCACTTTGTTTTTCGTTTTAAGTTCCATAGAAGTTGTGCTCTGGGACTCTCATATCAGAGAGACCATTCGATGTTTCACCTTCTGCTTCAACCTGGTAAGATTTCCTCATCACCTAGCTAACAACTAACTTAATTTTCTTTCTTCAAGGTGTGATCTCCCAACCCCAAAATTATGTCATTTTTTAAATAAACTACAGCCACAGCACAGTGTGCTGAACTGTTGCAACTTTCTGTTTACATACGTAAGTGCGTATTTCTTTAATACCATTGCCCCATAATACACAAGATTCATGAGGGTAATGATGGTCACCCTTGTTTTGGTTTGTTCAATGTTCTGACTCCAGCACAAGCAGGTACCTTGCTTCCTCCCACTAGACTCTCAGAAAGTATTTAAGGGAAAGAGCAAGAAACATGTGAATATGTAAACACATGGGTGCAAATGAGTACAGTGACAGAAAATGGGAGGGTATGAGAAAAACAAGAAACAAAACAGCAGCGAGGAGCCTGGCAAAGGAAACCGACATTGACAAGGACAAACTTCCAAGAGCCAGGGTCCCCTGAACACAGAGACCCAGACCCACCTAGATGGAGAGCTAGACTACAAGGTCGTCCCCTCTGCAGACCACCACCATCAGTCCTGCTTGGAGGGCTCACTGAAGTAGAATGAATTCCTGATGGTCCCTGTTTCCAGTCAGCTTGCTCTCAAAATTAAATTCTTTCATTTAACTTGGCCCTCAGCTCAATGAGCTGAAAAGAGCTTTCCTTATCTGCCCAGAACAGATTTTATCTATGCTCCAGCCTTCACAAAAGTCTTGGGGCTGCTCTCTGATCACTGCTCCTTTCTGTGCTGGTCAATGTGGCCAATTACACATTCTACCCCTTTCCCTTCCAGCCTTTACAGTCCAAATTTCCCATCTGACTTTGTCTAATGAGCTGCCCTTACTCACAGAATAGCTGACAGGAATCACAGCATGAAAGGGGGAAGGTTCAAAAAAAAAAAAAAAGAAAGAAAATGAACATCGGTTCAAACTCTGAACAAACAAAAAATACCAAACACATCAATGGGATCTCATTCTTTCTGGGTTCTGCTTCTAATTCTAGTTGCCAGCCACTGCTTCAAGGAGGGCTGGGTGTCACCACAGGAAGAGAGACTCGGCTCCTGGTGTGAAATGCAGGCTCTAGAATCAGGCTTATTATAAAAGTCAGTCGTGCATTAATATTCCCAAGGAAACACAACTATCTCAGTAATAGAAAATCATCTGTCAATTAGGTGATTATTTTGCACTCAAGAACATTAGCTGTTTATACTATACCCATCAGAAAAAGACACCAGCATTATTTCCAATTCCAAAGACTACTTGTTTCCGAAGCAAATGCCGTCTCTTACACATTCCTGCTGGTCTACCATTCACTCACACCTGCTAGCGCTATATCTTTTCATAGCTCTCTGCTTAGAAAATAAAGCTATCTATGTGCATACAAATTTCTGTGCCTCACAGTCTACAGAGGTCTATGTATGGATGTACATCTATGTGAGACTCTCCAGTATCTAACATTTATTTAATATTTCTTCATCTGATCAGTGTTGAGTGCCTGCTCTAAACCAGGCACTGTGTTAAGGGTGGTAGGTCAGTAAGGAAAACATCCAAAGTTTGCCATTATTATGATCAGGTAGCAGAGAGACAGGTAGTAGGCACAGAAATTATGTATCGCTAGAAAGTGGTCAGTTCTGTGAGGGAAAGGGAGTGGTCCCGGCACGCAGCACTGAAGGCAGCCGCGAGGCAGTAGGAGAGCGTGCTCAAACCAAGGGGGCGACTCGCAAGCAAAGCTGTGAAGCGGGAAAGGTGGCGCCAACAAGGAGGAGAGAGCCACGCAATCACCTAGAGTGCGAACGCCACTTGAGGAAGTTCCACAGTGGTGGGAGTCAGAGGGCTACGGGCAGACGGGTCAGGTCTTACGAGAGTCTAAGTCTTGGCTTCTACTCTAAGGGCCACAGAGCTGCGGCAGGGCTGAGCAGAGGGGGTGCACAAAGGTATGGGGGGCAGCCAAGCAGCAGTGCAGCACGGAGTGGAGAGGACCCATTCAGGCTGGGTTTAAGGCCAACAGATTTCCTGACAAACGAAAGTGGAAAGTGGGTGAAAAAAGAAAAAAATCAAGGATGACACGCAAACCTGGAGCTGGCCAGCCAGGGGAATTCAAAAGCAGCTGGACAGGGAAGCCACACTGTGAGCCCGAAGCCCCCTCTCTGCTCCCGTCCCACCTCCAGACCCATTCTTGTCTCTGTCTCACCTGTCCCTCTTCGCCCCCTGGCTGCCGCACTTCTCCGGGGTCACCTGCGCGCATCGCTCCCTACGCCTTCTCCCCGAAACGCTGCTTCTTTCTTTGCTGCTGGCCCCACTTCCCACTTCCAAGCCTCCTGCGTCTCCGCTTCCATCCTTGCCTCCCTCGCAAGTGGAGTTCCACGGTTCCCAGCCCCAGCTGAATCTCAAGAACACACTTCAAGGGAATGTGACGGCTCTTTTCGAAAAGGAGCCTTCCTTTCTAACTCAGTATAGTCCCACGTACGCGCGCGCGCACACACACACACACACACACACACGCACACACACTCGCGCTGAGGCTCTGACACCTACCTCTCTCGGCTATGCTTTCTCCCTCTTCGCTTCCGTCCCACAGGCACGTGTCTCGGGAACCTGCCTCCGTGGTACCCTTGGCTCCCGCTGCCCTGCTTCCTGCTGTCTCCCACCGGACCCCCTGTGTTCATCATCAGAAGCTACTCCACAGTAGTCACCATATTACAGCACTACCTTTTGTCGCTGCCTGCTCTCTCTGTCACTTAGAACGTGGATCCCTATTTCCTACAAGCCAAACACAAACCCCTTAACAAGGACACAACCCTTGTTAGCCCCGTCCCCACGTCTCTCCCTTCCTGCCCTTACTACTGAGATCCACTGTCCCAGATAACTGCTCTGTGACTTTCCAGCATCACACACTACCCCTTCCACCACCTGCTGACGGCCTTTCACACTCACACCTACGGTGTAGTCCAAGGCCAAGCTCAATATATTTTTTCCCATTTTATTGATATAAGTGCAAAATTTAGAGTTTACATTGACCTTGAGCATTTTGTGCACATACATACCTTGGCAAGGTTACAAGACCTTCCCCTCTCTCCTTTCGACCCTGTCCCTCCCCCCCCCCCACACACACCCCAGTTCCCATCATTTTCCACTTTAAGTTCCATGAGATACTTGTGATCTGGGTCTCTCATATCAGAGAGACCATTCAATATTTCACCTTCTGCTTCTGACTCACTTCACTAAGCATGATGGTCTTGAGTTTCCTCCATTTGCCTACAAAATCTTCCAACCTATCTGACTTTAAAGATGCATAGCATTCCATTGTGTATAAATACCACAATTTTTGTATCCGTGCATTGCTGGTGGGAATTTAAATTGGTACAACCACTAAGGAAAGCAGTATGGAAGAATCTCAAAAGGTTGGAAATAATTATCCCCTTCAATCCAGCGATACCTCTCCCGGGAATATTCCCAAAGGAGTTAAAAACAACACATAACAGAGATACATGTATACCCCATGTTCATAGCAGCACAACTAATAGTTAAAATATGGAAGACACCAAAATATCCATCAACAGACCAACGGATACACAAATTGTGGTCTTTATACACAATGGAGCTCAATATATTTTTAAGCCTAAAGCTTTAACTTACCCCCGAAAATCAATTCCTCTTCCCTCTGACTTCATGCAGCTCTTAAACTAACTCTACAATTCATCAAGTAGTTCACATCATACTCCTTTATCTCCTCATTTGCCTCTTTATAAACATTATCTCAAAGTCCTTAACATATAACCAAGGAAACAACTGCTGGTCCATTCGTGTTTGTGCTCTCTCCCTTACATTAGTGGTAATGTGGAAAGACTCTTGCTTGTTGGGCCAGTTGCGGGTCAGATTCTCTGTAGTGAAGAAACCAGGTGATAGATAAGACAGAGAGAAGAACTCAAGACATATAAATCACCAACAGAAGTGCTTCACTGATGTACAAGATAAGGAACTGAAAGGATAGGAAAAAAGAAAAAGAAAACCTGCAAGGTTGCATTGGGCGTTGACCTGAGACTCTGAGGAACAGAGAATTGAAGGCAGCAGCCACCAAACACACAGGGACAACTCTGGTAGGCTTTTCTGCACAACTGGAACCTAATTTTCTCACCATTACTCACATTTCCTCACAAAGATAAACACTGATCTAAAATGTTTTAAATCTTTTTGTTTTTGGCTACAAGACTACATTTATTTAAATGTGACCTTATAAATAAGACTGGGTTATGGAAGAGCAACATTTAACTGAATTACATAATGAGTAAATATATCCGTGTTCATAAAAATCAGATTCTTTGGAGATTGGCATCCTAGATTTCTTTGTACCCCAGTTCTGAGAACAGTATCCCACACAGAAGATCAATCAATTAGTGTTGTGGGCAATGAGCAGAGAAATGCACACGGAGGAGTAAATGCTGAGGGCGTGGGTTTTTTTTTTTTCAGAGTGGTGTTGCAGAAGCAGTTGCCCATTATTAGCAAGGCAGTCAAGCAGTATTTGTCCGTGCGTTCATTTAAAGAGATTTTCCATTTGTCTACCAAGTAAATATAACTTTTGTAGGTCAAACTCACAATTGCAGCATTAAAACAGGACAGCCATGAGAACACTGCTTGTTAAGGATGCATGTGAAAACCAAAAATACCACGGCATTCAAAACCCAAATGTCAGAGACAGCATTGGAGATGAGAGAGCAAGAGAGTCTTTTTTGAAATCCGGTCCTAATTATTTACATTCCTTACCAGAAACTAGACAATTTTCTCTTGCTGACATGCCCTACCTCGGTCCATTTACTTGCTGTTCTAGATTTCATACCCAGACCTTTACAAAAAAAAAAAAAATCAATTACAATCATCAGGGTTTTGTGAAAAAAAAATTTAAATGTTCCTCTCTAAATCTTTTGTAATAGGTTTTCCAAATATTTGTCTCTTCTGGAACAGCCTTTGTACCATTATCATGAAGCCTTTCTGACCTCATAAAAAGCCGTGACCAAAGGAACTTAACTATCTGCTTTTGGGGAAGCACAGGAAGGCAGAGAAGGAGATGGAGACAAAGTTGGGGACCACAGCCCTCCAGGACACAAATGTTCTGTGCATGCCATTAAGGGGAAGATATGTCCCTAGAACCGGGCAGTGCAGCAGAGGCAGAGAGCAGCACCGACTAGATTCTGCCCTTCCCTCCCTTCACATTTACTCTGATTTGCAAATACCATGGTGTCATGGAACCATGACACTGACCATTATTCTGGCATGTAATGTGGCAGTGTGATGAAGCCACTGTAAGCATCTTCTCCTTCGAGCTTATGCTGTCCCCTTTGCAGGAATTTCTATGACACTCTCCTCCCTGGAGAGCCCCCTACTGAGTCTCAGACTGATGAGGACTTGTTGAGAGATGCGTATAAATATCAAGTCCAATCCCGTCAAAAGCATCTAGCTAAATTCACATGGAAAAAGAAAGATGCTCATTTCCAACAACATGCTGGCTCTCTCAACAACTTGCAAGCATATATGAAAATTTGCCACAGAAATGTATGAATTTTTTGATCCAGCACACCCATATCTGAGAATTTAACTCAAAGAAGTTATCAGAAAAGACACAAAATATTCTTATGATGAGTTTTTAAGTTCTGTCTAATGAGGTAGAAGGAAGAAGGGAGGGAGGGAAGGAGGAAGAATGGAGGGAGGAGGGAGGGAAGGTAAGCAAACAGGAAGGTAAGGCAGGGAGTGAGGAAGACAAGAAAGAGAAGGAAAGTAGAGACTAATTATTTGACAGTAATATTGATTAAATAAATCATAATGTGTTGATTCAACTGACTAATATAACATCATTAGAATAATGCTATGGATTTATATTTCTTAATACAAAAGAATGCCGGTGATGTGCCAAGTGAAAAAAAAAAGCAAATGACCAGACAGTACACAAATGGGTTCTTTCAAAAATAAAAAATTGTGTGTGCCTGCGTGCACGGTGTGAAGCACTGCTGTCGGTGGAGTGGGAGACGTGGGAGACGGCGAGAAAGCAAACATCAGTTCTCTTCATCTTTCTCCCATACGCCACTTTCATAATAAGAAATAAACAACAGAGCCTTTCTATTTTTCAAAACTGAGTAAATTGGAAAATTACCTTCTTTCTTGGAAAGAAAATCACTATCTCTGAGGCCTATATAATTAGCACTCTGAAACTTTCTCTTCTCTCTCTCCCTCTCTCTCCCTCTCTCCCCCTCTTGCTGTCTCTCTTGCTGTCTCTCCTATTCTGTCTTTCCTCCCTCTTTCTTCCTCTCTTCCCTGCCCTCCCTTCTGTTCTCCTTCATGTTTCTTTCTCCTTCCCTCTCTCTTACCCCAACCCTTTAGAAAAAAGAAGAAGAGATGCAGCAGTAGAGCAGAAATTTGGCTGCAAAAGAGACAATTTACAAAATTACTTTCTTAGTTCAAATTTGTACTGACAGAAGCTAAGAAAAGCTTTTAATGGTACACTGGCCAAAGCTCTAGCTTTTTCTTCAAAAGAAGTAGAGACATGCTTTAAAAGGTATTTTAATCAAGTTCTGCAGGTAAGATCTGAATTAAAGCTTACTAGCATTGGCATGTAACAAGTTACCTCTTTCCAGGGTTACCAAAATAATCCCTTATAATTTATTTTTTCCAGTTAATCTGTGGGATAAATATGCTATGTGAATGCTTGTGTGTGGAGTACTCGGGGTTGGGCCAGGGTCTTCTCATGGAGCCCTGGACCAGCCTGGGTTTATTTTTTATTTTGAGACGGGGTCTTGCTAAGTCCCTAAGATCTCCAGGCTGGGCTCACACTTGCAGTCCTCCTGTCTCAACCGACCACAGTACTGGATTTACAGACCTGGAACACCAGGTCTGTTTTCTTATTTTTTTTTTTTAATAAAAAAGGCTAAAGGATAAAGGAAAAGAATGAGATGGAATAAAAGACAGAGAAAGGAAAAATTTAAGGTTATGAAGGTACACCTTCACTTTGCTTCCTGAACCCAAGAAGCCCCTCTTACCCAAGGTACTGGAACCAGATTTCCAAAGAATCATGAGCAGTCATTTTGTTCTCTTAAAGTCTGAAACTCATGCTTAAAAGCTGCAGAAGCACCTTAGTACCTTATGCCACTGTCTTTACACACCCTAGGACTGGTTTCCTCTAACATGAGGTTTCATTCTATCATAGGGTTTTTCTTTTATCTCTTGATTAGTTCCTAGAATTTACACAAATTTAATCATGTAAAAGAATCAATCTGAGCCTGAGATCCCAGCTATAGGCACCAGGGAAAGCCCTTTGGAAAGCTTGTCACGGTGCTCAGTCCATCACGGCAACCCATAGGTACCAATACATGTATGATGCTCACGTGTCAGTATTTAGGAAGACAGGAACAGGTCATAATGTTTAATGTCAGCTACCATTTTAAAAATCCAAATACTCATTAATCCTCATATCTAACAATTTTAATACTCAATAAAAAATTAAAAATACTCTGATCGTCAATATTAAATTGTGGCTCCCATTTAATTACAGCATAAATTTCATAGAAATCTCCTAACTAAGCAAATGTGAGCTCAATAAATGTGATTTAAAGTCAAGTATGCTACTCAGGGTAGCTTCACATTTCCTCTGCTTTTGTTCTTTTCCAGCTATTACTTTCCATTTGAACATGTCCAAGTTTAGGGGTTTTTTCTCTCTATTGTAGGAAGCTCAGTGCACCTTATTCAAATGTGGATTTAAGATGACTGTGAAAAGGTGAAATATTTGCATTTTCATTTTTAAACCTTAAGCTTTCATCAAAGGAAGATGTTAATGATCCTCTAGGTGGTAACCTTTCCAAACTTTCCTCAACTATTTTACTTCTAACTCCCAAAGCAAGATATTTTAAAGAGCAAAATGCAACATTCCCGAAAGAAGGATAAAGAGTTTCTTTCTTTCTTTTTTCCATTTGATCCTCTAAAATACATTTAATGTAATAAGAAGGGTCATTTCAATGTCACAGAGGTGGGCTACGAAAATCTACAAAGAATTCTGAAGATTGACATCTTAAAGCTAGAAATTTTCTTTGCATTTACTGAGGAAAACAATATATGTAGGAACCAGATTTAATCATTCAGGTGACTACTCTGTGGTCAGCATGCTAGCAAGGATTTGTGACATGGCCACTTCTCTGTAGAAGTTTACCAACTTAAAAAATAGGAGTGGAGCATACTCAGCTGCCACATTGTGTAGTACTACCTCTTAAAAAAACAATATCAGAGAGAGAAGCCACATGAACAAGTGGTAAAGCAATGATTCTATGAAAGAGTGAGGGGAAAAAAAGAGAGTTGGGGACAAAGATGTTTGTTATAAAGAAACACACAGGGGACTCACAGGATTGGGGTTGAGTGATCCTCTAGAAAGGGTGACCAAAACTTGGGAGACAAGAAAGACCGAGCCTCATGTGAGGCTGCTATGGGCATCTAAGAGTAGACCTTCTGGGGCATCAGGAAATCAGGGTCCATATCTCAGAGACTGTGCTTGTTACGGTGCAGCAGCCAGAGAGAGGGATAGTGCTGAAGCTGGGACTAGGGACATCAAGACTTTATGGCTGAAGGAATTCAGATGCCACTCAAAGAAGCCAGACAAAGGTTCCATTGCTCTGCATTTAAAGGGGAAGTTTTCTTTTTAATAGAAATGAAGAGACCAAGGGTCCCCAAATCCCAGATTCAGACAGCGATATATACTATTAGCATACCACCAGTAACAAGAACTACTCGAGTTCCACAGGCATGTTTGAGAATGACACGGCACAAGGGCTACATGGAAACTAACAGGTCTGTAGAATATAGCCATCAGCATCATGAGAACAAAAGAAGCAGTCTCAGAAACTGTGCTGGCAGCAGCCTGCACACGGGAAAGATGGGTTAGGACATGAAGTACAGCATTTCCCTTGCCTGGCACCCACCAGGCCCTGCTCCCAGCACTGAAAGAAAAAAAAATATTGTTATTCTTCCTTCTCCTCTTCTTTCTCCTCCTCTTCTTCTTTTTCTTCTTCTTGAAAGAATCAACCCAGTTTTCTTGGGTTGGAACTGAGATTCAAACACTTATCCTTCTACGAGTGGACATAGAAAAATCATAATCAATGAAGATGTCATCAAGGTATAGTAAAGGGATTCGCGCATGAACAAAATATATATATACATAATAATTAAGCAAAAAGATAGCTAAATTGCATATGTAATACAACTTTTAAATTACTGATTCATGTACCCCTCGATGTATTAAAGTCAGAGATTCATGTGACTTTTTAAATTACTGTATAATTTTGATTTGCATGCTTTTAAGTCATTGCTGGCTTCTCCATGTTCAATATTGTTCAAATTTAGACTTTCAAATAATAAATCAGAATTTCAATGAAAAAAAGAATATTCTGAAAATTAAGTGTCCAGCCCACCACCCTATTTCTTTATTCTAAGTTATTTCTAAGATCTGAGAGGCTTATAGAAAAGATATGCCATTAAGTGGTGACATGTAAGTTGCAATGAACACCACAGGCAGGGAAAATGTAACCTGAAGCACGGGCGTGCAGAGGAGAGATAAGTGCCACCCAAGGTCTCCGCAGTGGCAAGAGGTGAATTGCCAATTTGATCCTGTATCTCCGGAGGCCTTTCCTAACAAGAGGAAACACACGCTGTGAATCTTTCAATTCACATGGATCCTTCCTTCTGTCACTGCCTGGTATGTCCCTCACCCCTCTTTCTTCAACTTCTCCCTGCCAGCCTGAGTGCCCCATAAGAAATTGGATTCCAGCTGCTCTGCATGGTATACATGGCCAGGAAGTGGTCACAGGAGCAGGAAGCCAGCAGGTCACAAGGGAGGAAAGCTAGGCAGATGGAGAGAAGCCATGCCATCCTATTTACCTCTCAGTTCCTTTTAACTCTTGAGCAATGTTGTGGTTAGGATCTGGAGTGTCCCCCAAAAGTCTTATGTATTTTAATGTTATGGATTGTCTAGGGAACCATGTGATATTAGTGGATTAGGGTCTAGTCTGGATGGGTGGATTGCAGTTAAGTTAGGATTAAAGGCATGTGAGTTAAGACTAAAGGCATGTGAGTTAAGACTAAAGGCGTGTAAGTTAGGATTAATGGTGTGTAGTGGCCACACCTTCCACACCTGGATGTAGAAGGGGCTAATTACTGGGCAGAGACCTGAAAGGATACCTAAGCTGCATCCTGCTTTCCTTGGAGGACTAAGAGTAAGACGAGGACTACCACTTGGACTAGTCTCAAATAGTCTCAACTTGCCTTCCTGTTTGTGATGTTGTAAGAAGCTGCCTCCACCTGTCTGCCTCTACCACGTACTTTGATTGCTACCAGCTGCCCCTGAATGGATTGTGACCTTCTGAAACTGTGAGCTAAAATAAGCCTTTCCTCCCCTAAATTTGTGGGTGTCAGGTATTGAGTCACAGCAATGGAAAAGTAACTAAGACAAGTAAGGAACAAAAGGATTCATCAAGACATGTTGGAGTCAACATCTAGACTACTAAAGCCCTAAGGCCTATTTTGCTAAGATGGACACACACCAAAAGATAGAATCTTGGCATATTGATAGGAAGTATGCAAAGTTTTGGGAGCTCTCCAAGGGTTCCCAACATCTCCTGTTCCTACTGTTTATTGGAACTCTGGTCACAGATGCTCAGTATTGCCTATCACTCCTGTCCCAGCTAGAGTCTCCCTACAAAGACCTGGCTTTCAAGATCACTTTTTCCAAATCCCTTTCTCCACCAAATGTATAGGATGAGCCCTTCAATGCTAGCTAACATACTTTGGGAGTTTTTTATAAAATTGCTTGTATTTTCCAGGACAAGTCTTATTGAAATAGTTTACCTAGAAGGGGAAATGGGGGGAAGGGGGTGAGATAGAGTTAAGGAGCAAGAAAACAGAGCTTTATCCAGGGACTCTAAAGGCAGAAGGTGTGGATTAGCAGATATGCTATGTCAGAGTTTTCCCTCTAAACAAGAGTTAATCTCCAGAATATTCCAGGATTTCCTGTCTATTCATAAGAATTTATGAGTTAAAAAAGATTTAAGAATCTATGTAGAGCACACTCTTTGGCTAGCCATTTTCTTTTAAAAAAAAAAAAAAGACTGTGTAATAGCTAATCTTAACTGTTAATTTGATTAGACTGAGAAATGCCCAGAAAATTAGTAAAGCCCATTTGTAGATTTGTCTTTGAGGATGCTTTCAAGATTTCAAGATGGCACGTGGGGCAGCAAAATGAAGAAGGAGGCTGTCCCAAGTGTTGCCAGCACCATCCAATAAGCTGGGACACAATTGGAAAGGCTGAGAAAGGCCTTGAGTGTTGGTGTTCTGACTCTTCTGCTTCTTGGTTGCCACAAAGTGAGCAGACCTCTCCATGATAAGCTTCCACCACCGTGATAACTTGCCTCACCAGACTCAAAAATCAGTGGAACTAGCCAATCATGAGCTGAAACCACAAGTCGAAATAAACCTTTCCTCTGTTAAGTTGTTTTCCTCAGCTATTTCATTACAACAATAGAAAACTGGCTAACACAGACCCTCAAAAAGAGGACTCAAATGAGGTCTTGAAGATGAACTGAGTTTGAGGCACAGAGGATTTAGGAACAGAGGATAGGATTCCAGGGAAATGGATCTGGCAATGAGTGGGAAAGTTAAGGTCAACTGTGTGGAAGAGAGAGCTATGCCTCGCACACGAGGCAAGAAGGACAGATGCCTGGAGAAGAGTTTAGAGGAATCTTCCTCCCATAGAAATGGCAGAGCCATTCCTTCACTAGCCTTCTGACAAAGCCACCACTCAGAGGTGAGCTTGGCCCTCACTCCTGAAGTTGCCCATCACAGCAATGTCTCCAAGCAACTGCGAGTTTCAAAACAATACTACTTAAGACAAACAAGCCACTGTGTTTCATGAAAATACAGCTGGAGCTATGAACCTGACTCTTTGGAAATACAAACCATGAGGCAAATGAATCATTCAAAGAGCTAGCACGGATGCACCCTCTGGAGCACAGGTCATTACATAAAGGTCATTAAGTTATTTACCCCCAAACATTGTATGAAGAAATAACATATTTGGAAGAAACTTATTTAGGAAAAACAGAAGGGATAATGAAGGAGAGGGTAGAGGAGTTGAAAGTTTGTGACAGGCCAAAAAGGAAGAAGTCGGTGGAGCAGGCACAGAGGGAAGAACTACACACTTCATAAAAATGTGAATCGTCTCTTTCTTTCCATGAACCAGTATAAATATTTATAAAGTCATGGAATAAAGAAAAACTGTAACAAATTCAATGTGGGAACACTAGACCGAGTCAAAGATAAGTATATCAAGAATATCTGAAGTGTGTAGAACATTAGGTTCTTATAAAAAATTCAGAAGAGTAAAAGAAAGGATTTACAAATTTTATCACATGGAAATAATAAATTCTTGAGGAGATACAGATATTCCACCTGATTTAAACATTACACAATTCAATTCATTACTTGTTAACATATACAATTAATATAGGTTACTCATTAATATATACAAGTTAGTCAAGACTGGTGACACGAGCCTGTAATCACAGCACTGTGGGAGGCTGAGGAAGAAGGATGACAATTTTAAGCCCAGCCTGGGCAATTTAGCAACCTAGTGAGATCTTATCTCAAAATTTAAAAAGAAAAAGGAAATTAGGTAGGGTATATAGCTTAGTTCAGAGTGTAGCTTAGGTATGATCCTCATTGTCACAAAAGTCACAACTTGTAAAATTAAATAAGTAAATCCATCTACACCAACAATATTATCTCCCAAAGACATGAAAAGTGTCACTCTTTTGTGTTGCATGGAAATATCAGAGTACTTTCAGCCATCAAAAAAGTCTGTGGGGTCTACCATGAGTGCAGGAAGATCAAAGACAGTCAACCCCTGCGCGTGCCTCAGTGCAGTGTGGGAGATTTGGTCTCCCTTAGGGTGAACATGGTGTCCTCTCTAACATCTGTATGTCTGAGTGCCAACTGAACACCACTGCTTTCCTCAAGACAATCTTCTGGTTCTATGCTAACATGTATCCATGTCTAGAAAGCCCAGACTGTGAAAGCAAATTATCTGAGTAAGCCTCTTTCCTTTAATGAAACAAAAAGAGCATTAAACACATGTCACTGTAGTAAGCACAATGTATCTGTGATGATGACAAAAGATACATGCTGGGTCTTCAAGATGAGAAGACCGTGTGAAAGAAGCTGGCAGCAGGCAGGCGCAGCCAGCTGATCATCATTGGGATGCTGGCCAGACGCCTTCAGCAGGAGCTGGGGACAGGCACACCTGCTGTCGTCAGAGTGCAATGCTGAAAGAACGATCTTCACTGCAGAGCCACAAAACACTTGTTAGAAAATTTGAAAGTAAATAGATCACAAATACCCAAAAAAGAAGTGGTTTATAAGAATAAATAATATGACTCACAATCATTAGCTCTTCATGATAACCTAAAGTATAATTTCAGGAAAAAGAATTCCTTCATTTAGCAATTAACACATAAAATTAAGTTCTGAAAATTATTCCTCTAGGAAACAATACATTTCAACCAAATATGCTTTTTTCATGAGGTTTTTATTAGCAAGATAAGTTCAAATTGTCTATAAATTCTTTAACTTTCTCCTATCTCAAAAGAATAAATCTGTACTAGCACTGGAAATTCTCTATTCCCAGTCCCAGTCAGTCCAAGTTCATAGTAACATAACAGCCAAAAGCAAAATTAAAAGCCAACTAATATTTCAAAGGAGCATCTTCTAATAATATCAATGACATTTTCAAGAGTACTGATACTC
The DNA here is from genome assembly GCA_004027205.1 of Ctenodactylus gundi. Taxonomy (NCBI): domain Eukaryota; kingdom Metazoa; phylum Chordata; class Mammalia; order Rodentia; family Ctenodactylidae; genus Ctenodactylus; species Ctenodactylus gundi. Next base: position 192,192 of record PVKB01002752.1, on the reverse strand, counting down.
AGCTCATTTTTATTGAAGTATCAGCTCCATGGGAGAAGAATGTTTAATCCACTAGAGAGAAAAGTAGACTAAAAAGAAAAAAATTCAGAAACAGAGTGGTAAATGCCAAATATTATGCATCTATAATGATTTGGCCACGGCCAGATGGGAGTCTCTGGATTTCAGAGCCTATATTTTTCCACTTTGAGCTACACTGAAAAAAATATATATTATTTATAAAATCTATTTTGATTGTAAGTAACACCATATCTAACGTGGATCAAATGGTATTGATGTCTTCTAGAAGTCATATTATCTGGATTCAGTTCCCCAGACATGGAAGGGGCCCCTCTGCTGCCTACTAGACCTACGCACCACACCAATGTTGGGCTGGGTCAGGCGTAGCACAGATGTCCACAACTCACCGATGAAGTGGTTTTGCCCCAAGGACAGCATCTCCTCCAAGAGGACAAGGCCCCCTGGAGCCTGGAGAGGGGTCACGCTTCGTCCATCTATGAGGGAGCACTGTTGAAACCCTGTGGCCGTGACCTTCCACAGCAGAATCAGAGATGCAGTGGCATCTTGCCGAATCCTGAAAACAAGAATGATGTAAATAGAAAGTCCCTTTCAAGCAAATTCACCTAAAAAACAATTTATCAAGTAAAAAATAGAAATAGAGACAATCTGTGCATCCACAAAGATAACTGGGAAGTGCGGGAACAGTCATGTGGACCAGTGTCAGCTGTGCATCCACTCAGGTTGTCACACATTTGTTACAAATATCCACCTCCCACCTTATTCAAAATACAACAGCGTCCCCAAAACTTGCAAGCTTCTTGTTAGGTGCTTTTGGGACACTGTATATTTAATTTAGGGCTTGCGTGATTTCTCTCATAGCATTAGTTGTACTTCAAATATTATGACAAATTAATTCTAAGCAAAAGGAGTTTTTATTGTACATTGCAGCTTTTGTGACATCAGGTGTACTACAAAATGACTAATCGGGACCTTGCTTCTTGGCAACAGTTTTAATAAATAATGAAAGAATACAGTGAGTTCTTTTACAAAAAATATCCTTTTATATCCATGCAATGTACAAAAGACTTCCTTAAATTTATTACAAATGCATGCTGCAGTCCAACACAGCCACGTGAATGACGCAGCCAGAACAAGACAATTGGGTCCCACCCCGTGCTTCAGGCCGCATTTGGCCCCTTGTAAACTCTGGAGACTGAACAGGCACCATAGGCCAGTGCGCCCCCAGCAGGGCGCTGTCGGGATCACGCGTGCCCCTCCCTTGCAGCACCCAGGGCTCCGGCCCGGAGAGACCGCCTCATCCTACCCTGGTTCTTCCCCAGCCCCGGAAACTCGCCTCTCGCCCATGTGAACTCTTCTCTCTCTGGCCATCTTCCCTCCTCCCAGCAGCGCCCATTCGCCCCGGAGCTTCGGAGGATGGGTATCTAGTTGGGTCAGGACATCCCAGGGTCCCAGCACAGAGCTGCCAGGTGGCATCAGGAGGCTCGACCAGGCTGACCTGCCAAGGGGCTGCACTCGTAAGCGAGAGCGGTTGGGCACCCCGTACGTGCACTGGGGCTCCCACGGGTTATTTGGCATTTCCACCTTATTGAGCCAGGGTCGAACTCTGCCGTTCCTGTCCAGTCCTGCAGAGCAGCGCAAGGGGAGTGGGAAGGGGCAGCATTTCAAAGGACAGATGACCGGAACTCCGCACAAAGGTCACGTAGTATGTCGCGGTGAAGAAATGGCTGGGAGATGGTTTTGTAGAAGTAAAGGAAACTGGTAACCTCTCTCAGCACTTCCCTAAAATCGGCAGGGGTTGGGGGGACCTTCCGGCTGTGGGTGGATCTGGGAACACGAAAGACTTAGGTCAGGGGTCCCCCTGCTGGCGGAGCCTGGAGAGGCCTCGGCTCCACCTGGCTCCTGAGAGGCTCTCTCTCCCGTTGGCTATCTGGTTCACTGCCCTTTCTACTCCGCCCCTGCGGACGGAGGTCAAGGCTGCAAAGGGGAGACGCAGGGGAACGTAAGGGCCACAAAACAAAGTCCTTTCTCCAGACGTTTCCCGACACTACATTTTTCGGAAAGCAAGGGGAACAAAATTGGCCTTATACCTTGTAAGAGGAAGTCTACAGGGCCTTATTTTGCTTATTACGGGCTATGAGACCCAAATGTTCTGAAATCTCCCAGCACTGGACAGTAAGTGCCCCTGAGGTTACGTGGATTCTGTGGAGAGGGTGGCTGGTACCCAGGAACGGCTCACAGCAGCGTCAGCCAGTCTGGGACTGTCCGTGCCGGCTCCCCCTCATCCCTAGCGGGTGTCCTGAGCAGCTGCTGAAGTCGCTGAGCCAGGTAAAGCACATGGCACACATCAGGTGCCATTCAGCCACGGCCACTTGACTTTGCCTTTTTCTTGTCCCATCTGGGGACAATGAACAGTTAGCAATTTGAAAGGACTTAAATTTAAAACAAAACACAACACTTCTCAGCCACTTACCTTTAATGAGAAAATAGTAATATGTGGATTTAAGTTAAGCAAATGGATTTAGCCAATGGTCCATTCAAATCTGAAGAGGCCTATAGTTTGGGAAGCGGAAGTCAGTTGGGAGATAAGGTAACTGACTATGGCTTTTATTTTAAAGCCTCGGGATTTTTTTCCTTCACACCAGACTCATCAAGTCCAGCTTCCTGACTGTGCACCCTCAGCGGGACCCAACTCTAGCATGCTCCTCTAAGTAGCTTCCTGTAGCTTTCGGGTGGCAGAGGCCACGCCTATCTATGCAGTCCATTCCCATTCGCAATTCTCACTAGACTGGCCAGTGACACATGAGGCACATGGAGAGACACCACGTGACATGAGTTATAGCATCCACTTTAACAAGCTTTAACCGAAAAAATGTCTTACTTTACTGAAGTGTTCTGTGGCACTTCAAAGGAAACCAGACGGCCACCCGCAGAGCTGTTGGAACTGGCATTCCCACAGGCAACATCTGGGATCACCTGAGGGAAATTCAAAAAAAAGAAGAAGAAACCTTATTGGGGTTGGTCACAGTACAAGATAATACTACAAATCAAAATTTCAAGAGATGTACCATGTGTGTCCTTTTCAATACTGACAATATGGCCTCGTTAGAGAGGGGTATGAGAAGCTTTGGGAGCCTAAAAGAAAATGAAATCCTGGCCATTTGATTGTATGCAGCTTTCCTGAGAGCAACCTACAAACTCCCAAGATGGTTAAAATGGGTAGGTAAATGGAATAGTTCAGAAGAGGAGGCAGGATTGTGGGTGCCGCTCCCCCTTTTCATCTAGCAGGTAGTCACTGGCTCCTGCTCCATGCCAGTCTGACAGCAACAAGGGACTGAGGGCTTGAAGGACAGAGGCAGTCTTTAATTAAGACTAGCTCCTCAGCAGTAGGCATGAGCCTCAGTGCCCCAGGAAGGTGACCTCACACCTTCAAAGACAGCAGCATCTCTCACCATGACCCTGACAGCCAGGGTGTCAAGAGGCTCTGCTGTGGTTAAGAAGCAGGAAAGTCACCCTTCTTTTACCCCCTGGGCCTCACCTAGATTTTTAAATTATTTGGATGTGTTCCAAGGGAGTTCAGTTGGTGTGGGGAGGATTAGCAGGCTGTGCCTTTCAGAGCACATTGCCGCCCCTTAAGCCATGTCTGTGAGGTGCTACTGGCCAATTTCTTCCTTTAGCCCTGATTACTGTTGTCACCCATGACAGTGAAAATGATGTGGTATTAAAAGTGTCAGCCAACAACACAGCGTGGTGGCACAGGCTAGTAGTCCTAGCCTTTTTTAAGACTGAGGCAGGAGGGTGACAAGTTTGAGCCCAGCTTGGGCAGCTCATCAACTGAGCAAGACCCTGTTTCAATATAAAATAAATAAATCAGAAGGCTAGAGATGTAGTTCAGTGGACAGGCCCTAGGTTCAATCACCAGTAACACAACAGAAAAAATAAAAAGTATTCACCATTGTGGAATTAATTGAGAACGGTAGAGAAATTCTCAAAAATTCTGCCCTAGAACCAAGGCCTAGAGCCTATCTCCCAGAACATCTTACAATCAAAGCCCACCACCTTACTCAAAGATGTGGGTCCAACCTGTGAAATTTGCCTAATGAACCACTCTTACCATAAATTTTTGCCCTCTATGGCTCCAAATAACTGTGTTATTTCAAAACATTGCTTTTTGAGAAAGGGGAAACCCAAACAGACTCCGACACTTTTCTCTGGCACTTTTGACCTGCTTCTCAACAGCCCAAGAAACCAGAATGTGGCAGAAAGATGAGACATCTCTCTTTTATGCTTCCCAACTGGAGGATAGCACGACTTTAAATAAGTAGATTGAAATGGCTGTTCAGTGAGAGATTTTCTTTAAAGGACACTTCCCTGATAAAGCTGGAATCAAATCCAGTCCTCATTCAAGAAGTGAATCACCCAGAGAAGAGGCATGAAAATCAAAACTTCAAAGCACTTATTAAAAGTCTGAAATCGGAACAAGTTTCTTAGCTTTTCATGTAAGCCAAAAACATCACCCTGCAGTCTCAATGTGGCCTCCAAAATTGGCACTCAACAGAAGTGGGTCAACCGGTTAGTAGAAATCAAAGAGAAATGGATGCATAACTCGTTTACAATGATAGGGAAAATTTCCAGGCATCCTTGACTGTAATACATGGATATACAAAGATCTGTGCATCTTTTCATTTTGCCTATGAAAGTCATGATAGTTATGCTGTAGGGTATACAAAAAATAAGATGCGGAGTGGGATTGTGCTTTGTCATTATTGCCTGAAGTCATGATGTGCATTCCTCCCCCAACTCTTCTAATAAAGTTACATTTTATGTCAATGTTTTAGGGGTCTGCGAAAATTCCTCATGGCACTTTTAAAGATTGTCAAGATACAACAGCCAAAACACAGTGGGACAAGATTCAACAAATAAAATTTGCTGTTGCAAAAATAAATTGAATTTGGAAATTTTATTCTCAAATGCATTGTCAAAATATTTTTTAAAAGAAATGATCATTTTTTTCTAAACTCTATGGAAGTACTGCAAGGTATCAAAAATCAAACCTAAATAATAATAGCAATAACAAAAATCATCGGGGATAATATTCTGGTCTGAGAGTGAGAGTGTGTGTTCTACCAGAATTTGTGTGTTGAAATCTTAACGTCCAAGGTGATTGAATTGAGAGGCAGAGTCTTTGGGACAGCGCTAAGTTATAACAGCAGAGCCCTGTGGATGGGATTAATGCCCCTGTAAAAGAGAGCTGGAGTTCTCAGTCCCCACCTCCATCCATCATATGAGATCATGGTGAGAAGGTACCATTTATGAAGAAATGGACAGTCACCAGACTCTGAATGTGCTTTGATCTTTGGTTTTTCTAGCCTCCAGAATTGTGAGCAATACACATTTGCTGTTTATAAGCCTCTCTGCCTATGGTATTTTTGTTAGAGCAATCAAACAGACTAAGACATACTCCAGGAAGAAAACTTAGGTCAATATTGTGGGTTCCTTTGACACTCTCCTCTGTATAAATCCAGGTTGAGCTATCTGTCACCAGATATTAGATTATCTCAAAGAAATACAAGTACATATCATTTCAGAAAGTAATTTTACTCATGTTTGGGTTTTAACTCTTTTTATGCTCACAAAGGACAACACACACAAATACAGATAAAACAGAGTTAGGCCCATGGTTATGCTCCACGGATAACTTACAGGTCTCCCATTTTTATTGCTTGTATTAGACCCCCTGGCATTGTTACATTTCTAGTTTCCTGGGTAAAAACATATGCTGTACAACATCCTCACCTCCACTTGGTCCCATTTCATTTCCACAACTTTCTGCCCCATTTTTGGCTGCCAGGTTGGTAGTGTCGCTGTCGCCTGAGAGCGGGGCAAGACTACGTCAGGCTCCTGGGTCGCAGGGACAGGCTGGAGCTGCCTGGGTGCTGTGGACTCGGTCCAGCCTGAGGCTGGGAGCCTGGGAAGAGCCTGTTCACAGTTGAGACCTTCATAGCCCTCACTGCAGATGCAGAGGTAGCCATCGCTGCTGCTGCTGCTGCTGCTGCTGCTGCTGCTGCTGCAGTTGCCATGGTGACAAGGGTTGCTGGCACAAGGATCTGCAACAAGCTGAAACAAAACCATAAATGGGTCAATTATTCCCTCATAAGAAAAGTGGTGCCATCGCTGGGAAATTAGCTCCCTGGCTCAGAGCTACTGCTCTCATGGAAACACTGGTCCTGTGGAATACACATCCTTAACTGTGTGTGCTTCCAAGGGCATCCCGACATTAACCTCACCACAGATAACAGGCACCCCACAAGGGAAAACGTAGTGCGGAATGGCTTCTCTGGATCCAAAACCCTAGATAACACTGATTTCAGGAACAGGTTATTTATAGGAATCTTGTAAGACAAAAAGTAATTAAACTGAGGATCATTAGAAAAGAACCAACTTGGACATGGTTAGCCATTAGTAACGGCCAATGGTACTAGGAATATAAACTAGAATCTCCATTTTCACACCCTGGGCCTTTGGAAGATTCTGCGAAATAACTTCCCAGCACACCTGCCCTCAAGATGTGCTTTCCTGTGTGTCCCACTATCCTGCTTGGTCAGAAACTCTTTTGGAGGTGACACAAATGAATTAAAGATTTCCAGAATGGTCCATCTGTATGATGATTAGTAGCTTGAACAGTGTGGTAGGGACTCACACAGGATGTGACACAATTTTTTGTCTCTTTTTCAGGGCGATTACAGAGAAACATGACCCCACTGGACACGATGAAGAATAAAAATTCAAATGTGAGTCTTTACATTGTGTTCATATTCTGGAAAAAGTATTTATCTCCGAGTCCTCTGCTGCTGACCTCTGAGGGACTATGTGCTGGTTCCTGGGGATCCGCCACACAACAAGGCCACAGGATCATCTGCTGCTCCTGAGACGGCACGAAGGTTGCACCGTGAGTTCAGGGCTATTCAATTACGATTTGTTTCCGTGACACCAGAAAATTAGATCTCTAGCTGCTCCACCGCGAACTTCTCATAGCTGATTGCAGAGAGGAACGCGGCACAGAATTAGACATCAGAGGAATGGGACCCTCCATTTTCTTGCTGAAATGAGTGCACACACACATAAACACAAGCGGATAGAATTCGGAGTGGTGAATGGTGGGTGACTCGTTCTGCTAATTATGGTCACCAAACAACTTCCCACATCCTCGAGGAATAGTAAGGGATTTGGGATTGAATCAAATGAAGCTCCAAAAAAATACCACATTAATTCTGTGTTATCACTTGGCAATTCCTTCACAGACGCTCACATAAGGGCTGATGGGCTCATTTCTGCAGAGAACATTGAAACAATTGATAATTTAAATCATTATGATCTGTCAACTCAAAGGGAAGCCCACACTCCTTCCAAAGAAGAAAAAGTCCCCTACCCCTGACCTGGCCCCTTCCTACTTTCAGAGGTCCTCTTCCTCCACAAGCCTTCCTCCCCACTCCCAGCCTTCTTGCTGTCCCTAAACTATACCAAGTCCACTGCCACCTCAGGGCCTTGGCACCTGTTGGCACTCTTACTGGCATGACTTTCCTGCAGGCTCTGCATGGCCACTACTCCTTTCATTCAGTATCCCACTCGAGTCAAAGACCTCCCTCAAAAACGTGAACTCCATGAACTAGGGACTTTATCTGCCTCATTTGCCACTCTGTCCCGCTGTCCCTTGCATATCAAGAAGCACAGGATACATGGTCGAGCCTTAAAAAAATGTTGAGAGAAATCAACACAGATCAATCGATATTTGGAAAACAGTGTATAATAAGGGAGGCAGGAAATTGCTTGTTTAGTCACGATGTTGCTCCTAGTCTGATTTATTTTTAGGAATGGGTACACATGGAATGGGTGTCACCTCAAGAATGTTGAGACAGGAAGAAGAGTAAATTTAATTAGCTAGAACAAAGCAAAGAGGACAATTAAAGCTATGCTCGGGATATCAACATTTGAAATATTTGAAAGCCAGGCCTGGTGGTGCAGGCCTGTGATCCCACCACTCTGGGAGGCTGAAGCAGGAAGATCGCAAGGTCAAGCCCCGCCTTGGGACTTGGTGAGGACTTGTCTGAGAACAAACAAACACACAATAAATAAATAAATAAATAAATAAATAAATAAATAAATAAATAAGCTTGAACTATTGCTCAGTCGGAAGGCCGTGGGTTCAATCTCCAGTAAAAATAAATTAAATGAATAAATAAATAAATAAATAATCTTGAGACTGACCCAATCACAAAAAAGAATTTTGACATGCATATAAAACAGACATACATTTAAATCTCAACAGATTAATATAAACTGTAATTATGGACAACCAGGCCTCCACGGGACAGCTTAGAGTCTCACTGCTAAGATAAGCACCACCGTTCTGGTGAACAGAAGGTGTCTGTGGCATCTGCCCCATCACCACAGCTCACTGCTGACCACAGCTTACCCTCAGAGGGGCACAGGACCTCTCCAAAGAGGCACCAAGCGTGGCCTAAGACCCCAGCGTCCAGAGAAGCACACACCCACTGCCCCCGTGGTTTATGGGGCTCTCAGGGAACACCGCCTGTCCCCACCACAGCCCCAGGGGGCCTGTTTCACTACTCAGAACAGAAAGGAAGAGAAGTGGTTGTCCCAGCTGCCACAAGAGAAAGCAGGACAGAGCCACAGCACAACTCCCAGCCCAGTTCTTCACCCAACACAGGGCTACATGTGTGGAAGCAAATTAGTAGCATGCCAGAAAAATTCCAGTGGGAAAGGCAAAGGTCGGGGTTGTATTTCAACAACAAGACAAACAACAAGTAAATAGGAAGTGAATGCAGGCTGGTTAAAACCACTCGGACTGCTCTCTTACAGACATGACAAGGAGAATGCTCCACCAGTGTTGACAGAGGGCTGCCTCAGTGACAGGGCCCGCCAAGACCCTTGCTCATGGTACACACCCTGGAACAGCAGGACCACCTCCCCTTTGCTGGGCACTCACAGGGGACTGCCACAGGGCTGCGCAGGTACATGTCTACCTTAATTCTTCCCCGTGACAGCCCTCTAGGCACATTCATATTATTCTAATTTCATAGTTGATGTTTGGGGATTTTAAGCAAATGACTGCCCTTTACTTAGAATAAAATCCAAGTCCTCACGAAGTTTTACTGGCCCTGTATGATTATCCCACCTCCATCTCATCCCTCGTCTCACCCTGACTTGGATCCAGATATAACATCCTCCCCACAGTTCCTCCAACTTATCAGCACTCTCCTACCTCAGGGCCTTTGCACTGGTCAGCCCTTCCATCTGAGCGCCCTTACTTCTCATGGCTGCCATCAGCTTCCTTCAAGTCTTTGCTTAAATGCTGGAGACTGGTGAAGACTTCCTCACAGGAAGTTGTCACACGCTCACTTGTCACACGCTCACTTGTCACACTCCTTCTCTGCTATATCATTTTCCAAAACATATGCCAGTTCTAACTCAGCAGTTAAAAAAAAAAACTAAAACATTTATTTCTATCTTTCTCCACTAGAGTTAAAGCCTCAGGAGGTCAGATTCCTTCTGTTCTGTTCGCTTTACTCAAGTGCCCTGGCCCAGCTTCGCCCATGGGTGCTGCTGGATGAACACAGGGAGTGAGTGATGTATGTGAGAAGCCTCCAGGGCCAGGGAGGGGCGCTGCCATGGAAGCCGAGGTGGGTTTCCCAAAGCCGAGGCCCAGGCCTGAGAACAGAAGGAAGGCCGAGCCCCAAGCCTCCTTATGACAATGTTTTCAGAGTGATTCGATGCCTTTGAATCTGCTATAAAGGGGCAAGTCTCCAATGACCCAGAAGGTGAGGCGGGAAAGCATGGCACTCAGCACCGCGGGACAGCAGCACGCGGAGAGAGCGTCTTGGAGGACAGGTGCCGCTCCGGGCCTCGAAGTCCACCTGTGAGCCACGGGCCGGCCGGTCACCTAGCAGGCAGTGCCCGGGGCGCTGGTGGACAGAGCGTGGCCTCAGGTCGACCCAGCCAGGCCCAATTTGCATATCCAGGAATCCGCAGCCCTACCTGGCAAGGGAGCTGAAAGGAAGGCCGTGAGAGAGCCAGGGGAGGTGGGGAGGAGGGGGCACGTGCAGCACAAGATTAAATAAACAGTGAGTAAAAGGGGAGAAACACGAAAAAAAGAGGACAAAAGATAAAAATTAAACTCAATTAAATGTCAATTGTATATATTTTTTTTTTTTTGGTGTCACTGGGGACTGAACCCAAGGTCTTCCAAGATCAATATCCGCAGTCATTTTTAATTTTTTGAGGCAGGATCTCATTAAGTTGCCCCGCTGGGCTCAAATCTGCAATCCTCCCAAAGCAACGGGACTACAGGTGTGCAGCACCAACTGTACAGATCCCCACTGGGACTCAAAGCAGTGGGTGGAGTGATGGAGCACACACTCACAGAGCACGCGCACAGACACAGGCAAAAACAGATCCAGAAATCACACACCGATACATACAGAAAAACATGGAAACACACACAGCGCACACACAAAAACATACACACAGTCACACCACAGACAGACACACACACAGCACAGACACAGACAAACAAACCAGGATGCAAACCAGGGTCGAGTGCATTATTTCTCATTTTTATTGGTTTTTTGATGGTTTTGTGTGTCTGTCTTTGGTTTTTGAGACAGGGTCTCACTCTGTAGTCCAGGCTGGTCTTAAACTCACTAGCCAACCCAGACTGGCCTCAAGGCAATCCCCTTGCCTCAGCCTCCCGAATGCTAGGATTACAGGTGCGTGCTACCATGCCTGGCTCACCGATAATTTTTTAAATCATGACTCCATCCAAATGTTGCTTCCTTGGCTTGCACGCTAGTTGCTTCACTAACAGTGGCAACTATTAAGATCTGCATGGTATTCCTTATCACTTCAAACTAGCTTCACTAGAAAAATTAATTTTAATTTCTAGCAGCAAATCTAAGATAGATTCAATAATTAACCTACTGAGGAAAATCCTGGCACCACTGGTATTTATCAGAAGTTCTGTTCTTCTGTTTATTGCCTGCTGGGCTTTGGGGGTGCTGCATTTTTATTGTATCTCATGGGAAGGAAGTCCCGTTGTAGAGGTCACTGCTGTTCTTAATCCCATGAAGTTTGAACTCTAAGCAGGTAATAGTCAAACTGCCAAAATGCCTAATGAGGCAAGATATAGTAATGAATAGGTTTGACTTTGGGAATGCTCAAAATTTAATAGGTGATATTTTATAGCTATAATTTCTACTTTCTAATGATGGAGAAAAATGATCAGGCCCTTGCAATGCCAGCTATAATAAAGAGTAAAGAAAAAGCCAATGGGCTAATGGCTTTCTGCTTATAGGTAACCGACAGGCTCATTTATTAAATGCTGCGTGTTTGCTGCATCAGATTAATACATCTACTTAAGCCAAATCTTTTCAGACCACACAACTAACCTGAAATTGTTCGTTTCACATTTGTCTTAGTCTTCTTACCTCTATCAAATAATTTATACTGCAATCAAAAGCATCCATGGGAACAAGAACAAGACAAAAGTGCCTGCCAACCCTGGAACTGGTCATTCCAAGACTGCACTGTATGACATTTCAGCCATGGCGTACTTGCCTCCCTCATACTATTACCTATATTTTTGACAATTCTCACGTCCTCTGCAGAAGAAAACCAAAAAAATGAAAGGTTAAACTTAGAACAGGTATAAAAAAAGGCCCAGTCTGGTCATTAGGCATGATCATCCCAAGCCAATGGGGTTGCTCCAAAATGTGAACATGTGCATTTTCGTGACAGGGGATAGAAAATGCACTTATGACCCTTTCCCAGTGGCTTTCTCTGCTAGCTCAGAGCAGGACTTGTTCTGACTGCTCCTGGCTGAGCAGGAATCCATGTGATCTTTATCAAGGACCAATAACTTGACAGGTAGGGCTCCCAAAAGGTTCACAAAGTTGACCAATCCCAGTACTGACCTCAAAGAGCCCCAAGTCAGCAGAAGAGTCAGACACATATACAACTTTCTTTAAGCAATCAAGCTACCACCAGTATGCGCTTTTTCTATCCCTGTCAGTGATAATCATACATTTGATTGAGTTATAGCATTCCTTTATATTAAACAAGCTCAAAATTATAACACTGAGAGAATGGATTTGACTATTGTAGATGTGAAAAGAGAAGACTACATACAAGTCTCAGAACCATTTTCTTTTACAATGACAATGCCAGCTTTTAGTGAAGCCAGGACAGCAATCCTGAATGCTTCCAGCAAGAAGTCATGGGAGTTTCCTGATGGAAAATGGAGCTGGCTGAGGAGCCAGAGCCCTGGCATCAGCCATCTTCCACACAAGGGATGAGAGACTAGGGCTCACTGCTCTCCTTTGTGTGAGACACGTCCCCATGTATTAAGTGAGCAGCTGTGGTAGAACACGGCAAGGCCTCCTCCAGCTCAAGCATTTAGGATTCTAGTGACAGACACTCAACTGTTACTGACACCGTGCTCCAAATTTCTGAGGGAAAAGGAATGGACCAGAGCCCACTTCTCCCTCACTTATACCCGTGCTCTACAGGCAAAGAGGTCTCAGGGAACAAGACACATGTTTGAGGAAGCCCAATCCAACGAAGCTCAGAAGGAGACTCACGCATCTGAGGGAGCACATGACTGCTACTGTCCGTCTGCAGTTCATCTTCCAAGGGTTCACTTGTCAGAGGATTAGTCCTCTGTGTGGTGATGCAAGGACCACTTTCACCATGGAGCCCAGAAATGGCAAAAGAGCATTTGTCTACCTCTGCCTTGGGGAAAGGGGACCCAAAGAAGGTGACTCTAGAACTTAGAGTTATTGTTTCAAAAAAAGAGAATGAACAATTTCCACCCCGAGGTGCCATGATGCAACAGAAAAAGCTCAGGGTTCTATTCTCATGTGTGGATGACCTTGGACAAAACAAAGAAGTTTCCTAAGGCTCAGCATGTTCAGCTTTAAAAGGACAAGACTAGAGAACTCTAATGTCCTTTCATTTTTAGTATTAAGTTTTTATGTTCAAAATAATAATTGTTCTGGTTGTAAATGTCATCTTCATGCTGAAAGATAAATGAACAATGTTGGGGTCCAATTGTCACAAATTTGTCTTATAGAGGAATTTTTTCCATTTTCTTCAATAAAGATTTCTACTGTTTTCCAAAATCAATTGTTTCTCCACTAGAAACAAAGATATTTAAGAAAAAACAAACCACTCTAGTGGTGATACCCATAGAAAACTCAGCCAAGAACTCCATTCCAAGAATTATTTTCTGTAAATCCAAATAATAGAAATATTCACTTTTCTGAACAAAGAACCAATCATATATACCTTACTAAAATACATATTCTGTGTCTTGACAATTTTTACTTTTGTGTTAGGGATGCTAGGTTTATTGAAAAACTTATTCTAAAACTAATCAGGGCAGTCAATATGTCCCCTCAGAAAGTTTTGACTAACCTCTCTTGAAACCAGTCTCTCCCGGTTTTTGCATGTATGCGGAGGCACCCTTGTAAGCAAGCTAAACAGGAATTGCAGAGAGAATTCCAATTTGCGACAATGAAATAAACCCATTCCAAAGAAACTCTTGCATGCCTAATTATTTTCCTGGTTGCTCGTGGTATCTCTAAACCAAGCAGCATTTGGAAATCACAGTTCACTGCTTTAGTCTGGTTAACACACATCGCTAATAGTCATCCTGATAAATCTTTAAGCCTTGCTCTGTTGCAGGTAAATCGAGAACTAAATGAATTTTCTTGAAAACCTGGCACATCTTCTGTCTCTTGGTTTCTTTATATACCTAAATCCTAAAAGACAGCACTCAGCTGGGTTTGTCAGCATGGGCACTTTAACCTGCATGATGAAGTGCTTCTCCCCCTTACTCTTTTTTTTTTTCCTTTCTACGTCTTCCCCTTTCTCTTCTTTTCTTCCTCTTCCCCTTCTTCTCTTTGCTTCTTCATGTCATTCCATTTTCAAATCAGAAACTTAGAAAACAATTCCAGTGCACGTATTCTGTTTCAGCTCTTCTAGGAGACACTCGGACACTCAGCAAACGCTCCTTCCGAGCTAACACCACCATGAATCCAGAAAACACATCAGCTTTTGCTTCCCCCCAGTCTCAGGAAAGGGGGTTCCAGGCAAACTGGAAATTAAACTTTGTCTTCAGAACCACAAGTATCTCATGGGTGCCGAAAGAGCATTTTATTGATTCCATGTTCCCCTAGAGTAGACGCTGTGGCACAGTAGGAATAGAAGGGACTTCTTCAATCTGATAAAGAAGATCTAGCAAAGAAAACTTTAAACGGAGGTGATATTATTGGTGAAATGCTGAGAGATTTCTCTCTGAAACTGAGAGCAGAGCAAAGATGTTTGCTACTATCACTTCCACTGAACACTGCACTAAAAGTGTCAAAGACAGAAAGTGTGGGGATTGGATAGGAAAGTAAGCTCTCATCATTTACAGACAATTCAGTCGTGCATGCAGTCAATTAGAAGATAAAAGTTCAGCAAGTCTGCTGGATACAATATCAAAGTTTAAAAAGAACAAGAACCTTACTGCATCTGCATGTATCAGCCATAAGCAAAAGAAAATTTTTAAAAGATGTTGTTTACAATATATTCCTAAAAATCAAATATTTAGGAATAAGTCACAAGAAGCATCTGATCTCAACAAGGAACTTTCAAACAGTAAGACACCATTGAGAGAAATTTGAGAGGAGTGGTACATGGAGAAGGAATGTTCTAGTCATGGCTTAGGACACACAATATTACCCCACTTGGAACAACCCATTTTCATAGCAAGAGTTTTTACCCCTCTGTCTTTTGTTTCCAAATAAAAACCCGTTGTATGTTTTACCTCTTTTGCCTGTGATATTATTCTTTGGCATTATGGGACTATATATTTTTTTAACCTTTTCCATCAAAGTTATTTACATACTCCATGCAATTACAACAAAACTCACCACAGTTTTATTTTTGTGTTGCTGTATAAAATGTGGTCCAGAATAGCCCAGATACTCTGGAGTAACAATAATGTAGGAGAGCTTGCTTGGTGTATAAGAAATCAAGAATTTTACAGCAATATCAATTACATCAGTATGATATTGGCAGAAGAGTAAACAGACCAAAGAAATAGAGACAAAAATAGATATAATTATGTCTGAAAACTTGACTTCTGGAACAGAATGATGGGGTTAACATAATCATTTCAATAAACTGCCTTTAATACAGAGAGAATGACACTTTTTACACATAACAAGAAATTTTAATTGGAGTCTAGATCTAAATTTAAAGGACAAAAACTTCAAAGATATAACAAAAAAGATTATCTCTGTAACACAAGAATAACTAAATACTTAATTACCGAGACATAAAGAGCACCAACTAGTGGAAAGAAAGCATCTGCACCACCTAATAGAAGCAAAGCAAATACTCACAAAGAGACATACGCAAAAACACTAAGTCTGACTATTTGTAATAGCCAAGAAGTAAAAGCCACTATAAAAAAAACCCTAGGGCAATTTTCTGCATGTGTGTTATACTTTGCAAAGATTCTAAGTTATTAAAGATACAGAGAGAAGTACAAATAGTTCTATTTTGCTAAAGAATGGGCCACCTGTCTTGGAACTTTAAAAGGAAATTTGCAGAGAAAGATGGAGATTAATTTGTAGTACGTGATGCTGAGGAGTTTGACTTTGACCATGAAGGCCAATCAACAGGCAAGTGTATGACAAATGAAGACTGTGCCTTAAGGAAGACGCCCCTCGGACAGCAATGGGTGGACGCACCTTGAGAAGGCCAACCCGGAGACACAGGGAGGTACGAGAACCACAGCAGCGATCCAGGGAGCACTGACAGCGCCCTCTCCAACTCAGGGTCCACACAGATGGAAAGGTGCAGGTGTAGACTCAGTGCAGTTGGGAGGTAAGTCGGTTACGCAGGGAGGTGAGAGAGAAAAGGAGCTACGTATATGTGGCAATGCAGGACCGTGACTCGGACAATAGGTAAATAGTAGGGCATCTCGTGGAAATGTGGACCCAGAATGAAGAGCAAGTTTTAGAAGAGCTAATATGCCAGGACTGTTGGCTTGGAGCAGGAAGTATGTAGCCAGATAAAGGACAGCGAACAGAGGTTGGCCTGAAAGTAATGTAAATACGGATCCGATGCTGAGAAAAAGGAATGAGCCAGTTCTGAAATTATCAGACTATGGCGGTTGAGGTGATCTTTGCATGTATGTGGAATAACTGAGGGGAAACATCAGAGGCCGGGGTGGGGAGTCAGGGAGAGGAGCAGGATACCATCAGCATGTAGGAGAAAAGGAGCAGAGACAGAGGGCAGGCATTAACATACTGAAGGGCCACAGCCCCAGGTACCTTAAATACATGAACATAGTTACTCATAACAAGCAGCTTCGCACAGATAGATTTGGGAAATAGAGCTCATTTTCACTTCATTAATAGAGATCGAGGGTCAGAAAGACTAAATAGTTGTTCCAAAGTCACATGTAAAGGTCAGAGATCTGATTTGAATGCAAAAGTGAATACTTCCAAATGGAAGTACTTTGCCCTATATCTTGTTTTATCTCCTGAGGTAGAGATGTCATTTCTAGAAGGCCAGTGCCATAGGCACCAGAAAACTAACAACAATACCTTGAAAATGGACCCTGGATTTGACACAGGTTGTGTGGAGGAGAGCAGCCGGAGATGACAAAGGCCACTTTCCCATGGAGCAATGAAAGGATACTCAGGAGACAGGAGCTCGCGCGAGCCAGGGAGGGCATCAGTCCTTTGGGAGAGTATGAACTTAGCTACCTCCTCCATGGACCACTGAGCAGGATCTGTTCACCAGGTTCTGGGTCTGATCAATGATCCCACTTCATGTTTGCAGAACAGGAGATGCTGGATGACAAGTCCAAGAAACAGCCTTCATGAGAGTGGAGGATTTGGGAAAGTCTTCCCTTTGTCCTCAACCAAATACTCCCCAGGAATGCATGATTTCCAGGAAAGAGTACCTGCTTTATGAACCACAGGAGGCCCAGACTTCAGGAATGTATAGCTGAGAAACACCTGAGCTCATAGAATATAAGCAAGGAGAACTACCTCTACAGTAGAAAGCAGCAGAGTGTGCCAAGGTAGCACATCAGAGCAGAGGGTAAATGGTCAAGAAGCCTCACCATTCAACCCTGACAGGCCAAGGTGGCAATGAAAGAGGATGCTTTTTAGAGACAAGGTCCTTTTTATCCTGAGAAGAGCTAGTTTTTAATCTTTAAAATCTGGACTTAAGTTGTCCACACATGTGAAAGTTTAAACTAACCTTCTATGAGGCCTTATTGCACTCATTAAAACACAAGCATCTTGTTGGCAAAGATGATGGCACTAACTTGCTTGTGCCCACAAGCACCTGCATAGCTCTTCTCAATTTGCCTCCAGGCAGGACCCGGCCCCTATGGGGACTCCTCCCACAGTACAGCAGCCATATGAATCCACATGGACCAGGAGAGTCGCCAGAAGCCAACACACAGCGGCCCTGTGCTCCTC
Organism: Ctenodactylus gundi; assembly: GCA_004027205.1. Taxonomy (NCBI): domain Eukaryota; kingdom Metazoa; phylum Chordata; class Mammalia; order Rodentia; family Ctenodactylidae; genus Ctenodactylus; species Ctenodactylus gundi. Next base: position 174,610 of record PVKB01002752.1, on the reverse strand, counting down.
TGATGGGGTTAGCCTTCGCTCTAGAAGCTAAGGAAGGGAAAGCGCCAAAGCAGGTAGGAGCTCAAGTCAAACAGCAGCACTTCGAAAAGAGTCGGTCACTCTTGTGGAGGGCCCCAAACACAAGGGACCATAATATTGACAAGTTTTAAGTACTTTATCTTTTAAAGTAGGCACAAATAATAAATGACACTCATGTGGGGTAGAGGGGAGCTGAGCAAACATGTCGTAATCACTCAATAAAACTTGTTTTCTGCAACAAAGAGCCAGCATTGCTATCTTCTGCAGGGTCACTTTCTTTGGGAAAGGCTTTTTGGTTTAAGCTAAAAAGTGCCAAACAGACAGGTATACCTGGCGGGCCTCCTGACTACTTTGATGTGTAATTTTCTTTTCTCTGCAGGCATGCAAAATTCCTTTTGCTCTTTTTTTCAGTTTTTCTAAACTTAAGTGGAAACAGTTGCTCTAATTTTAATATCCATCTGCTCCTGGGGACAGGACAAGAATCAGTGGCTCTACAGATAAATCTAATATCCTCACGTTGCCCAACCTCATTTACCTGTGACGAGTCTTCTACAGCCAGCAGGCTACATAGTGGCAGCTTAACTAAGAAAAAAAAAAAAAGGAAAGAAATAAAATTCAAGCTACTGAGAAAAGAACTTCAAACTCCACTTGCAATTGCTTTTAAATCAACAAGATCCCCAAATCCCCAAATTGCAGGCAGGCTCAGCCATCTTACCATATGGCAGGAAAAAGGAAACAATATCCTCTCTAAGGCCATGAGGAAGTTGAAATAGAGAAGAAACAAACTAACAAACAAAAAACAAAGAAATATAAAACTCAGCCAAAAGGTGAAGAGTCTGTCCACAAAAGCTCTACCACTAGAAGCTGCCATGAGTTATGAAAGAAGAATAAAGGATGATCAGCAACAACCAGGAGTCTCTGCAGGCTTACAGCTAGGGCAAGGATGCAAAGTACTAATACCTTGACTTTGCAGCCCAGTGAACACAAGACAGCCTGACAGCAACACAGGAGAAAGAACATCTGACCTACTCTTCTGTGCATTATCATACAAGACTCGGGAGTCACCTCTACTGTGACAAGCTACCTCTCTCATCAGCTGAGAGCAGGCATCTGTAAGATGATGCCAGTAGAAGCAGTGCAGCAGAAGATCTATAGCTTTGAAGACACTCTATAATAATCATCATCCAAATTATCTCTTTTAAGAATGCAAATATTTAGTACTTCCAACTAAAGCATGAAACTAGAAGCCTAGAAAAGCCCACTGGGAAAATTGTCGGTAAAGCCGAACCATACAAAATAAAGAGTTTTTCAGCAAACTAATTTTTGAGCACACAGCATCTTCTGAATTATTTTAAGATGAAACCAGTCTCATTGAAAATGCTTGCCAAATGGGGCAAGGGGAATTGCTGGTCACCATGGCTTAACTTGCATATATACAAATGCTGTGGATCTCCATAAAATAAAATTATGGATGGAAATTTTCACTACAAAGAACTTTAATTTAACAGATTGAACTGATGGTCAGGCCATTCTCCAGCTAAAAATGTTTTTTAAGAACTAAATAGAATTTTTAAAAATCATTTAATTCAGAGGTGAGTTTTTAAAAGGGGTGGGGAAAAAGAAAATCCTCAAGTTTCAGAAACAGTAACAAAATTCACAACCAGAGCTAAAACGTTGGCAAGACAGAGCACTGCATTGACCAAAGAGGTCGTGGACCTGGAAGTTGAATCCTAGAAATCCTATAGGGATGAGAAATGTGGCCTTGAGCACAGAAGAGCAGCTATAACTGAACTCATACATAAAGCCTCTCAGGGTTTTCCTGCCTCCCTTCTGGGCTGGAGAGGAACTACATACTACCAGCAAGTCTCAAGAAACAGCAGAAAAGCTAACTACAGGATCTTTGAATGGAAAAAAAAAAAGTTACCTATGGGTTATCAGCCTCCCATATCAATGTGCCCTATTGTCAACAACATCTCCTTGGTACAGCCATCATACACTAATAAATTAACACAAAGCTTTTCCAGGATCAGCAGAGTGATACTTTTCACAGAACAAGCTCATAACAACAAAAAAAAAATCCAAACACACAAGGAAAAAAAATTGCAACAACACATAATTCTAGCATATGGAATTGTACATAAAGGGTCAACAAAGCCCTTTATCATGCTACAGGAATACATACTTATGCATTTTAAGATCAAATACTTTGCTTTAAAAAGATCTGAAGAGCCTAATTCCCCCCACTTAACTCCTTGATTAACCAGCCTGATTAACTGCCCCATATCTTTATTAAGAGGACTTCTACTGAAAAATATGAATAGCTACAATTTCCAGATGCTGACAGGCCACCTGGCACAGTCCTCAATGCTTTCCCTACAGTGACACACTTACTCTTTACTACACCCCTTTTTATCTGTACATTACCTCCAAGGCTCTGAGTCTGAGTAGGTGTGGTGGTCCTCCTGCTAGGAACATAAAGAGAACTCTAATCTAGGCAGAAAGATACAATTCCGATCAGAATCTCATCATCCATATTTTTCCCAAATGTATCAAATCAATCCAAACCTCACACAGAAGAATGAAATGACTAAGTATTTCCAAGACAATGTGTAGAAGACAAAGACTTATTTTCCCTACCAGGTACAAAATCATGTTATATATCTGTAATAATTCCAACTTGTAATACTGACACAAAGGTAGTTAAAATGAATGATACGGCATAAACGAGAGTACAGAGATTTATGATGTAAATAAACGAAGATACACACGGAAAGACTATAAAAGTTAATGTAGGAAAGGCAACTTCATAGTAAATGGTACTTGCATAATTACTGATCCCTGGGGCCCACCGCATAATAATTTAAGCCATATATAAACACAAATACATAATTCTAGGCAGATTTATATCAAAATGTTAAAAGTAGAATCTCAAGTCGTCTAAATTGGGGCTCAGCAAATCTTAACTCAATACCAAATCTGGTCCAAAACCTGATTTTGCAAATAAAGTCTTATTAGAACACAATCATACCCATTAGTTTATTCAATATCTGCATCAACTTGCTCATGCTTAAGTATTTTAGTTGCAAAAGAGGTGTGGCCCACACAGCCTGAAACACAACCATGCACTGCATAATGTTACAGTCAACAATGGACCACATACTCAGAGGTGGTCCTGTGAGACGGTCCTTAACAGAACTGGGATAGGGACTCGGGGCTGAACAAGAGGCAAGAGAATAAGAAGCTGCAGGAGAAGAAAACGTGCACAGCAAAGGGCTTACCAGAACGTGCTGCAGACCTCGCTAAGCTCCTCAGAAGGCCTGAAAGCATGGGCCCCCAACCGCAAAAGGTTTTCATTAATTGAGAGGAATGTTCATGGCATATTATCTGCCTATAAGCAAACCTTAATGAAAAAAGAAAAAACAACAACAAGAAAAGCACCATAGGGTGATTTCCGAAAAGAGTGATATGTCCTTAAGAAGACCCTCTGCAAGTCCTTGAGGAGGATCCAGGAAATCTGTCATCAGAGGAGGGGACAGCTCTTAGGGACAATCCACCACCCTGGGAGACTTTTCAGGGGGAAACGGTGTGGAGGTTCAACACAGTGACAGTGATGATCCTGATCTCACACCGGGCTAGAGACATGTATGCATTTGCATTTTTGATTTTTGTCAACATTTAAATTTTTGAAATAAAATCAATTCTGAGGGAATAAACTTATGGAATAAGGATATTAGGAAGAAAATATTTCTGTATAGATGTACCATAAGTTGATGTTTCAAACTAAGAACGATGACAAGTGTCGAACAGTTAAAAGAATCTAAAACTCTGTAAACTAAGGTTAATTTACTATTGAAGAAAAAACTTTTTAACTAAATTTAATATTGCACACGGGTGCTGCACGTGTAAAGTCCGCAGGAGTGCATGAGAAATTTCGGGCCTTTACCTGATTCCACTCACGGATCACTCACCTGTGCAACCCTCTCTGCCCTATTGCCTCCACTCCTAGAAATGCCCTACACAGATGCAACATTTTCATATCTTGTGTTGTGTTTGTACTAGACAAACTGTACTCAGATATGTTAGATACAAAGAGGGGTGTAGCAAGCTCATCACTGTCAATTACCTATGCTGTTAGTACAGTAACGTGCTATGCAGGTTTGCAGCATACGAGCAATAGCCTGCACCACAGAGCTTAGGCATGCAGCAGGCCACACCATTTGGGTGTGTATGAACACACTCTAAGATATTCATACAATGGCAAAAATCACCTAATATATCCTTGCTGTTAAGCAATGCATGGCTTTATTTGGTCTCTAGCCACGTCCAAAATGTTTGCTGATTCCTGAACTACAGAAAATAGAGAAGAAAGTCCTCATGACATCAAAATAGGAGAGAGTCTCCTGGATAAAACTCAGGGTAGATGAATAAAACAAACTACATAAAAGTGTAAGTGGATGAACTACAGCTGCATGTGGAAACCACAAGTTGCAGAAACACAACAGTAAGTATAAGAAGCAAGTTGTCTAAGGATTGTGCAATGTGCTTTGTATGTGCATTCAGGACTTGTTGAAAAAATATATAAACACAGACAGGAAACTTATATACCAGCTCTGAATAACAGTGGTTCCTGGCCAAAAGGGCAGGAAATGAGATCAGGGAGCCGCAGGAATGGTGGGCTTCCACTCTAACTAGCTGCTTTATTCAGAAAGAGAAAAGAAAAAACTGAAGTCAATATGGCAGAACTACGCTTGATAAATCTCATCGGCAAAGGCAGATTGTACTATTATCTATGTTTATGTATATGTTGGGAATATATCCTAAGAGAGATTGCAATTTTAAAAATGTGATCCCCTCTACTCAAGCACCTGCTCAGCCAGCCACAAGCCTTGCTCTAGTGCAAGGGTCAAAAAACTCTGGTTCATTGGTCAAATCCAGCCTAGGATTTATGTCTGTACAGTCTGAACATTAAGAATAATTTTTACTTTTTTAAAGACTGAGAGAAACCAAAAGATTAATATATCATACCATATGAAAGTTAGATAATATTTAAATTTCTGGACCCATCAGTACTGTTTTATCAGAATTGGATCATACTTATATGTTTGTATATTATTTGGTTTCCTTCATATGACAACAGCAGAGTTAAATAATTGCTACAGCGAACCTGGCACTCTGAAAGCTAAAAATATTTACTCTCTTCCCTTTTACAGGAAAAGTTTTGCTAACCCTGCACTATGCCCTAGAAATGGGTATAGTCTCTACCCCCAACAGTGTTAGTGGAGAGAAAGGATGGCAAACATGACAGTTATCCCAGCATGGTCATACACTGTGGCTTAGATATATCACCTAATGCAGAAAAAGGCAAGGACAATTTCCTTGTGTGGGTTATGCAATCTATTTTTTATAGCTTCCATAAAAAGGGCTAAATAATTATGGAGCTCCCCCATTGAAGCAGGAGTAATGTCTGGAAATGTTTTTACTATCCTCTTCCCCAGAATTATATCATTGATTCAACTCATTGGTTAGAAATCGCCAGAACATGAATTTTATCACATAAGAAATTTCATGGGGAAAATCAATCCAACCTGCAAAAACTGTAATAGAACTTCAAATAGCTGCATAATTTTATGGATGGTTCTTTTAACATCTTTTATACCCCCAGTTCTACTCAAAGTGACATATTAAAACGGCTCTGGTACCACTCATTTCAATGACACAAAGTTTTCAGAGTTTGGAATGAACCAACCCTAATACACCCAGGCACCAGTTCTGAATGTACACACAAGGTTGAGAACAGAAGTCAGTGAAGAAGCAAAGGGCCGAGAAAAGATAGTGCTTGTGGTCACTATAGCACTTTGCAGAAGTCAAAGGAAACACTCTAAACAGCCTCAAAGTCAGAAGACATCAATGAAGCCAATGACATCCTGGAGAGCTTCCGCTTGCTCAGAGGACAGTATTCAGAAAGACACTTGCTCTGTGTCCATAACTGAGGTCCACACGCAGAAAGGCACTTCCGTAGTTTACACTCCCCAGAGAGCAATCTGCCAAATCGGTATGTGCTGGTGGTAAACACCATCAATGCACTTGTGTTCATTCCATCTGATGACACACAGAAGTCCCTTGTCCACGGATTGCTTACCAGAAGGCCACTCACCAGCTTAGTCCTCACACAGTACTGTGCAACTTGGGCACCCTTAGGTCAATTTTATCCCCTGTCAAATAGCAGAAGCAAAGCACATTGTTTACCTACACAGCTCCAAAATTGTGTGCCAGAGTACCATGGAAGGCCACACTGAAGGAAGTAGGCCACCATGGATTACATATATAATTTATTTTTACATTTTCAAGAGAAACAACAGTGTATACAACTTCTCTCAGACATCACACAAACTACCAGGTAGAAGTAGTTCATGGTTGTAACACTAGACCTCATTGCAATCTCTCAAGGTATTATATCTTGCAGAAGCTGGGTTTTCAGCAGTTGCCATGACAAAGAAAAAAAAAAAGCAAATATTCCATGCCAGTGAATGTGAGCAGGAAGTAAAGTGATCAGCTAATAAAATGCCAGGTGCCCAGCAAATACACACCAACCATAGTTATGACACTCAGACCACCATGAATAAAGAAAGTTTGGGAACTTCTGGCTTAGAGCAAAGTGATTGTCATGAAGCAATACACTAAAACCGCTTTGTATCGCATCACTTAAAATCATAGAAATCTCAAAAATCTAGTTACAGACCTCACCTTCATGTGAGATGAGGAGCTGCAGTTACAGCAGCCCATGAGGCAAAGCCACAGAGAGAGCAGGACTGAAATCCGGCAGGTTGGCACATTGGCACCACTGAAGTAGCTCCAACGCATCCTCATGAGCACTGTCTGGAGTCTAACCCCCACTTCATCTCCAAGCTAGGCTTCACCCCCACTTTAGGGGAAAGAAACCAAGGTCCAAGAGTTTAGGCATCATAGGTAACAGAGCAGGAGTCGAATGCAGTTCCCCACAGCTGTCTCCACCAATCCTTTCCTGAGATGTACTCACAGGAAGTCATAGCCAACAAAGGGGCAAATGACATACTCCACATACCCACCCATTCTAGGTCTTTTGGAAGTTCCCTTCTTCTACGTGCAGGTAAGGAGGACAGGGTTTGAATGTGTTCCCCAAAGTTCATGCATTGGAAATTCAATCACCAATGCAATAGTGTTGAGAGGGAGGATCTTTTAAAATTTATTTTCCCATTTTATTACTAAGTATATTTCCAATACATGTTTACATTGAACTTTAGTATTTTGTGCGCATATATATTGCATCAGAGTTACAAACTCTCCCCCTCTCCATTTTTGACCTTCCAATACCCTCCACCTCCCTTTTAACTCCCACTACCCTCCCCCCCCCCATTTAGTTCTATACAATGACTGTATTCTGGGCTTCTTGCATTAGAGAAACAATTCGATATTTAACCTTCTGTGTCTGACTCACTTCACTGAGCATGATGATCTCAAGTTGCATCCATTTACCTACAAACGCCTCAAAACTATGTGTCTTTATAGACAAGGAGTACTCCACCGTGTACATACACCACCAATATATCCATTGGTCTGTTGATGGGTATTTTGGTGTCTTCCATATTTTAGCTACTGCTAGTTGTGTTGCTATGAAAGTGGGTATACAAGTGTCTCTGCTATATGATGCTTTTAACTCTTTTGGAAAGTGATTAGGGCTCTGTCCTCATGAAAAAAATGTCAGTGTTGCAAAAAGTAGACTGTCACAGGAAAGAGTTCCTGACCAAAGGAGTTTAGCCACCTTCTCTCCCTCTCAAATATATGTTCTTTTGACATTTTGCTTCCTAATTCAGAGCAAGAAGGCCCTCACTAGAAGTCTATAAGAAATAAGTTTCTATTATTTTTATTTGTAAACTATAAGAAATAAATTTCTATTACTTACAAATTTCTCATTCTGAGACATTCTGTTACAGTAATAGGGGAAAAAAAAGCCAGAGTAGTCAGAGCTTTTGCATCAGTAGTCAGCCCCTTTTGATGGCCTACTGTTCCTGTGGTTTGGGAGCTTACGGTCACAATGTTAATCAGTTAGGCATCTGCTGCAAACTGAGGGACCAGCACAATGGGACCCAATCTCAGCACAGCTCTACAACATCTCCTAGTCCTTCGGAAGTCTCAACAATGTCTCAATTCCTCAGGCTCTCCATACCTGAAACAGGGATGAGACTTTTCTAAAAGACGCAGGAGGATTATCAAAAATTTCAGATCCAAACTATGGAATTCTGGTCAGTATACTTAGGGGTCCTGGCCACATACACATATGTCAATCAAACCGGTTAGGGGACTTAAACTGTGTCCACAGTCAAGAAATCAGATATCACTGGCAATTTTAATGTGCAGGGACAGTGATGGAAGCCTAACCACCAAAAGGCACAAAATGTCAGAGAGAGAGAGAGAGAGAGAGATTTGCCCTACAGAAGGTGTCTGGCTGGTCTGGCTATCACCAGCAAGGGCACTTTGGTGAGGGAGAACAGTTCTGGGACAAAGCATCAGCTGACACCGGCCTTGGGGTGACCCAGCTGTCCATGAGGGATGTCACTGAGACAGCTGTCCCTCTCAAGGTCATAGCACTGTTGCTCCAGCAACCTAGCTGTGGCCCCAGAGCTCGAAGGAACATTCCACACTCACTATCCTTTGCACCTTGCCAGCAAAAGACAGCCCTGGAGATGGGTGGCACCAAGCCATCCAGCCTGGCTTCTTTTTGACTCCTATTGGGCATAATGAGCTCTAAACAAGTTTTTGTTGTTGCTGTCCTTTGTTTGGTTTTTCAGTTGTTTGTTTTTGTCTTCTGTCCTTACTTCTGGACCTTGAAAATGACCTACGAAGGAGCCTGCTCACTTACTTTCACTATCCTGTCTATGTGTATATGGAGGCAGAAGTGGAGGTATTAAGAAGAAATTTTAAAGTGACCTAAGCTATATTACTAGGTGTTGCAAACAAAGAACTTACTCTAATATGCAAAATTATTTTAGGTCAAAGTACGTATTTTTTATATTCAAGACAAATGTACAAGTGATTTGTTAAACTAAAACAATGGCTAAGCTCTGTTTAAAATTCAATCACATTTGTGTCATTAAAGCATTTGCATTGCAGAATGTGTGACGTGAGACACAATTTTGAGCATCTCTATTATCTCCAACACTTCAGAGATTTTCAGCAAACAGAGCCATTAAGAATCTAATTTTGCTGGATACAATATAGATTAATAGCCAATTCATTCTATAAATATCACCGCTAAAAACAGAAGTTTTGCTGGTAAAGAAAAAACACAATATCCAAAACCACATCATCAGTCACTGCCCTAGCATCTTTAGTGGTGTGGAAACCAGGACATACCATTGTAGAAAGCAAAATCAAGCACTCAAGTATTTGGCTGTGAAACCCACTTGACTTATAGTCACATTAAACTCAATTTATGAACTATGACCAGTTCGATGTATGGTGTAGAAAATGAAATTGGTAGGAATTTTCATATACAGGATGTTTTATAGTAGTGCAATAATCATTACAAACATAATTCCTAAACCTAAAAATAACTCTTGGAGGCAAGAAGATTACCAACACCATTTTAGAGGAAAGAAATTTGAGAAAGGAATTAAGCACACCACAAACATACCACCACACAGCACAGTGAAAAGTCAAACCAAAATGTGTGTGCGTGCGTGCGTGTGTGTGTGTGTGTGTGTGTGTGTGTGTGGAGAGAGAGAGAGAGAAATAGTTGGACAACAAATAACTCCATGTATTTTTAAGTGTGAAAAATCCTCAGTCTTCGTTTCAGTCCTCTTTTACAGCTGCTGAGCTTTGGATTCATAATTATACATGTCAATTGAGAGATATCAGAGCACAGATGAAGCATGTTAAGGAGCAAAGTAAAAATAATTTTATGTTTGTCACAGCAAGGAATTGGAAATTTGTGTCTAAAGATGAGATTCCAGATCTATCAGAAAAAAACAAGAGTAACTGGATGAAATATTTGAGTCACCCAAGATGCCAGCTTCTGAGAAGTCTACTCCCCTGGGCAAGTGAGGACAGTGCTAAGGCCAGGCTGCTCCTGTCCTTCAGTCTGCCCTTCTTCCTGGTGGTGGGCTCACACCTTCTCAGGCCAAGAGAGCAGCTCTGTAGGCTCCAGAGTCTTTCCAGTGCTACACCAGGAATGTCTGTAGGCTCCTGAGCAGAGCGAGAAACCGAATGAAAGGCCTGAGCTTGGCAGCCTGATTTCCAGCCCCACCTACTCCTACTCTCTCACCGGGGCAGTAACTCTGAATTGCAGCTTCCTCTTGTTAAAAAAAAAAAAAAGGAGCCAAGATGTAGCTCCATGATAGAGCATTTGTCTACCTAGGATATGACTTTCTACTATCATATGACTGGGTGACATCCTCAGTCCTGAAAAAGGTGCTAAGGGTGGGAGGAGAATTTCCTCTCATTTCATAGTTGATTGGGTAAATCAAATGAATCCTAAATGATTATTATGGAGCTGTGTTTACCTCATGCTACCCAAGATGCAGTCACGTGAAGTCTAATATTCTCCATGTATAACTGCTTCAGGCTTCATTAAGATTGGAGACTAATCTACTAAAACTTTATGTGGTGAGATTAGCAACTACAGAGATCATTGAAGTCTTATTCTTGAAATGCGAAATAGAAATCTCCCACAATGATAAAGTCAAGGGCAGGACAGCAGCGCATCCCCACTTCCCACTCCATGATATATTTTCCAAATCATCCAGCAGAAAAGATGACCCAAGGGCTTACAATTCTTCTGTGGAAAACAACGGGCAGCAATTCCTTACTGCTCATCTCTTCACTATGACACTAGAAGCCAAAAATATTGTCTCTAAATTTACTACAATAAAAGTAACCACAAGAAGAAAGGGTAAGGTATACAAGATTAAGATTTGTCTTCTCCGATATGTCCAATACTAAATGAATGGATTAAGAATGTGTGACATATATCCACAATAGGGTACCACTCTGCCATAAAGAAAGATACATTTGAGTCATTTGTAGGAAATGGATGCACCTTGAGACCACGATGCTTAATGAAATTAATCAGACACTGAAGGTTAAATATCATATGGTTTCTCTAATATGAGAAAGCCAAACTATACAAAAGTAAAAGAGAGGTGGAAGAAATTAGGAAGATAGACAGGTGGAGATGTAAAAGGGATGGGGAGGGAGGGGAGTTGAAGAACTGGGAAGGGGAAAGGGATGTAATATGTTGATAAAAAATAAAAATTAAAAAAAGATTTGGGCTTCTGAGGGTTTGATTTCACAGATAGACATGAGAACCTGAATACCAAAATTAGCATGGCATGGTAGATTTTTGTCAAACTTGAAAAAAAATATAAAGACCTCTTTGCCTGAAAATCAAGCTCACACACCTCAATGTTGACCTAAATTAAAACTGTCATCAAACAGAATTTTTAAATTATACTTAAAAGTTTAAAATTATACAGTGTTGTAGAGAATATTCTTTTGCTACAGCTAGTTAACTACTCACAGAATCCCTCCTCCTCCTCCTCCTCCTCCTTCCTCCTTCCTCCCTCTCCCTCCCTACTACTGCCCTCTCCCTTCCTCTGTCCCACTCTCCCTCTCTCCTTCTCGCTCTTCCAGTTCTGGGGATTGAACCTGAGCTCTCCGGCATGCTACGAAAGTGCTCTACCACTGAATTACAGCTCCAGCCCCTACCAAGGTTCTTTTGAGCTCATCCCCGAATGCGACTTCCTTGAGCTCCCATAGGCTACACAGGTCACCATGGGTGATGGTGAATCTTCTCATATCTTCTTCTGATTCAACTCACTATGAAACCTTTGCCCTATGGTGTCATAATGGCATTTGGCCTTTGCTTGATGCAAATACATCATTTATTTATTTCATTAGATAGGTCTATGGTAAGCCCAAAAAGGCCTTGACTCCTGTGGTGGTATCCATTAAAACATCATTTTCTGAGATCTATAACAATAAGTTAAGAACATAAACTTTATACATTATGTCAGCCAATTCACAGGTCTCTCCAAGAATCACTCAAGGACATTGTGTGTCCCCCTTCCCTCTTTCTGTCCCCAGAAACACTGCTGTGGAATAAAGAAGATAAGCCAAGGAATCAAGAGAACAATGGCAGCCTCTCTCTACCCACTTCCCTCTCTCGATGTCATGGAGAAAAACAGGGATGCGTCTAGAATCTAGACAATGTATCAGGCCCGTGGAAGTTCTGCCTTTTGTAATGTTATTTATGTCTAATATCCTAGGATGCTGCTAGGCAAAGGCTGGCATAGGCTGGGTGAGCCTGCTTCAAGTACTTTAAATCATAGGCTTTGCCTGGACAGTGGCCTCACCTGGTCTCTGATTGAAGCAACTGGCATATTAATGTAGATAAGAAAATCGGAACAGATTGTTCTACAAACACATACCTCCTCTAACAACCTGATCTAGAAGGGTCCTGAGTATGGCTAATACTGGACAAATCGAGAGCACATCAACAGAGGTACCAAAAGGTGAAAAACAGTGATTTCGGTTATGACTTCATTTCAAAATAATGAGAAAGTCTTTTCCCACTTGATCTTATTTATAAAAACTTAACAAATAAAAACGAATATGGAAATAAGATCATTAAAAGGAAGGAAGAGAAGGAGGAAGAAAAAGTGAGGAGAGGGTGGGGAACAAAATAGAAAAGAGAAAGAAAGAAAAAAGAGGTCTCTCTCTTGATTCAATCAATATTACAATAAATTTGCATTTCTAGCACAGAGATTATGACATAGTTACAGTTTCCAATATTTAGATACAATTTATTCAGATAATTGCAACCTAATTATATGGAGCTATTTTAAATACTGATTTGCTTCACATTTAATTTAAAGCCTTGTCACCTGTGACTATTATTACAGATAAAAGTTCCTCATAATTTAGACAATGACAAATTAATTAAATTTTTTAATTATCGTCGCTTAATACAACTGTTCTCAATAACTTACAGCCCACTGGAAAAGACTGTTAAAGACAAATCCATGAAACACATTTGTTGCAATCCCTTGTACTTCAATCTCTTGACACTAATTAGTTCACCATTTTACATACTTTAGGTCTTTTATTTCTATTGAGTTGTCAGAAAACTCGTAACATAGTTTGTCTATATTTTTCAAAGGTAATTTATTTATATAAAGAACAAAGATTGATCAAGGACATATTGCTCATTTTGTTCCATAACCTTTGCCATCTCTCAGTGAGCACCATAATTCATCGTTCATAGAAGGAACTGTCTTCATCGGTGAAAAACGGCATGAGGTGCGGATTTACAGCCTCATCTGAACTGACCATCATACCACACAGAAAGTTTTGAAGAGAGAGAAACAAGAGAAGTCTGACAGCACACAGTCAGACAAGTATGGTAGGCAACACATTCCATTCAAGCTCCAATAGTTTTTGACAGGCAATCAAATTTATGTATTGTCTCATGTTATCAGATTGTTAATCCTTGATAAATAGCAAGCTCTGAACATCTGTGGATGATGTATTCATTCAAAGTGATCCTTTGGTTCCTTGGTAGGAGCTTAAAAAGACATAACACCTTTAAAACTCCACCACACAGAGAGCATACCCTTCCTCTGATGAGTGACTGCTTTCAATGATATTTAAGGTGAAGCACTACTTCAGGACCAAGACGACCCTTTGCATACCACACTGTTGTAAATAATCTACTTCTCATCACAAGTTGTCAGTCAATTCAGAAAAGGATCTTTTTCCTCATTTAAGGAGCATATCACAGATGTTTATATGAGTCATCAAATAAACTTCTTTGAGTTCATCAGGAACTCAACTATCAAGCTTGCTTACATATCTGGACTTCTTCAGGTGATTGTGCACACTTAAGTGATGGATGTCCAATATTTCTACAACCTCCAATCTCTCTATCATATAATATGGATTTGACTTGATCAATGCTATTATTTTGTTGTCATCAACTTCAGTGGCCCACCCTGACCAAGGAGCATCGCTGAGATCAAAATGACCACCATGGAATTTCATGGACCATTGTTGGCACTGATGTTCCTGCACAGCACCATCACTGTAAATTTACGGAATCATTCACAAGCTTGACACATGTTCTTCCCTGTCCAGAAGTAAACAGTAAAATATGGTGAAAAGGCTTAACTTGGTCTTCCATCTTCAACTTCTTGTAAAATCTCCAAAACTCAACCAAATTGCTCATTTTTTTAGAATGAAACTAGAACTGTCAGCTGTCAAGTGACATAACAACAACATAGATACAACTGACTCTAGGACTTTCAAAAATGAACTAGTGCCATCTGTTGGAAAATGCATCTTGGCTTTTTCAACAACCTATATACCTCATAAAGAAGCCAGAAAAACAAGGGTGTGTTATTGAGCATGAAAGGGATCTCATCTCAGATCAGATATTCATTCCCCAGTCCTATCTCTGACCTTGGACAGTCACAAGACAATACTACAGTCATAACAAAATGGAACCACACTAAATATCTTTTATTTTGACTTAATATGGGAGTCCAGGCTGTGAATTCAGCAATTGTCAACTCAAATTCTGTTGACTTCATGAAAACCTTCATGTAGTATGCATATAATACACACACACACACACACACACACACATGTAGAGTTGGATGAACAATAGGTAGATGGATGAAGTGAGACTCCACATTAATCATGGTTTCAAAAGTGCTGTACTGCATAAAACTCTCCTTCAGTATTCTTAAAACATCCTATGAATGTAGAAATTATTAATACTAATTTTATATCAGTTATCAGTAATTAACAAAGTCACTTCTCACATTCTAATGCATAGGAGACTCTTATGCAGTTTGCTTACAAGTTACAGTAAATCTTCTAGACACATGTGACAAGAAAACAACACGAACTTGCTCTCAGGTGAGAGATGAGGCTCGGGTTTTGAAATTTGTCAGCCTTGGGTCTTAGTCCTAACCTGTTTCTTTCTAGCTGTACAAAACCAGACAAGTTTTGTTGTTTTTGTTTGTTTGTTTGCTTGCTTGTTTGTTTTCACTTTGAGATGGGGTCTCACTCTGTAGTCCAGGCTGGTCCTGAATTCACTGTATAGCCCAGACTGGGCTTGAATACATAGCAATGCACCTGCCTCAGCCTCCTAAGTACTGGGACTACAGCCATGTGCTACCATGCCAGCTATTATGTGGTGCTAGGAATTGAACATCATGCTTCGTAGGTAAGTAATCATTGAACTCTGACCCCAAAACCCAGGCAAGTTTCTTATCTCTCTAAGTCTTAAAACATAGCTACTCCTAGAATCAAACTCCTACTGTTGTGTGGTGATTACACAAAGAAAGGCTTCGGCTTCAAGGAACTTAGCAGAGAACCTGTCACCAGCAGACTCTTAAATATGCCAATTAGCACCACATCATCTGAATTCCAAGGTTGCCTAGATTCCATGGCAGGGAGATTTGGATCAGTAAATTAACGGGCTTCTCTGTTCTCTCATCCCAGGGGTCAACCCCGGCCTGTACCAGCCTGCACTGCTATTTTATCTTCACCTTTGTTTGTGAACAAGGAAAAGCCTTCAGAGATCAAGTAATTAATGGTTCTTTTATTATTATGAAATTGAGAGGAAGAGAAAAATCACTGGGGTGAAGCTTCTTCACACTTGAGCAGATTGATGGGGCTAATAGAGAATTCACTGGAACACTTTGGGGAACCAAGCTGTGCGGATAAGCACTGTGGCTGCCCCTGTGGGTCAGTGTTACCTGCACCGCAGAGCCAGAGAAGGCACCCAAGAGGCACGGTGCATGAAAAATAATAAGGGAAAAGAACTAAATTCAGAAAGCAATTAAGAAACTGTCTACAGGAAATGTGGAGCAAACCAGATATCAAACTTATCATTTCAATTTTTCATGTATTTTTGGGCTCAAATTACTTTTGTGTTAAAATTATAATTATTGGTATCACAACAGCCCACATTTAATCTTATAGTTGATACTCGCTTAGTCCTAATGAATTAAAATGTCATCCATTGAGTTTTAGCCATCAGTGTCCCTACCAAAAAGGATGCTGTCAATCTCCTTACTGGGTGTGATGAGATGAGCCACAGTTCTGCAGCAGAAGCATCCTTATGCAGTAGCAGGCTCGTGGTCCTTTCTGCAGGCACATACAGTCCTCTTCTGCTTCCTAACAGAGATCCTATACAACCCTCTGAGAATGACCAGCTCCACCTATAAAGATGCATCATCTCTTGAGGAGTGTAATCTACTGAATTGTGTCTCTCAAAATTCACAAGTTAAAATCTCTCCCCCTAGGACCTCAGAATGTCACTGCATGTAGACATAAGGTCTTCAAAGGGGTGACTAAATTAAAAGGAGACCAGTAGAAAAAAGATCTAATCTCATTGGCCTGCTGGCCTTGTAGGAAGGAGACACCAGGGATGCACAGAGAGAGGACCATACGAAGGCCCAGCAAGAAGGCTGTCTGCAAGCCAAGCAGGGAGGCCTTGGGAGAAACCAGCCCAGCCAGCATTTATCAGAGACTTCCAGCCTCCAGAAGGATGAGAAAAGAAACCAGGCGTAAGAGCCCTAGAGAACTCATGTAGAAAGACTATGGTCTCTCTGATATGAGAGACCCAGATCACAACACCTATGGAACTTAAGACGAAAGACAAAGTGAAAGAGGGGAGGAGGGTTGGGGAGGAGGGAGGGAGGAGTGGGTAGGGGGAGGGACAAAAGGAGAGTGGGAAAGCCCTTGTCACCTTGACAAGATACGTATGTGCACAAAATGCTCAACTCCATTGTAAACCTTGAATTTTGCATGTATACATATCAATAAAATGTGGGAAAAATATACAATTTTTTTAAAAAGTCTATGGGCGCCTTGTGGTTTGGATCTGGAATGACCTCCAAAATCTCATGTGTTTGGATGTTGTAGATTGTCTATAGAACCACGTGCTGCTGGGAGATGGGGACCTGGTCTAGAAGAGTGAATTATGGATGTGTGGTGGAGGACAGGCGTGTGGCAGATTGGATTCTAGGCATGTGATGAGGGCTTACAACACCTTTTACACCTGAAAGAGATAGAACACTGAGACTGGACCCAGAAGGGGCGGATTACTGGGATGGGACCTGGATGGATATATGCTCTTCCTGCCTTTCTTCTGGACTCTATTTACTTGACTTGGTTTCCCATTTGCAATGTCGTGAGGAGCTGCCTCCACCTCTGCCTCTGCCTTGTACCTCTACTGTTGCCAGTCACCCCTGAATGGACTGTGACCTTTTTAAACTATGACCTAAAATAAACTTTCCCTCCCCTAACTTGTGGATGTTGGGTATTTAGACACACTGACAAAAAAGTAATTAAGCGTGTTTCCAGAGATGAACAGTTTTTAATAATGATGTTGCTAAGTATTTTTACTAAGTACTTTAATGTGTCAGATATTAAAACCAAAATGATAAATAGTAACTACATGAATATGCCTACCATCAGGAATCAGTGAGGGGCTTTCTATCCTGCCTTCCCAGTTCCCTGTCTTACTTCAATAATTCTCACATACTACTGTCAAAATAAAAATCTTTACAAAACAGTCTTGAAAATTATATTCACCTGTCCAAAAACATGTACAGTTGTCACGCTGATGACCAAATGAAACTCACAGGAGGCCTGAGCCCCAAGCCCAAGGGTCCAGCCAGCCTCCTCTGATACTTTCTACTCTTACTCATACTCCTTGTGAGCAGCACCTGGGCATACCTGGATCTTCCTCACTCCTTGCTCTGTTTTGTTTTTCCTACCTGCAAACCATGGACCACTGCAGCTCAAAAGGCTTCTATGGATGTCTAAAAGTCCTCTGAAGCTATATGCAAATATTTACCTTTTCTATGTATGTGTATCAGCCTTTTTCCTGAAAGAGGGCTCAAAACTCTCCTCAGATTCTCAAACAGCTCAACCATGTTGAATTTTACCTGACTGGGGATTCAGGACAACAAGAGAGCAGGAAGGTGAAGGGGAAGTAAAATTTGATTAAGATGAAACATATATATGCACCAACTCCCCATGCTGAAAGGAATTATTTGAATATAATTGTTATGTATCATACATATATTTAATAAAAATAAAAATTATAGAAAAAAAGAAATTTACCTGAGTGCTATACTCCTAGAAACTGTTCATCAAGAAGCCCCAACTCTTTTGTGCTTTAATTCTTTTTCTTTTGTCTCCTTACAACTTACTGCACAGAATCCCCTGTCCCTGTAGGACTTGGACAAGACTTACTGAAGACCTTCCTGTTTATCTGTGATAAGGCCAGATACTGATCCCCCAAATTCCCTTCTTTTTCCCATACATGATTAATAGAACTGTTTGTCCCTGCTGACCAATCTGGACAAAGGACCTGCTAATGTAACTTGGACAAACTGGTGTATCTTTTCTCCCCTCTACACTCAGACCCCACCCCCCATCCTGAGCCCCCTGGAACACAGAACAAGATCCTGAAGAGCTGCTGGCCCCAGGACTTGAATTGTGTTCCCCCAAAGGCATGTGGAAACTATAATCTGCTGTACCTAGGAACGTGACCTTATTTGGAAATAAGGTCTTGGAAAATATAATTAGATAAGACGCAGTGACACTAATTAGTGTAGATCTAGATCCGCTGTGGCTAGCATCCTTAGAAAAAGAGAAGACTATTCCTGTAAGTGGCCTGAGGTGACCTGTGAAAATTGTTCACTACTCTCTTGACCCACAAAATTCCATAAAATCATGCAAATCAAGAGGTTCAAATCTTCATTTTCACTTTAAATACACCCATAAAACAGCCCAGGCCATCAAATGTATGCATATTCAACAGGCCACCAAGTATCTGAAGGAAGTCACTTCAAGAAGCAATATATTGTGTCGCAACAGTGGTGGGATTGAAAGACGCGCCCAGGCCAAGTACTGAAGCTGGACACCGGCTCAGGGTGCAGAGAGTAATGCTGAACTTAAGGGAGTAGGTATAGATCCTCTGGTCACTGCGTATAACCAGGCAAGCAAGGCACCCAAAATGTACCACCATTCTTACAGAGAGCAAGGTGACGTTAACCCATTCACAACCTCCCTGTGCCACACTGAGATGCTCCTTCCTAGAAAGTAACAATTTGTTCTAAACTAGAAGAGGAGGCTGCAGGGAAGAAAAAGATATCCCAGAAGAAAGTGAAGAAATAAAAATTTATGACAAGGGAATAAATCACCATAAAATAAATGCAGCTAAAATTTAAAAAGAAGAGGAGGAGGAGGAGGAGGAGGAAGAAGAAGAAGAAGAAGAAGAAGAAGAAGAAGAAGAAGAAGAAGAAGAAGAAGTAGAAGTAGAAGAAGAAGAAGAAGAAGAAGAAAACATACAGGACAAGAAACATAGACATGGGATGAGAAGATGGCCATGGGAACACAGAGGCAGAGAGAGACTGGAGCGATATATATTCATGCCAAACAAGGCTGAGGGCTCCCATCAGCAACCCCAGACAGAAAGGGAGCATGAGGCAGACTATCTTTCAGAACTTCCAGAATGAAACAATCCTTCTCACACCTTAATTTAGACTTCTGGCCTCCATACCCAAGAGAGAATGTTCTAGCATTTGAGCCATCCAGATTGTAGCACTCTGCACAGAAGTGCCTTGAAACTACTATGAGCAAGAGACATCCATTAAACTGCTGGCCTAGGCTGCTTGCCCCTCCCACTCTCCACCCTCCCTTCTTTCTCTTCTTTTTAGTCCTCTCTATAAAGAAAATTACTCTCTGGCTGACCTCTGACATTTCTGCAAATTTTAAGTGGGGGTATTCTTTCTAATTGCAATAGTCCCCTCTTTTTATTGCAAAAGATCTCCTGAATAAAGTCTCTCCTTAGGTCTGCTTGCTTTTAATTTAACAAGCTTTATGCCCCTTAAATAGTTAAGTATCAGTGCTTGTCATGGACCAATCTCCACCCACCATCCTTGCAACTTGCCTAAGCTCCAGCCACTTGCATGGCCACTGCCCATCAATCCTTGCCGATCAATCCTCCCACCAGCACTGACAAGCATTTCTAGTGTACCTTTGGTAAAAGAATAATACCAAAGAATTAGCCGATGATACCTGACCATTGGATCACGCTGGACTCTAAACCTCCCTGTAGTCCATGATACTTGCCCCAGAACCACGCAGCTGGGCATGTATCAACTGCCCTTAGAGGAGAGCAACCCCTGAGAGCCAGAAAGGGAAGGCAATATATCATGGCATTTGAGTTTCAAAATCCACAATAAGCAAGAAAGCAGAAGCATTTGAACAAGCCCCACTTCACTCTCTCTACTGCGAAGTGCAGAAAGTCCCCATGGGCCGAGGCCAGGACAGGGGTGCTGAGCTGCTCTCACCTGCGTGAGCACTGTGGGTCTCCACCTTCAACGGAGTCAGGAGCTAGAGACATGCAGTCGCTCTGCTGCGAGGGCTGAGAGTACAAGGTGCGTCCACAGGGCACAAGCCAAGAGCAGCCCACACGGAGCAGCTGGCTCCTCCCCACCCTTTCTGTTTCCTGTTTCATCTCTCAGGTCAGACTCTCCAATGCTAAAAAGAAAGTCCTAACCATGTCCAATGTTGCACAATATTATACGCAAACAGGGCCGATCAATCTTCCCATGGATAACTAAAGGACATAATAAGACTTTATAGAACCAAAGAGGTTTTAAATGTCTTAAAAATCCACCTCCCTAGCCAGGCCCAATGGCACCTTGAAAGGCTGATGCAGGAAGATTGCAAATTCAACCCCATTGTGGGCAAGTCTGTAATGTAACAAGACCCTGTCTCAAAAATCAGAAATAAAAAGGTGAGCTGAGAAGGTAGCTCAGTGTTAGAGCTCTGAACTCAATCCCTAGTAATACAGATATAAATAAAAAATTAGGTTTTCTTTAATCCAGCCAGGCCCAGTGGTGCAGGCCTACAAACCAAGCACACTGAGAGAGTAAGGTAGGAAGAACATAAGTTCAAGGCCAACCTTGACAACTTAGAGAGATTCTGTCTCAAATAAACAATGAAAAGGGGCTGTGGTTGTAGCTCAGAATGAAGGCACTGCATACAATCCAAAAAACCCCACCTCCTAGCCATTCCAACTGCTCAACAAATGTTCTACAGACAATGATTATGAAGGTTCCCTGAGGGACTGAGAGAGTTCTTTACAGAAAGCTGGTGTCAGCTCCCTGCTCTTCCTGAGCACCTGCTGGGGATGTCTGGGGGAAAAAAGAAATAGAGGGAAGCGAAGAAAAGCACATAACAAAAGCAATAGACAGGCCTAAGGCAGGAGTAAAGGCAAGAAAGAGACAGAAAAGGACTAAGCAGAGAGATGCCTTAAACATTCCCACTACCAACTCCTCAACACAAATCTCTCATTAATGAACAGGAAGCATTCCACAGTAAGTGAATACCAAAAAAACATCAAAGGAATCTAAGTCCTTTCTCTCTTACACAATATTTCACTCATATTTCCTTCTTCACACTAAAAACAAAATTTAAAGTAAGTCTCTAGAATACAATAATAAATAATAAACTAAAAAACATTAATATATTTAATACACATTGCAAATTTTTCTTTACAACCAAAATAACACTAATGTCTTCCTATACATCCAGCAAATTGACAAAGCATAATTATATATAGTATAGTGTCCTGATTTCAACAATTTCATCAGGTATGTTTGTCTGCATGCGATCAGCAGTTTCCACCAGTTACTAAAATAACCTAAACTCATTCTTCTCCCTGCATTTTTTTAGGCTGGGACATGCAGCCTCTCTTCCAGTCTTGACAGCCAGAACTGAGCTACATAACACCTCTGTATTTGTGTACATTTCCGGAGGCTACACAAAATTATCCTTTCAAATCATTCCTCTTAATTTTATTCTTGCTGAGGTTAGCTCAATGTATTCTGGGACTCCAACTGCTATTACTTCTTTTTTAGTCAGTTTCCTCAGATTTTCAATGTGTAAGCAAATCCCCTAAAGTCCTTCTACATGAATGCGAGAAATATTGCTATTATTTCATTTTGTTACATTGAGGATAAACAAGACTGAGAAGTTTTATAGGATGGTGGCATTTCTTTGAAATAGAGCCCTAAGCTAAACAGAAATTGCAGTCAACCCAAGGAAAATCACATAGAGAAAATTCAGAAATATCTAGTTTTTCAATGTAATTCTCTTGTATTTTGTTTTCTTCAAAAATCAATTAGGGCTGCGCAGGGAGTGAAGGAGAAGAGATGGTGCAGAGAATGGCATTTGTGCCTGAGATTCGATCTCCCTGTTCCTAAGTTCCCCTCTCTCCAGCTAATCCTTCACGTTCTCTTCCACTCTCCGCCACTTGGTGTACTCTTCCCCTTACTGCCACCTTCCATCTCCCTCCTCAGTGGTTTCCCTGACCATTGCATTCTCGGGTGAACCAAGCTCTCATGCCAGAATGGGACATGAAGACCTCAGCCTCTGGTTGATGCCAAAGGCCAGAAGATGAATGAAACAGACGGGGCTCAGAAGCCAGAGAAGACTCCAGTTTCTTCTTATGACAGGGCCAAACCGCACAGCTAACGAGTCTCTTTTCAAGTGCTTACAGGCTACAAGCCAAAGGTGCCATGGTCTACTAATCAAAAACAGAAATTGCTGGCAACACGAATCGGAGTTTGAGTGAAGAGAAGAGCCCAGGGGTTCAGCAGGAAAGTTATCCAGAGTGTGTGAAACAAGTTAGCAAGGTGTGGCAGCCAGAGTACATGAAAAGGCACCAAAGAACGGCAGGAAGTTCCGGTGTGGTTGGACTAGAGGGAGCAAGTGGAAACGCTTCTGGAGATCAAGCTCACAGGTATCAGAGGCTGGAGGGGCTGTTTCCTATGTAGTGTTGATGACACAACTGGGACCACTTTTTTTTTTAATTCAAAGGCTGAGAGGGAAAGGTGGGATGCCAAAGGTAAGCAATCAGCAAATCAAACCATTTCATCCAACTCTGGAACAACTGATCAGAAGCAAGCATATATTGTTTGAGTTATGCAAAATATGTGTAGACTTCTCAAGCAGAAAAGAAGAAAGTTAGACAAAGCACACATTCAATAGTTCCTCTTCTTTATTTACACAACCATTATTTAAGGCCCTTTCTTCAGACCTTTTAAAAAATTCAAACACATTACCAACAGCAGTTACAGGGAATCAAGCAATTACTGAGAATCAATGTTCCTTTCACTGGGAAGCCTACTGGGAGAGCTAGGTCGTGTTGAAACTATAAAGGAAGTGGCATTTTCCTTTCCTGAATATTTACCTGTTTGGGAAATAACGCCAGCTTTCCACATGTGAAGGTAAATCAATACATTCAATAAAAGGGCAGGAATTGGTATGAGATATTTTAATTGATTCATCTTAATGGCTGGACTTTAACCAAGTTGCCTCTGCACTTTAAGTAAATAATGAGCAACTTTGAAGCTGCTTTGAGTATGATACATACAATTTTACTACATTAATAAAGAGAAGATTGTATGGAAATGATTACTAGAAAATGAAATTTACCCAATACAAGTCACCTTTAAAAACTCTGACGGCGTTTCAGAGCTATTAGAGTAGCAAAGATCATGAGAATAGAACTCATTATTAATCATGTCAGATAACAAAGGTCAGGAGAGGTTAAAAACTCACCCAAAAACCCAGATCAAGCGATTTTTTCTTTTAATTTCCACTAAAGCACAAGTCCCAGCACATTTATCAGACTGCATCCTACTGCACAGAGGAAATCTTCCAGGTGCCTCCATTTGTAGTTACTGTCCTCTTCCAATTAACCACCAGAAAGATTGCCTGGTGCCAAATACAGGCCAGGACCCTATGCACTCCCACACGAGTGCTCCACTCACTCACCTAGGAAGTGCTTACTGAACATATCTATAATTTAATAAATATATATGAGCCTATATTTTATCAATATGACTACTGAGAGTCACCAAAAATCACAAACTTAGACATAACAGGTTCCAGTTAATAAATTCTGATAGGATAGTGCCTGACCAGTTAGCATCTGGTAGAGTATCACTGATGGAAAGCAAACTTTAAATGTTTGAAACAAATGAACAGACATTTGTTGTCTATTAACAATGGTCAAAATGAGGGAGTGGGGGACACAACAATTACATCAATGAAACCATGATTAATTGGGATACCATGAAGAAGGGAGGTCTGGCAGACACCTTATACTTTATAAATGGCAAGTCCAAAAAGTCAGGACACCCAGCGGGAAATGGCTGCAGCCAGGCAGAAGGCAAGCAAAAAGAACAAGAACCTTTCTCAAAGCCACTGATTGCTAATATGGCAGCAAGTTGTTAGTAGAATGACCAGAAAAGGAAATGGTTCTCACAAGCAGGGCAACAGCAGAAGAACTAGGCAACCTGAGAAGCAGGTGAGAAAAGGTAAAGAGATTAAAAGCTGAAATTGCATCTATAGCCCAGAGGCACCACAGCAGCAGTGAGATGTGACAGATTGAATTTTGTAAGACGGCCCAGTGATGCCTCCCACCCCCCACCCTCTCCTGCAGTGTGACTTTGCCACATTACCACCAGGAGATGAAGTCTCATCCTCTATTTCCTCGGATGTGGGGGGCTTGTGACCACCTTGGCCAATAAAGGAGGGCAGAAATGACATCACACGTACCCTAGGAAGGAGTGGACCAGAATTCTAGGCTGAGTGCCACCAGGCAGCCTCAGTGATGGAAGTGAGAGCATCCAGATACTTCCATGCTGTGAGAAACCTAGGCCACATGGAGCACGAGGCTCCAGGTTGGAGTGGAGAAGCAAAAGAGGGGTAGAATACACCAAGGAGCCCCACAGATCCAGCCTTAGGAAGGGAGAAGAAGGGGATCACAGCCTCAGACACTCCATCTGACACCCCGAGACCGAAGGCAAACTCCTCATCAGAACACCTCCCAAATTCCCAACCTACAAAATCCTGAGTGAACTAAAATGAGAGTTGTAAGCAACTGAGATCTGGAAGCAATTTGTTAGGCAAAAGTAGATACCAAAACACAGGAGCACCACAGTAATCAGATAAGTCTTATAGAGAAGGAATCTGCAGCTGATTTTGAACTGCTGGGCCTTTTGTCTAAAAGATATCTTATTAGAACCCAAAAATATAGAACAGAAAAACAAGAAATAGAGTTGCTGTGATGTGGAGGGACAGAGTGGCAGGAGTTCAGAGAGGTTTGTCCTGAAATTCTGAGTGAATTTACACCTGATCTGTGATTCTGTGAATTCCAAAGAAAGGACCAGAAACATGCAAATATGGAGTCACCACTGTGACCTAGTTTCCCAGAGTAGTATGTAGACTAAAGCTGAAAGTTTTAACGGTAGCCTGTAGTGAGAGGGAACCTTGTTCTAACAATGTAGGAGTAGGAACCCTCAGAAAGGCATTGTCCTTGAACTTGATTCTCCTGTCTCAGCGACTGACCACTGACATTTCCATTTCCTGGTGCCACTATATCCCTTCATGTACCCTCACCATATCTCATCTAGGTGTTGAAAAAGTACCAGCAAGCCTTCACCTTGCTCTCTTCCCTTCCTTCTTCCCTCTTCTTACTTTTTTTCCTTCACTTTCTCAGAAAAATGGAAGGAAACAAATGAAAAATTGTTTTGCATAATGATTGAGTGATCAGACACTCCAGATTTCTACCCCATTGTTGATTAGCAGCCAGGCTACTGAGCCTTCATTTTTAAAAATATAAAACAGAAATGACCATAATAGAAACCCTACTCATAAAACTGTCATACCTACATGAGTATGTCATCGTCAGAATTCAGTCAATGTCAGGTCATCATCATTCTCTTGTTTTTCTTTCTCATCATTACATTCCTAACTAAAATTTTATGGTTTTCCAATATGCTAGTAAGGAAAAATTTGCAGATAAAACTTGAGATGCATAGATAATTGGGCTTAAACTGTTTTATGGAACAAACTCTTGACTTATTTATATTAGCCTTAGAAAGTTCTCTCTCTGCATTTTACTAAACAAGACTTAAAAAGGTGGCTAAATGGCATCATGGCCACTCCCCTGAGGCCTCATGGGGCAGAAATATGGAAGAGTCTCTGAACTGTTGCCCCATATGGGTCAGCCAAGTTAGCAATCCCCCTGTGCCAGTTTCAGTGAGTCGGCCCTTACGAGGCACTGTAGAGAATCTAGTCATCGGACGCTGAAATTCACAGAAAAAAGACTTGGGAAACAGCAAACAAAAGTGTCTGTAGAATATCACAGTTTGGATTCATTTGTACTGCTTCACAGCTAGACTAAGTTCATGTTTGAAGAGTCACAGTTGCTAGTATTCTGTGTGCGTGACGTTCAGCAAGATGGCGATGCAAGTGACTGTCTCTCTGGAACCACACTTATGGTTTCCCTCATCCTTAATGTACCAATCTTTAAAACAACAATCATTATGGTAGCTTCTTGATCACATGTGCTGGACTTGAGAATTTTAAGAAAGGATGACCAAGCAGTAGCAAATATGACATGATGAGGTTGTTACAGTTGGTTAAAAAAATGGTTTAGATTAGAAGAGTACAGAACCTGTGCCTCCCTTGGCCATGTCATTTATGAGGACCTTCTGTCATCTCTATGACATTCCCAGTGCTCATGTTGACCAGGTTTTCTGTATTTTATTTTAGCAAGTCACAATGCACAATGCACAAAATATGTTAAACTTTGGCAGCATTTACTCGTTTACACAACAACAACAGCTATACCCAGAGAACCAAGAAGTGTTACAGACTCTGAAAATAAAATTATTTGGACTATTAAATAAATGTCTTATACTTGTTGCACATGGGTTATAAGCCAATGTGTACTTAGACAAAGAATTTTTATTGATGCCACCTTATTTTTATACCTATAGGTGTGTTGTAGTTTGGACCTAGAGTATCCCCCAAAAGCCTCATGTACCTATGAATACTGTATAGGTTTGGTAGGTGGGGCCTGGCTGCAAGGGGTGGGTGCTTAGGCTTGACTTGGAAGGGTAGCTCCACCTTCCGTCTCAGATTTGGTTCTGTTCTGCCATGCCATGATGATCTCCAGCTGCAGCTCTAGCTCTGCTCTGGCCCCACCTTATGATTCTATCATTTCCAGCTGCCCACTGTGAACTGACTGTGACCTTATGAAACTATGAACTAAAATAAATCTTTCTTCCCTAAAGTTATGGATGTCAAGTATTTCATCCCAGCAATGGAAAAGTAACTAAGAAAATCATTTAAAGCCATTGGCTTGCCTGGAAAAGATCAGCTACTTCATAAACAGGTCTTAGCCCATTGACAGTATTTGGGGTGACACAAGTATTCCAACCGTTTTTGCAGCCTCCAATGCTCCCTTAAAATGTAGCCAACATAGGGCATGTGGGGGAAAAAAATCTCTCATTTTCATTTGGCCCCCAAATCCTGAAAACCAGAAGCACTATCTAGATCTGGAAAGAAGATGTCTGGAAGAAGATGCATCAGACTGTTGGTGGACCTTGTTGGGAAAGAGAACACATAGGCAGAAAAGAAAATGACTAACTTCTTACTTTATGCATTTCTGCAATACTAAGCAACATGATTTTTGTAATTGACCAAATTATTTCAAAAATCACTGAAATTTTCTGGGCTCTGATTTTTCTCACCTGAAAAATGGTAAGAGTAGACTGGGGTCTAAACAGTTACTAAATGATTTGAAGACATCACTTCTGGCTCCTAAACTCTGTACCAAAAGTGCTTCCTGTAAAGCCAGGTACCAGTGCTTCCATTTCGCATGTAGTAGAAAAGCAAAGGAAAAGAAACTGAAATGCATGACCTCTCAGAGCCTCACTTTTCTTATCTGCCAGATGGAGTCACAACAACATCTCCATCCACTGGGTAGTTTTAAGCATTAAGTGACTGAACACAGAGCTCAGATGCCAACTAGTATTATTTTAACAACTAGGGTTATATTCACTGTGGTCATTATTTCTACTATTATGTTCACCAATAAAGCGTTTATAGAAATATTTTCTCTCATCCTGCATCCTGAATCTTTGAGCTAATAAGAACGGTGACAAAATGTCACCTCTTAATGCAAAACACTGTGGCTGTTAGCTTTAAGAATGGAAAACTAAATATCCTACCACCATAATGCTGAACAACATAATATTAAAGACAACATTCCAACACCCAAATGGTTCTGAAAAGTGTGCTTCTTAAAAGAGACTGCACAGATTCAAAGTTACTCCTGTTTACTATTAGCATATTACAAAACATTGAGTAAGAGATTCTGCCACATTCTACTGAAAGCTAAGTACACACTCACTGTGATACAGTACTTGCACACTAAAGAGCTTAATGGTTCACACAGAAAATCTTTGTGACCTACTGGATGGAGCATCTCAAGAACTCAGGTCCACAACCTTTGCCAAGGTGTGTCTCCTGGATAAAGCACTAGCCAGAACACAGTGTCTTTGTTTCTGGAATTAATGTGCAGCTTTCACTCAAAGCTCAAGGGGACATAGTTGGGGGCCAGATGTTGGGTGTAGGCAGCTCACCTGGCACTTATAAGAGACTCACATGGAAAAGGAAAGATGAGAACACCAAGTTCTGAGAGAATTAAAAAGTAGCACTATGTAGCACTGTGCGTGGAGTCCACATTGGTGAAACAGAAATATCAGCCCAGAGACTATGTGAAATCATAAGAAAATGCTAAGTGCAACTAGAGTTAACAGTGTTTGTTGTTCAAGGGAGAAAAAAAGTTTGGCCCAGATATTCAAAGAATCACAAAAGAGAACTTGCAATATAGACGCTTAGGAAATGGAGAAAACAGAGAGGAGGAGCTCATGCATACTAGTCATTTCAAATGTAAGCTGAAGTCCAGCGCGGTGGTGTAACCCTACAACCCAGCACCCTGGGAAGCTGAGGCAGAAAAATAATAAATTAGGGTTCAGCTCAGGCAACCTAGCAATTTAACATGGTCCAGCCTCAAAATTAAAAAAATAAAAAGGCTGATAATATAGGTCATTGCAAAGGCTGTAGTAACACACACACACACACACACACACACTAAAACTAGATACCAACTTCCCCTACTCAAGCATCAAAATATAGTTACTATATCAAACATCAGCAAGTGTTTCTCAACATTGCTTATGACATTGTAAATTTGTACAAATCTTCTGGGAAATCTACCCAGCAACAAATAAACAGATATATAATCTATCTTGAATATGGGAAGAGTTGTATATCCTGAGAGGAACATAAAAAGTCTCGGTGGTAAATGTGGAAAAAAATTGAATGTACGATGTCAGAGAAATTATTAAGCCAATTACAATCTAATCACTATACACCATCACTAAAAAACATAAACACTATAAAATAATACAGAAAAATGTGAATGAGTCAGGTTAAGAAGCAAGATATAAGATTATTCAAAAACAATGCCTTGGATTTCATAAAAATTTTGAATATTAACAGGGAATAAACAAAAAATTATGAGTTGTATAACAGTTATGGATCTCTTACTATTGCTAAAGTACTTCTAATGGTGTGCCACTTTTATAATGCAAAAAAGCAGGAAAAAGATTTTAAGTATAAACAACTAAAGGGATAAAATTTCTTGGAAAAGCTAAAATGTAATACAATGTAATATATGTAATACAATGTAAAATGATACAATGTAATATCACCAAAGATTTAAAATTTCAGCAAATTAAAACTAAACCCAAAACCTTAATGCTGAAACAAGAACACAACGTGAAATACAAATTTGTGCAGAATGGTGCAGAAAATAACAAGCCTGGGGAAGATGACAAACCAAAAGTCTTGCCCCCAAGGGAGCAGAGTGGGAAGCAAGTAGCTAAGGCACCCTGACTGGGACCCTGCTGGACAGGAGCATCTGCCCCCAACACAGATGTGCCCCATCCATGATCACGGTGCCCTCTCTGGGAAAGACTGGTCCTCCACAGCCTTGTCTCAGGGAATCTACCAGGTCATACAAGGCCAGGGTCATCATCTTGTCCATGTACCTAACCCAGAGCCCAGAGCAAATAAGGCCTGAAGACAGGCACATTGACAGTGGTCTTTAAAAATAGGACACCAGAATATTTACCCAGAGTAAAAACACTCTGAAGACTCTGACTTGAAGGAATAAATTAAAATGCCAACATTTAGCAGACTGTGACTTCATCCTCTACTAAGGGACAATGACATAAACACAACCTATGGAAAATGTGAATGACTAAGAAAACAAGATATAAAATTAGCTGTATGTGATGATTACAATTTCATTTTTAAAAGTCAAATAAATATGAACAGAAAATAAGCAAAAATGTACAATAGCTGTGTTTGAGTTGTGATTTTTCTTTTTCCTTTTATTTTATTTTTAGGCCATACTTCTCTGCAATGATGTCAGCTTACTCTCTGTAAGGAAGAAATCTGCAGGAGGGAGGGAAAACATCCCCCAAAATTCATCTGACTGTCACCACACAACTATTGTATTTCTTTAAAAATGTGCAGAAATGGCTTTTTCAAGCAACTAGGTCGCATTCGGGATAGTTTTTAAAGTATTATAATTTTACTTTTGAGTACTAGACATGGGTACTCAAAAGGGGGAAAGACAGAAAATGTAGTACATCCTACAATGATATAATTACCTCTGGAATTTGGGTTTGGTGAATTTTTCTCTAAAACTTACATGTAAGTCTCAAAGAAAAACCGCTTTGACTAGAAAAACACAGATTGGCATTTACTGCCATTTTACAGTCTGGGCAGAACTGGGAACTAGGGAATTGCCCATCTTTTCTGCTCTGGTGGCTTTACAATGCTGCTAGCCCAAAGGAGTCTGGCGTCACCATGACAACCTGGCAGAGCGGCCCGGGTGAGGTGGGAGGAGGGGCCGCCTCCCCTGTGGGGCTCACACTGGAGGCTGCTAATCCTCTTTCTTTTCTGAAGTGCTGTTCCCACTGCCAGTGGAAACCTGCAAGGCCAGACTCAAATCCTGCTTCTCCAGCGAGGTCTTCTCCATGACTTTCAAGGACAGCAATGACCACTTAGAACCATCTTTCTTATCCTTGCCCTCTTTTTTATTTATCAATATTGATTCATTTATTTACATTTTGAGAGGTCTGTTAACCTAAATTGTTCAGGCTGGGTTCTAACTTGCAATCCTCTGGCCATAGCCTCACAGCACTCTGGCATGGCAGGTGCGTGCCACCACACCTGGCTCCATCTTCTGTCAGTTGATTGTCAGTTGAGTTTCATTTTGAGCTCCAATCCAGCTGGTAGTAATGCCAGTGCTAAAACAATTCTCCGCAAAGCTCTTATTCAGTCCCTTTGCACAAGGACAGCTGCCAACTATCAATAGTGAAATATTCCTATTCTTCCATCCTGCCCTGAGCACCGCATCTTTTCCCCTTTCCCACTGCCCTGGACACTTAGGCTCTTTCTCAGGGAGCCCTTGGATCTCCCCCAAACTGGGCAATAGGGAATTGATGCCTGCCACAGCAGGGGCCCTCCAGCCCTGCCCCCAGGGGTCAGCTCTGATTGGTCCAAAACACCAGACATTAAATGTTCTTTCTATGGAGGCCCTGAGGTTTGACAAGAAAAAAAAAATTCCATATTGATTAGCAGTGTCTGCCAAGAGTATGAAAGGAGGAAGAGGAAGAAGAGGGGCAACCCGGCTGGCACCGTGCCAGTCTGATCAAATATCTGCTGCATTTAATGTACTACTTCACTATTGCCACAGGTCCCGATATCTTTATCTTTGTCATAGGAAAAATGAAATTTGTAGACAAGGAGAGAGAGAGAGAAGAAGAAGAGGAGGAGGAGGAGGAGGAGGAGGACGAGGAGGAGGAGGATAAGAAGGAGGAGGATGACGACGATGACGACCTCCATGACATAACATGACATAACTGGCCCTATTTTGTATTCTTTGTGAACAAGCTGTGCCTTACAAACTATTGAGCCAATTGCCAATCTGAAAGGCACCAGATGGTGACCCTTTTACCTCCTATTCACAATTTCCAAAAGACTATCGTTTCCTTAAAAGCCCTGAAATAATTATATTAATGATGGCACCAAAACCACTCTTAGTAGCATTTACCATATACTGGGCCTTATTCTGTACTTGTTACAGCATTTGTTTACTTAATTCTAAAACAGTCTGAGGGTTATTCCATACAAAAAGTGTATAAAGTGCATTTGTCTTATATTATGTAATTTTTAATTGACATTTTTACAGAAGAGAAAACTGAGGCTATTTTTAATTCGGCCATAGTTACAAACTCAGAAAGGGCAAACAGGGATTAAACCCAGGCTGACTGAACACAGCTACTTTCTTCCACACATGCTGCAACTCCTCCAAGACTTTTCTGCAGGAGTAAATTGCTTGCCTGAGCATACTGAACTTGATGTTTTCCCGATGGCAGCAAAATGAGAACAGCTTCCCCAAGTCCCCTAAGCAGCACTATGCGGAGTTCTCCCCAGACCCAACAGCTGTTCTGTTCCCCAGAAGGCCCAGGCAGGTGTAGAAGTGCCAAGTCACAGGAAGGCCAGGGTTCTGCTAGCAAAACAAGTTCTTATCAGGACCAGTGGGTAGACAGAAGACACCCTCAAAGACAGGAGAGGAGAGAAAAGAGAGCAAGCAGGAATTCTTGAGTGGGGAGAGGAGGAGTGAATTAGCAGAATCACAGAACTATGAGACTGAATTTAGCTCAGCCTGAAGCCCTGGCCTCAATCCCCCATACCACCAAAATAAAAGCAACAGAACTGGTAAACACCTAGTGTGAGCCCTGCCTCTCACCTACTAGGTCCAGAGAGAGAACTGGGCTTGTCCAAAAGCACAGTTAATTAATAATAAGAAATGTGACTAAAATTCAAATTACTTGATCTCTAGGCCAACCCTCCCAAAAATCACAAGACATCAAGATTTCTCAGAAGGTGACAAGAAATGACCCATTCTCCCAAACTGGTTTTCACCTCTCCTCATCACTCATACCATCAGACCACATTTTCCCAGTCTTCTGTGCTGATGGTGTGGTCACGTGGCTGGAGGGAAGACCGTGGAATGGAAGACTAGATACAGAGTCACTTCCAGGCCTGGCAAAAGAATGTGCACCCCTCCCCATTCTCTCCTTGGTCTCCTTCCCACTGCCCAGAAGAACAAAGATAAACCTTCAGAGATGTCCTTAACCTGGTCACTCAATGACTGAATGGAGCAGACACCACCCCCAGAAAGTAAAACAAATTAATAGTATCACTCCTTGGAACTGCCCTGAGTACCACCAGTGAATGAGTGGAAAAAACTTCAGCAAGTAGCCACTGCGTGTTTGAGTCAATGTGTCCACCCTAACTGAGGGGAAGTCCAGGTTCCTCTTCCCTCACCCAACCCATCACCTCAAAATGGGCACCTACAATATGTATACACACACACACACACACACACACACACACACACACACACACAATTTAACATATAATTTAACACACTCCAATAATTTCACGTATAAAATGATAGGATAATATGTACCCAATCTCGCCAGTTTAAAATTGTTGAATTGAGTACTTAAAGTTATAAAACACAGGCTTCCTTTTATTTTGTTTTACTTAACAGTTAACTGATTGACCATTAATTCAGTTTGCCATCAAACATGCATCGTCCTTTCCTCACAACCCATGCTGGTAGGCTGAAGCTGGCTCATATCAACGTGCCCATTGTGACTTTTGGGGGAATTTTGCAAGCTTATTATTAAACACAGACATTATTAAAAATTAAATACAATACAACAAAGTTATGTTAAAATTAAAGCTAATAAGTATCAAAACTCCATCTCTTCCTAAGTATTTCACTATATTCTTTCCATGCCCTTGAAATGATTTATACTCACTGGACATGTATGCTGGAAATTCTGAATAATGATGTTCTAGCTCATCTTTCTTCCTAATCCTGCTGTCTGGGGCACCATCACACTAGCTTGAAGACAACTGCAGTGAGAATATTTACACCACAGAAATCGACAGACTACAAATCAAGGCTTTATTCTTATTACAATTTGTTCTGGAGAATCTGTTAAATATTTACTACTGCTCTTCAGGAAGAGAACTCTTTAATACCATCCTTTTAATTATTTTGGAATGCATTTGGTCTTTTGTTAATATGGAAATGCCTTTTTTTTATTTGTACATTTTAGTTAATTTAGTTCTTTCAAAATCAGTAACTTTGGCAAAATTGATGTTCTTATTTCTATGGAAATAATTAAAATAAAAGTCATATAAAGCACATGCGTGGAAATTTGAATTCATTATCTGTTTTCTATTTGGAGTATACATTCAGTAAATAGGATTTCTCTTCTTTAAATTACAAACAATCCTTTAACAGCAAAGCTAATAAAACAGAGGGGGAAAACTGTAGCAGTTCATATGCCAATTCTTTCTCAAAAGACAGACACTATGTAGTCTCAGTCATAATCCTAGCAGGATTATTAATCAACATTTAAAAATCAATTCTAAAATTTATGTAAAAATAGTAAATAACCTTAAAAGCCGATCAATTTTGAAAAAGAAAAAAACTAAAGGATTTAACTCTCTGATGTCAAAACTAAAGTCTAATGTATATTATCTATAATAATCAAGGCAATGTAGTATTGGCCTAAAAACAAATGGATTAATAGGACAAAATCCAGAAACAGGCACAACTAATTTTCAGCAAAGGTGCTGAAAGAATACCCCACTCAATAAATATGCAGAAATGTGGGAATCCATTCAGAAAACATCTTCCTGATGCAAAACGCTTTTCTAATCTTCATATTTTCCTATGCAATGAGCATAAGTGGAAAGGCAGAAGGGTATAAAATGACTATCTTTCCTGATGATACGAATTTAATTTCAATTCAGAGGAAAGGAGCTGCTTTCTGTTCTGATTATTTAAATAAATCAATTAAAGGCAAAACTCATTTATCTCCAAGTACTTTCCAAACCTATGGCCAAAAGCCTAAAATGAAAATTTGAGCAAGAATGATAGTCATTTTCTACAAAGTCATGCAGACATCATAGACAGTCTACAAAACCATTTTGGTAAAATAATCTAATTCAATCCTCTCTACCTTAAGACATCAAATTCCAAAACAACTAGGTCAGTAATCCAAAGAACCTAGATCTTCAGGGCTGAGTCTCTACGCAGCTTGAGGATCCACTGGATTTCACTGGGCTTCTCAGAGTATCTGTGATCACCCTGACTCATTCAAAGCAAAGTCACCTGAGGACTACCCTACCTGGAAGTGTGTATAGGTGAAACTACCTTTGTACTCTGAGCACGCGCTTCAGATGTTACCAGTTCATATCCTCATGGCCTTACCAGGAGGGCTTAAGAAAAAGCACTTAGAAATGAGGCAAGGTTATGGGAAACCACCTTTTAGAAATGAGAAAATAGGGCTTATTATAAACACAAATTATTTTAAACCTAAAATAACTTTCCTTCAGAAAGTGCTTAACATTAAAATATCTTAGACACTCCAGGGCATTCATTCAATTACAATAAGAACACTAATTCCAAATTGCATTATAAAACTAAAAATGTATTATGAAATGAAAAATGGAAAGTGGATAAAAACAAAATTCATCTATGTCAAGAGCCCAATCCCAATCCTCACAAAAATTGAGAGGTTGACCATGAAGGATAGAACCAGGAAGGAAGATGAGCTCCAGTCTCTAGAGTCTTCTGGAAAAGGCTTCATGGGCAGCATTCTGAGTATGGCCACATGCAGACTCAGGAGCTCACAGGTATTTGCATATCTATACCAGTAATCTGAATTGCAGGCTCTGGCTTTCTTTTTCAAGGAACAGTCCTCTACTTCAACTTGGATCTTAATTACTTGCACATACTTACAAAAAGAGAACTTCAAAAAATTACACTGAGAAAGAAAAAGATCTGCAGAAACTTCTTCACAGCCAACTATCAATTTCTTTTCACTGTTTATGTGAGCACCATTCCAGCCTACCTCTGAAATTATGAAACTCGAGGAGGCTAGTTCTAAAGGTTATAAAATAAAACAAAACAAAAACTATCATAGAATGATATCTCTGTGTTTTCCTAAAGTCAGGTAAACCCAAGTCTACTTCTATAATGCAGGTCTTTTCCTCCCCAGCTCTTAGCTCTGATTTGCATGTTTCAGCGTTATGCTACAGTGCACTCCTTCCTACTCATGAAGTCATAGCTTTGTTGAAAGGATTAATATAGAAATGTGCCAAATTATTTATAGATATATGAATAGTGAGCAAAATATTATCATCAGCTGATACATGAAGAGACAAGTAGCTCAGTACAAAAGCTGTCACAGAAACACCTTTTTCTACTCAAGCCATACAGAGTTTACATATTTGGGGCAATTTCAAAAACCTGCAATAATTGCTGGAGTCAGAAAATATTTCCAAGTATCTTAGTTTCTTCTCAGTCGAGGTAAACATGAAGAGAAAGAGAAAGACACTGAACTATACTTGAAGTGTTGAAGGAACCAGCAGAAGTTGAAGACCATGAATATTCAGTACAGGGTGGTCCATAATGAATAGTTTCCTCTGGCAGAAAAGGTATTTGTCAAGCTCCCTTTGGACATGAGAGCTGAGAATATTGGAAAGAGTTAGTTCAAGTGTTGGTTCACAGGATTTAAATTGTTGATCAGAAAGAGAAGGTGGGAAGGAGTTACTGTTGACCTGGTAGGGGGTGGTTGGGAGGAAATGAAGTCTTACATGCCCTGGAGGTCCTTATGAAGTGGAAGGACAGATGTGGTGGGGACTGAGCTGTATGAGTGAGGAGCTGGAGGTTGAACACAGTGGAATGAAACACTAACATCAGAGATTTGAAAATCAGCAATTCCAGAGTGGACTCTGTCTGGTACGTGGTTGATGGACAAAAATGGCCAAAATAGAGTAAGGGTGAAGTTGGATACAGCTGGGAACAATGAGGATTGAAGATTTTCATAAGGAGATTGTATCAAAACCACCATGATTTAGGAAAGAAGATGAAAACAAAATCAGTCAAGAAAGATTCTGAGAGATATGAAGATGTAACTGAATGGCAGGAAAAGTTTCCAAGGAGCACCATTTTGTTCACAGATGGGAAAGAGCAATATTTTCAGATTACACTAAGAATATAGAAGAATTCTTCTTCTGCCTCTCAGAGATACACACTCACACACACACATGCTCACCAAGTTAATATCAGGTCCTAGAGGTGTGATCCCAGAGGCTTCTAAAACAATGTCACTAGATAAGGAAATAGAAAACTACATTGTTGGTTGCCTAATCCTTCACAATACTGCAACCTTAGCATTGGGAACAATGAAAAAGATAAGCATGTGTCATATGAGCAGTCGAAGAAAAGAAACAACATCAGAAAGGGAAAACACAAAAATGTTCTCCTGGGACATTTAAATTTTTCTTTGAATGGAACTTGGGGAAAAATACAAAATTCTGCACTTATTTGAAGAAAGCAAGCAAACTGTTTTCCTTTTCTTTACTCAGCTCCCCCTGGTGGAATACTGATGTTGACAGCACACCCCCAAAAGACTCCCAAGGACTGGTTGACCTTCTGCATTTAGAGATATGATATCAGTATATCAGGACTGGGAAGAGAAAAAGCACTAATCGGAGAAAGAAGAAAAGGAGCACAGTTGAGAAAGAAAAGCTATGAAGAAGGGAAAGAAATATGATTACAAAATTTGTATTTTTTATATTTTATATTAAATATAACTCTTTACATTGTATTAAAATACTAATATATTAATCATTCTCCTCACATCGGGAATAAGGTTTGAAGACAAATACCTGAGTCATTTTGCTGTAGTTTTCATAGAAATCGCTAACATTTCCTTAAGTTTTATTTTTTTCAGTCCCAATAAATATTTGCATGCTTAGCTGATAGTTCACCCAGAGATATCCTTCTTCCCTAACAATGAGGAAGCTACTTTGACAGGGTTTCTACAGAGTTTCACAAAATGCACCAATTCCTCCGCAGAGTGACACATATGAGAGTTGAAAATCTATGGGAGAAAAAGCAAAGTGAATAGGTTTAGATTGACCTGTCAGGCATGAATGGCAAGGTTCAACAAGGTCAGTGACTTAAGAAAACACAGCCATTGCTAATGTTCTGGCAGAATCACACTGTTGTGACAGTCTGGCTGATCCTCAGCTCCTGACCAAAAGAGAGCATGGGAAGCCCCTCCCTCAACTGAGTCACAGAAGGCACAGGTCCTGGAGAGAGCCCTACTGCTCCCGTGAGAAAGTCATATTGCTCCTCAAGGGATAGAATTTCCAGGATTTCTCAATATATTTTTGCAATAAAGTCAAGTTTCTTTCTACTGCACATAAAATCCTCTCCATAGCACAAACATTTCCCCTATAAATGGGGAGAAAGAAATTGGATAGGTTATTCCAATAGGAACCTGAGTAAGACTGAACACAGTGAGAACATTTCTTATACCTTACCTGGGGCCATGAAGGGCCAAAAAGCACACAGAATATGAAAGCTTCAAAAACATTAGTAAGGAATTTGAAGAGTAGAGCCCTCAAATGTTACGAGCTTAATGGTCTTAGGCAAGTTCCATCCTCCATGAGCCTCAGTTTTCCAGTGAAGGATGTGATGACACCTATCTTGAGCAGTCTGAGCAAGATCGGGTTATGTTTGTGAAAGTGTCTTTGCAGTGTGGAGAACACAGTGCACTTAGAATCATTGCATGGAACATACTGAGTAATATAGTCAACAATGTAGAGCCTTGATCCTGGAGGAGGGTAGCACAGCACACAGGAGCAAAGGCC
The DNA here is from genome assembly GCA_004027205.1 of Ctenodactylus gundi. Lineage (NCBI taxonomy): Eukaryota > Metazoa > Chordata > Mammalia > Rodentia > Ctenodactylidae > Ctenodactylus > Ctenodactylus gundi. Next base: position 135,766 of record PVKB01002752.1, on the reverse strand, counting down.
TTGGACCCAGCCTGCCTAAGCTTCAATCCCATTTCTGCCTTTGTCTGGCTGTCAGATTCTGGGCATGTATGTTGGTCAGCTTTTCTGTCACTGAGAAAAAATGCTTGACACTCACAACTAAAAAAAAAAAAAAGTTTAATCTGGCTCATGGTTTCAGTGGAATCAGTCCATGATCAGCTGACTCCAGGTCAGATAAATCATGGCAGAAAAGAATGGTGGAGCAAAGTTGCTTTGTTCATGGCAACTAGGAAATAGAACAGGGAGGAAGGGGCCAGGGACCAGATATATGACCATGATCCACCCACACATACTCAGAAGTGTGCTTTACCAATTTTTCTAGAGGTGTCACAAGCCAATCAAGTTGACTGTGCAACCTAAACTGTCACAGTAGACTACTGTAACCTCAGTTTTTTTGGCCTCAGTTTTCTAACTGGTAAAATGGAGCTGATAGTGATGATGGTGGCAGTAATAAGACCCACTTTGCAGAGTCACTAGGACTACATCTTTATATAAGGTGCCTGAGAGTCTTGAACACACCAAAGGACAGACAGTGAATGCCATGCTATACACAGGATCATTTTTGTAATACCAAGCCAGTTTCTTAATTTTGTCCCCACATAAGGCCCCTTCATTTTGTGATTAATCTCTAACTTCTCAAAGTCAATTATCTTATTTTCTCAAATGACAGTTACCCAATCCCATCTCAAAGAACCTTCAAAGAAAGAGCCACACAAGAGCAGATGCTTTCTTAGATCATCAAGAATGACTGAAGAGACGTTTATGCTGAATTTGCAGTTCTAACTTCTAAAATATAACAGACATTTTAATAACAATACTTTTTTGAGATAAGGTCTCACTCTGTAGTCCATACTGGTCCTGAGCTTATTATGTGGCCCAGGTTGGTCTCGAACTCACAGCAATCTTCCTGCCTCAGTCTCCCCAGTACCAGGATTACAGGTGTGTGCCATCATGCCCCGTTTATATGACGCTAAGAAAACAAATTCAGGGCCTCATTCTCTCCAGGCAGGTACTTTAACCACTGAGCGACATCCCCGCCATGTAATGAATGAGGTCCTCTCAGAGGCTTCTCGTCAGCTATAAATATTGTTCTATGCAATAAAGGTAAGTGGTTAGCAACTGCTGAGGTCTGAAGATTCTGTTTATTGACATAGACAGAGTTAAATGTAGACCTCCCTCCCAGTATGGTGCCAGCTTATTGAATTGGGATTAAGAAACCATGGCATTAGTGCCCTTAGCAGAAAAAAAAATTTCAAGCACTTTGTATTGAATTGTATTTTGAGTAAATAAGATGCTCAAGATACCTGCTATTATAGAAATTTGTAGGTAAGAGAACAACAGTATTGATGTTGTGCCAAGTGACCTTGTAGGTCCTTCTCAACTTGTCCTTCGGAGATGACTGAAGCTCTTATGGGCCGTAGAAACAGGCCATGCATTTTGTACAAATTGAATTGCACCTTCTTTAAGCTGCTGTGCCCATGTTCACCAATCTGTCAATAGTGCCTGGAATGTAGAATGACTATATAATTCATCATCTAAACCAGGATAGTTTTAGGAGAAAGGGCACTATTAGTAATTATTAGGAGACAAATCAGGAAGCACAGCACAAGAGTAAATGTCAGTGCAGACTTAACCCAATCCTCCCTCAGGGACACTTTCACTTTGAGTTTCATATGTTCATTCAAGTAAATTATTTTCTAGGACTGACCTTGTGCCAAGTCAATGGGGATGACAGGGATGAATGGGTTGTCACTACACCTATTAGGACGCAGGGAGAGCTATCAGGAGCATCCGGGAGCCCACGGGCCAAATACAAGCAAAGTGGCCATCAACAACTCTATGGGCACAGCTATGAGAGAGACCATGTGTGGAGGAGGCCTAGTCATGCCCCAAGTAACCACCCAGAAACAATCTGGGGAAATCTATTCCTGTAGCCACCCTGCAGAGAGAACAAGTGTGGGCCAATTCCTTGGCTATAAAAGTTTCTAACCTAACGGTTATATGTAACTTCTTGCAGTTCCCAGCAGCCCCTTCTCCCACCCCTTTCACCAGATGTGAAAAGCTGCAGTGCATGCTTACAACTAGAGCTTAGGCACCGCAAATTTCCACCCTGAATATGGATTGCTTTTCACCTTGTAATTTGAAGGCAATATTATGAGAAATCTGATGACTAAACAACTCCCAACTAGCTCGGGGTAAGTAGTATACTACTGGGAATGCCAAGAAAAAATTGCAAAAAATACTAAGATAGCCAAAAAATATGATTTAGAAAAGCATTGTAAACACAGATGGCTTACAATGTAAAATAAATAGCACTATACCAGTTTAATTCAGAATTCCAAATACAAAACTGGTAAGTCAAATAACTATAAATTTTTACTCGTATTTTGCTGACAGCAACCAAGAACATTATGCTTATCTGTGCAACTGTGCAGCTTATGTGATTTATGGGGGATCGGCTCGAGCTGGCCATAGCTGAGTTACTAATAGGGTAGACCAGACATCTGACAGATGCTTGTTATGCAACATTACACTCAGGGTTTCCGAAGAAAATAAAAATAAAGGATAAAAAAGCAACCAAACTCTACAACTATTTTGGCCAATTCTTTATTGGCACCTTCGTCCAACATCTGTTTACTGAGCAGATGCTCTGTGCCAGGCATTGCCAAGTACTCAGTCTCCAGCTAGCCAGACAATTTCTCTTTCCCCCCACTGGAACCCACATGCAGCAGCCAGAGATAACAGAAAGGATTTTGGATGCTTAATTTTTAAAAGAGACAACAGCTAAGCCTATAAAAATATTTACTACCAATCACTGCTAGTTACAAAAACAGAATAAAGAATAGAAAAAGAGAACAAGTAAAGAAGTGGTTGTTAGCAAAATACAGTGGCATGTGCTCACAGAACCAGTCGCTCAAGAGGCTGACGCAGGAGATTCCCTTGAGTACAGGAGTTCAAGATGAGCCTGGGTGACATAGTTAGACACTGTCAATCTATCAATCAATCAACCAATAGGTTTCAGTATGAATGTGGGAGGAGAAGAGAGCTGAATTTAATATGGGCAGTGATCTGCCAAAAGAACAAACCAAACCATTTGTTATGGTTTGGATCTGGAGTGTCCCCCTAAAAGCCTCAGGTATTTGGAAGAGGTGGGGCCTGCTGTGGGGAACACTGGGGCTTGACCCAGAAGGAGCAGACACTGGGGCAGGCCGTGGAAGTGTAGCTCTGTCCTTCCTCACTCACTCAGTTCTGTCCGCCATGCCATGAACTGCTACTCTCGGCCTGTGCCTCCACCAGGTGTTTCCACCATTGCCAGTGGCCCATGAATGAATGGACTGAGACTTTCTGAAACTGTCAGCTAAAACGTAATTTGTGGATATTGAGTATTCTGGCCCAGCAAGGAGAAAGTAACTAAGTCAACATTGAAATAGCAAGGGCAAAATTTACTTCACCAGTGTAAAAACTAACAAAGTTTTAGGACTTTTTTAGATCTCAACTTTCCCATTTGTATCCATTACACTAATATTCAAACACACATTTTGACAATATTCACATCACAGCAAGAGATAATATAAATTGAAAAATACTTCTGGAATCCAGCCGGAAAATATGTGTCAAAAGCCCTTATAATTAACATAATTGGTCCATTTAGTGATTCCGTTCCTAAAAATATATAGTAAAGACATATTTAGAAATGTGCATGAAGATTTTTACACTATGATATCTGTGGAAATCAACAGTAAGTATATTTATAACTTAAAATGTAAGAAGTTGTACACAACCTCAAAATTCAAAGAAATGTTTGGTGAATTATATTGTGAAATATCAGCCACTCATTAAAAAGCAAGCTTTTTTATATTTAATGGCACACAGTGGTGCTTACGAGAATTCTAAAGGAGAAGGCAGAGTATAAAATAGTATGCATAAATTATTCCAACTTAAAATTTATGATATATTGATATATACCTACAAGTAATATTCGAGGAGAAATATGTTGAAGGTACTCATCTCTTATATGACTTAGGGGATTAAAATTGACTTTCTATTTATGTCACCAAAAGTTCTAATTATTTCACAAAGATATCCCTTACAGCTATAAAGAGAAAACAACTTTTAACAAAAATATATAATTTTGTATTATTAATCTTTCATACATATTTTTAAAAGTAGACTGCTGCTAGAAATGCACTGTCTCCTCAGCAACATTTATGGTATCATTTTAGTGTGCCAGGGAGGCACGGGTCCCTCCCCTTTATTACTGTGTTTGTATTTTTCTCATTCTATTTACCAATGAGGTTGTTTTCCCATCAGCCTCAATATCATCTTTGCATCCTGAGAATCTAGGTGGTATGTGACACACAGTAAATGCTCAATAAAAGCCAGTTTAATCTTGTAAGTCACAGGCTCAGAGTAATTAGTTCTACCATTTAGAACCGTCTATCCATTGCAGCAGAGGAGATAACTGTCTTTTGTTTAAGTCACAGCATAGTATTCCTAGAGCATCCCTAAGCTGTTTTGCATTCTGCTGATGGAGTATTTAGGGCTTTCTCTTTGCAGAGCTTTGGTGTGCTTCAAGTAACTCTAAGAGGTTTGTGCTACTGGTAGGAGCTGAACTGAACCTGTTCAAAGTCTCTCTCACTTTTCCATTTCTCCATATCTTTTTTCATTACTTCACCTCTGAAATATCAAATGACTTGGATGCTTTAGAAAATCTAGTTTTCTAAAGAATTTTTTCAAGTCTTTAGTCTTGCATTAAGAACTACACATATACACAATTGTCATCATGATTAAAAAAGCAAATTTAAAACAATATTAAATGGCAAACACTCTGTATATGTGCTCTGGATTATCTCTGACCTGACACATTTTCTCTGAAATTCAAATACAAAAGCTAATAGATATTTCTCTGAAACATGCATTTTGCATCAGAATAAGTTATCACCTAAATAATATGTTCTAAGGACTTTTTTTATTTGCAAAATCTTTATCCATTGAAAATTGTGCTTACAATTGCAATAGGCTTCCTCCCACCCAGCAGCAATATCTCCACGAGGCTGTGTTGTGAGGCCAAACTTCACAAATGAAGCATACGCTGTCCTGCGCTCATTAAATTTCATAGGTCGCTGATGCTTGTAGTCTTTCCAATAACAGAGACCAGAAGAGAAGAGGTGGTGAGAAAAAAACTGGTCGACCACAACAGGTTAAAGGGTCTTGGCTAACTCTCTCAAATTTTCTAATCCACCATCATTTCAGGATTTATGCTGTTGCAATCAAAAATAGCATTCTTCTTTCTTTTTTTCCTAAGGTCAAAAGTAAACACTGAAGCTCAAACACTAGGTGCCTTGGAAAGTTTAATCATGTTTTTATACACTCAGCAGTACTACATTAATACCATAATGGTGTTTTAGTATATCAGCACTGCATTAAACACAGTATCATCCATATGAGGAGAAGCATGAGGTATGTAATCATAAGACTTATGCAAATAATAATCAAGCCTTTGAAACAATATTCCTTATGTACAGGGTTTCCAATTTTCATAGTGTAAACACCCCCACCATGTCCAGTTTTCAGCTACCCATGTGATGCCACTCAACACAAGTGCCTACAACGCTTGCAGGTATGTATGAGCCAGCTCTGCCATGCCACTGGCTCCTACAAAGAACATCATGGATGTCAAACCAGGATGCCAAGAATAGAGATCCTAACGAGCAAGGTTTTATACTTATGGCTTACAATATGGTTAGAGGACATTTCTAATCCTGCATTTATTACTTATTATATAATCTAAATGAAAATAATCTTGAACTGTCCCTTTCCTGCTCACTCTTCTCTTCTATTGAAGAAGGACATTAAAATCGTCCACTTGACTGCCAGGTGACCTTATAGCCCACAAAACAAAGCCTATTGTTAATCTACTCTCTCGCACATCCCGAATAAAGACATTCCATCTGGGCAAAGTCTTGATCTTTATTTGGACTTCTACTTCCAGCAAAAAATGCAAATATTTTTTCATCCTAAAGTATCCTTATTCACTCATACAACAATACGAATAAGTTATGAGAGCCAGGTTTTAACACCACCTTAGACGAACGATAACAAAAAGACAATCCTCTACCCTATGCCTTAATGGGGACAATCAATCATCACAGAAAGGATTTCTGTGATGGCATCTTCCTAGGGCAAGTCATCAAGAGCCTTCACCTCACACACGCTGTCAGGACCAACCCTCCTGGGAAAACTAGACATGCAAAATCAAATCTTTTCCCCTAAAAGATGCAAAATCCCAGCCCATCATTCCTGCTACCCATCCCCTAAGAACATTTACCTCCTCATTGGCCCCTCCATATAGTCTGGTTTGCTCCTCTCTCACTATGATTTGGATCTGGAATGTTCCTCGAAAGCCTCATTTCTTTGGATGTTATGCAGTCTCTATGGAACCATGTGCTGTTATGAGGTGAGGCCTGACTAGAAGGGGCAGGTAACTAGGGCTTGACTCAGAAGGGACATGACTGGGAAGGGTATACACTAACTCCACTTTTTCTTCTTCACTCTCTGCCATAGGATGAATAGCTTTCCTTCTGCTGGACCTCTGCTCTGCCATGTGCTTCCACGATTGCCAGCCACTGATGAGCAGACTGAGACCTTCTGAAATTGTGAGCTAAAATGAATCTTTCCTCACGTAAGTTGCAGATGTCAGGTATTCTGTCCCAGCAATGAAAAAGTACCTGAAACACCCTCACTTGAGGTATTTTCACTACCCAGTGCTCCTCACCTGCCAGAACACGCATCATCTACCTGCCAGAGTTACCCAGTTGCTGTGTATCATCGCATCCAAGATGATGCTGCCCTCACTCGAAAGTGTCTCTAAATTCTTTCCTCTTCAGGAGCCACTTTAAGTCTGGTTCTGAAGTGACCTGTAACTCTTTATTGTGGACAGTGTAAACTGCTTTGTACAGAATTTACGAAGCCAAGATCAGCAAATTGAGCAGGCACACACGATGGTTTCGCTTACCCCTCCACGACGGCTGTACCTCTGGAATAAGCACCAACACTTCCCTTGAGGAGGCTGAATGGAACTGTCAATCAAAGCATGAGGATGGCCCGATACTGCCTCTTTCTAACTCAAGTCATGAGTCAAGAGACGGGAGAACAAAGGCTTCCCTGTCCCAAAGGCAGCCCAGGAGAGAGCCCCACACTGCCACTGGCTCGCAGGGCCACCTTTGCCCCTTCTTCTTGGGCTAGATTCTCATTCCTGTGTGCTGCCTTGCAGGCTCAAGTTAATTCTTTTCGTTTCAACTTACAGCTTTAATTGGCATAAACATAGTTAGTGGGCATGCAGAGTGGACAGGAGCAAAGTCCCCTCATTTATATTTTCCTGTGGCTCTCTGGGACAGTCTTCTCCCAAATGCTGGTGGTGAGCAAGCCTGGAAGTGCTCTTTTCTTTGCTTTGTGCAGCATCTCAAGACAATATCCAGGTCTCAAGAAAACCAGAATGGCAGGAAGAGGAAGACTCTCCAGTAGCCAAAGCCAGAAACACTAAGCCAGCTTTGTTCTAAACTGTGTCCCTTCCTCAGCCACTCCCTCCCTGGGGTCGGTCCTAGGTACATGGTGTGGGACAAATGAGGATAAAGGACAGCTCAGGGGAACAGGATAAAGTTGGAGGATTCTCTCTGTGGTGGTTTGGATCTAGAGTGTCCCCCAAAAGCCTCATGTTCCTATGGATACTGTGTAGGGTTGGGAGGTGGGGCCTGGCTGAAGGGGCGGGTGCTTGGGGCTTAGGAGGGACGTGTGCCTGTTCTACCCTTTGTCCCAGTCTCTCTTTTCCACCATGCTGTGAGGATCTCTGTCCTCCCAGGCAGCTATAGCTCTAGCTGTGACCCCCGCCATGTGATTCCACCATTTTCCAGCCACCCACCCAGGAATGGAGACCTTCTGAAACTGTAAGCTACCATAAATCTCTCCCCCCTAAGTGTGCATGTCCGGTATTGAGTCACAGCACTGTGAAAGTAACTAAGACACTTTCCTTCCCAAACAATGAATTAGCACATTAGCCAGGGGGGACTCAAAGACCTTTGTAGGTCACATCTCCAAGTAAGTCTCTGTGCTTCAAAAGAGAGCATGAGGAAGCTACTAGACCCAAGGGGAGGCAAAGCAGCCAGCAATGTGCAAGTTAGCTCCATCCGTGGGACAATCCCAAGGTCCAAGTGCCGCCAACCACAGCTCCTTTAAGACTCAGCCCCGGGACCCTGCAGCAGAGATGGGGCAATCAAATCACACCTCGGTGGGAAGCATAATGGATCTGTCTCAATTAGAAAAGGGAAATGACAGACATTTGACATCCTAGCTATTACTGGTCCTTACTGTAACATTTCAAAGAAAGGGAAACTGCACTCAAAGGAAATTTACTTAATGAAAGAATCAAAGAACTAGAAGAAACAACAAAAGGAAAACGGAGGCTCGGCCCCTGCAGTCAAGAACAGCCTGAGATGAACGCAGTGAGAAAGGCCGCTGCCAGGAGGAGCACCGCCTGAGGTCTAGCAGGGAAGCTGGACTCATGCTGGAGCTCTGCCCCGGCTAGCAAGGGTGGCCACGGCCGGAGGCCTCACTCTGTCCTTCACGCGTAAAACAAGACCACCACCCGGTAGGCTTGCTCTGCAGAGTACACCAGGTAGCATGTAAGAGCAACTCACGCGAAGTTTTCACTATGATCCAGAAAGCCGGTATCAGAGCAGAGCAGAGGAGTAACGAACCGCGGGCCTCACGGGCGTTGATATGCAAATGACACGCACCCCAAAATATTATGTTCAAAAGATAGGGAAGGAAAAAGAGCAATAATTGTTACGAAACGCTAGCAAATGAGCTGGGGAAGGTGCCCGAACGGGAAGCCACCGTCCCCCACAGTGCTGGCCCCCGTGACACAAAGAGGCGCTAGGCAGGAAGCCACGCTGTGGAGGGCAGTCGACCTTCCTGAGCTCAGAAGTGGGCGAAACGGTCCATGCTTTGCAGCCTGGCATCCTGGCTGGTTGAGGCGTGGAGCTCCAGCAATCAATACCGGGCTTTCAGCATGCCTAAAAATAGCGCCTCACCTGCTGCAGCTTTTTCCATGGGTTGCAAAGGCTATTGTTTATTTCAGCGGATGGGAAGAAGCTGTGGATAGCTGTTCGCTCCGTAGAGAAGGCAGTGGAGAGGCGGAGGCTCGGCTAGTATGCTAAGGTGCCGGTCGGGATGATGAGCCCAACTGCTAACGCCGGATCTTTCTTCTCCCTGGAATCTGTCAAAACTCTGATCTCCCAGCTCCAACGCCAGCACGAAATCTGGGCCCGTGTCTCAGTGGGCACAGGGGTGCTGATCCCCGTGAGGCCGAGTTTCCATCAGCGTCTGCAGTCGTTCCTGGTGCGCTCTGAAACTCAAGCTTCCTTTTCAGGTGCCGGGTGGTACCTGAGAAGCACTTTGTTCCTGGGTTAGAGGTTTGGGAAGAAGACTGCCTTTGTGCCTTTGGGAGACAACTGCCCCTGCTGCTGACAGCCGGTGCCCGGCCCTGCTAGAGATGCTTAGTCAAGCCAGAGGCATCTTCTGGGAAGAGCAGAAGGCATTAGCCCCCCTGGACTCCCAGGGGCAACCACCACGCAAATGCATGTTTGTGTTGAGTGGAGCCCAGAGTCAGTGATCCCAAGCCAGGGGGGACACTCACTGTTTCTCCTGCACCAGTTGGCACAAACTTAAAAGCAATCAAATTCTCTGTGGTTGTTTTTCTCTATTGATGGGCCAATATCCTAGGCGCTGTGTTTAAATATAGAAATAGATTCAGATAGATAGGTTGATAGACAGGTAAACAGATACAGACACAGACTGAAGCCCCAGCTAGGTGATTCCCAACTGGGACTACAGTTTCATCTTCAGTGGCTCCTTGCCTACTTTCAACATTTTTTGCTTCTTTCCTGCTACCCCTGAACAGTTCAAATTGATGAGGAAAATACTAATTGAGGCTCATTTCACATTACATCAGCTGGTAAACACTATCGCCGGGCAGGAGGCAACAGAGCAGGACAAGCACCAACTCCACGCCCCAAGCATGTGATTTCTTGTCCATGTTGTCGCTTAACGTTTATAGCCACAGATGTGCTTTACAAGCCTTAGGCCACTAATCACTACAAAAGAAACAGACCACATAAGACGAAAAATGGAAGCTTTGTGCAGGCTAATGGGTGAATTATTTGGTGTAAAATTAGCTATGAAAAAAAATGTCGTAGGGAAACATGAAAGTCCACAAGGAAGCTTTGCAAGATCGTTTTGGTTTTTGGTTTTTTGTTTTTGTTTTTGTTTTTTGGGTTTTTTTTTTTTGTACTTAAGATGGAACCCACGGCCTTCACACTGAACTGTATCTCCAGCCCATTTCTTCTTTTTGGTTTTGAGAAATGGTCTTGCTAAACTGATAGGTTGCCCAGGCTGGGCTTGAACTTGCAATCCTACATTACCTCCCAGGGTGCTGGGATTATAGCCCTGCACCACTGGCCTTGGCACAAGATTGTTTTAAAACCAGATATAAAGGAAGGACGAAAGTATGTGGGACAATTTCATTCTTACTTCAATATGTATTTATTTCAAAGGTAATAATAATGCCTAAGGAGAAAAAAACAGCATTTTTAGAAATCCTGTCCCAAGAGGTATATTTTGTTTCATTCATGACCTGTGTTTGTGGTAACCAAACCTTTTCCCTAAAAAGTCCTAAATTCCAACTCCCTGGCCCTTAAGTACCAGTTAGGCTTTTGTATATAATAGGTTTCAGGTTTGGAGTTGGAACATAAAGTTCCAATGTCTATCAGACCAAGTACTTCTTAGCTACAGAAACTATCATCAAATGAACACATTTCCGAGTTCGAAGGTTAAATCAGAACTCTTTGCAACCCACCTGCAAATCAGCTGTATCATCTGCTATGGTTTGGATCTTGAGTGTCCCCCAAAAACCCTGGCTGGAAGGGGCAGATGTTTAAGGTTTGACAGGTTTAACCTGGAAAGATTGTCAATTTATGTAGAATGAAAATTGCCTAGGGCAGAGATTCAGGTGTTTGTTACTGACTTATAGGCCAGAAACTGAGGAAAGGGAACCCACCCTGCCATGGAGAAGGGGGCATGGTAACTGGCAGCTTGAAATAATTAATGGAAAAAAAGAAGAAACATTGGTACAGCTTCTTCCTGGGAAAGCTCCTGGGCCTGATCCTGCTTTACTTGGCCTCTGTTAGCAGTGGGGTGAGCAGCTTTCCAGCCTCTGTCTTTGCATTGTGTCTTCACATTGCTGGTTGTCCCATGAACGAACTGTGTGAGGCCTTCTGAAACCAAGAGCTAAATAATTCTTTCATCCCAGTTGCAGATGTCCACTATTTAAAGCACCATACTAAAAACATCATTAGGTAACTTTTTACAAGGAAAAGTTTAATTTTAACCCAAATAGAAGTATTAACTATATAGTCTCAAACTCCATAAAAACAAAACAAAAAATCACATAAATACCAGAAACACTACTTAAAATAGTATCTGTCAAATGTTAAAACATCTTTCAGATAACACAACTGAGATGAATCCAGTGAAAGGAACTAGTCTTCTTTGTTGTACACTACTTGGTAATAGAGTTTATAAGCTAACCGAATGAAAAATGAACCAATCTTTTCAGATCTCATCAAATCCCAGAAAACCTCCCCATCATGCTATGGAACCCTCTGAAATGAATGAGGGCCCCATTATCACCAACACCCCTCCAAGTAGCTGGGTCTTTACTCAAACATACTCTGGGCAGGCATCATCAGACAGTGATCAAAGGAAAGAATCAAACATTCAATAATACTAATAATCTCAAGTAAAATTTTTAATAAATGTTAAAAGGAATGAGATTAAAGGAGGGCCTACTTAAAAGAAGAAATAAATTATTCAAAACAATAGACAAGATGAGGAAATCAACTTCTTGATCAATCCTTGATGGAGTCGTAAGGGGATATTTACTAAAACACCACTGGATTCAGGAAAAAAGAAGGTTCACAAGATCACCCCAAACCTGAGATTCGGGGGTACAGAAGCAAATAGGAGAGAATTCAGAAGCTCTAGACAAATTAAACAGGAATAATTATTCACAGAATTGGTTCATTTTTTTCTTGTTGAATTTAAAAAGAACTTGGTTTAATATGAGATATGTAAAAGGAATGAAGAGCCATATTGTTGTGGCTGAATGGGGACCTCTTCACTATTTCCACATCCCAGAACTTATACATGATGACCTTGTCTGAAGAAAGGGGGTCTTTGCAGAAGTAATTAAGTGAAGAATCTGGAGATGAAGTCATTTGCAGTTGGGTAGGCTGTAAATCCAAAGACAAGTCCTGAGAGAGAAGGGGGTGGGGGGAGGGGAAAGGGAAAGTAAACAGAGACACCAGAAAGGAAGCTGTGACAATTGATCATAATGTATCGACTTGACTGGATTAACAGGACATCCAGCAGATTATTACATCACATTTCTAGTGGCACTTATACAATGTTTCCGAGATGACTGCCATGTAAGTGCACTAAGAGTGTGAACTCGCCTTGCCGGTGGTGGCGCCATCCAATCAATGGGCTTACTGACTGGGGGAAACAAGAAGGAAAGAAAGAAATCTGTGGTGCTTTTGGAAGCTCCGTTATGCCTAGGTGGATGCAACTTCGGTGCTGTAAGCTGAGGACCTCAGGCTCTAGGTTCTCCAGCCTTCCAACAGAGGTGCAAACCAGTAACTCTCCAGGAAGCTTCCAGTGTGAAGATTGCAAAATATCTTTTTTAGTTCTGTTCCCCTAAAGAATACTAACCAATACAGTAATGAGATGCTATATGAAGACCCATGTGAAGATGAAATCAGAGACCCAATTATGCTACCATGGCCAAAAGAACTTGCTGTAGTTTGGACCCTTGGTGTCCTCCCAGAGGTCCATGTGGTACAGGCCGGTTCCCAGCATGGCACTACCAGGAGATAGTGGAAACATTAAGAGGTGGGGCCTAATTGAGGACCTTTAGATTACTTTGAGGAGAATGGTGGGACTGCCATCACTTCCTCTTCCTTGCACTTCCTAGTAGCCACATGTTAGGCACTCGTGCTCACCACGTGTTTCCACCACGATGATCTGCCTTGCCACAGACCAAAGAGCCATGAGGCCCACCAATCACAGACTGAAACACTGAGTCAAAATAAATCTTCCCTTCTTAAAAGTTGGTTATCTCTATCATTTCTTATTAAGAGAAAGCTGAAAACACAAAACACCAGGAATCACCCAGAAACTGGGAAAGTCAGACAAGGATCTGCCCCTAACACATTTGGAAGGAGTGTCATCCTGCCCACATCTTGATTTCCAACTGTGGTCCCCAGAACTGTAAGAAAATGTAGGAGAATACATCTCTATTGCTTTAAGCTACCTAGTATGTGGCAATTCATTATAATAGCCTTAGGAAATTAATATTGGCTTGACTACCTTGACTACTAATGAAATAATTATGAAAAGCCATCTTTCCTCTGTGGTTACTAAAATCACCTGCAATCTGGCAGGAAGCAGGTGTCCTTGTGGCTAAAAGAAGCTTTCAGATTAAAGAGACCTAGATTAAATCCAGATTCTGACAATACTCACTGTGTGACCTTGATCCTGTTTCTTGACCTCATTGTGCCTCAGTGTCATGTCATCTCTAAAAATGATGGTCGGTGAAAAAGTCCCTAGATGATAGTGTTTCAGGGAATAAATAAAATCATCTCTGTAAAAGAGCATGCCACTAAATAAGGATAAATTTGAGTGTAAAAAAAATTGAATGTATGTTGAGACCATTGTTCTAAGCAAACTAATCAGATACAGAAGGCTAAATATCATATGGCTTCCCTTATAAGAGAACCCTAAAATACAAATAATTAAAAGAGCAAAATAAGAGAGAGAGATGATAGAAAATATGGAGATAGAGGGGAGATGGAGGAAGGATCGTGGAGATGGCGTAAGGATCCGGGGATGAGGAGAAACCAGAAACAGGGACTTTTACTTCCTGTAAAAGTGATTATGATGGGACATGGATATGCACCTGTTTCCCAAGTTGGGTATAACTGTTACGTATCACAAACACTAATACAAAGGGTAATTAAGTGGGGAAAAAGGAGTATGGCATAGGCAGCCACATGCTAGGACATACAACCCACCCAAAGCATGGACTGAGCTCCAACTCAGAGCCAGCCGCAGGGTGGACAATGGATTCAAGAGTGAACAGGAGGAGAGCTCACTGCTGAAGCATGCAAAGGAGCCAACAGCTAACACTTTGAACTTTTTTCTTGGTACCCTTCTTGGTAATAATTAAAATAATTCCAATGCCTTGATATTCACACTTCGATTTATAACACTTAAAATTAACTGCTTCATTCCAACTATCACACCTAAGTACATATTCATTAATTCTCACAGGAGGAATTTAATTTCAGAAAATGTGTTTTTGAGATATTTTGATATCCTGGAGCTATGTTGCAATTTATTTGCTCTCTGAAATACACATGAGCAATAATTTTTCTCTTTTTAGCTTTATCAAAATAGAGCTGAAAAAAAGTGTTCATATGTGAGGTATACAACATAATGAATTAAAATAATTACTGAGTCAAACTAACCGCCACACCTTCATTTACAGTTCCCATTCTGTGGGTAGGGGGAATCCTAGAAAATTTCAAGTAAACACCACAGTACTATTAACCACAGTCATTAGGCTGTACCTTAGATCTCAGAACTTAGCTCACAGTTTCGGAAGATCTCAGCCCATTCATGGGCAGCGAGCAACAGTCGAAGCACATGATGGAAGCAGAGATGGAGGCAGAAGTGGAGGCAGCTCCTCACAGCACTGCACACAGGGAGCCAAGTCCCAGGAAGGAAGAAAGGAAGCAGCATATGCCCTTCCAGATCCTGTCTCACTGACCCTCCTCTTCTAGGTCTCACCTCAGTGTTATGCTCCTTGCAGGTTTAAGGCCCTAATTCACCAAACACCTGTAATCTATAGTCTACCACATGCTTGTTTTCCACCACACATGTATAATCCACAACCCACAACACCAGGCTCCCATCTCCTGGCAGCACCTGGTTCCATAGATAATCCATAATGGGGGGACAGTCCAGATCCAAACCACAATAGAGTCATTATGATCCTAAAGGTATTTATGCACCCCTAAAATTTTTGTCCTGACCTAAGTGACAGTTTTTACTCATTCTAATGTTCACTCTGTACCTATGTGACAAGAAAATGGTATGTAAGACCTGATAAATGTGTGTGGAAAAAATGACCCTCCTCAGCCTCGTTCTTCTGTCCTCACTCGGCTTGAAGCACAGGGATGAGGTCAACCTTCCAACTCCCTAACTTCAACACTTGCTTACATTTCAAGGGAATTGATTTCTCAAAAAATCGGTTCTTCCTCCTGACAGGACAATTATAGTTTGTCTACATCAATGATTCGAGGACAAGAAGAAAAAACAGTGACTTAAATGGGAATTCAACAGAAAGCCACTGAAATCAAACACAAGCAGCTAGTCCGTTTAAGGCAAGATTCTAGAAAGATCTTTATGACTTGAGGGCTGGGTCTGATCACTTTTAATTATCTAATAAATCTAGCCCTCATAGGCATGCCAACTAGGTATGGCTTTACTTAAAAGTTCTCAGCACTCTCATCTGACCATATAACCTTAACATACACAAATTACATTCAGCCATCTCCAGGAGCATTCGTTAATTTTGCCTGAAAATACCAGAGAAGCCAGTACTTCCCACTGGCATTGCTGGTTCTGCTTGAACTGATGACGATGCAAGGTGCCCAGCTGTTAATGAACATGCCCTTCCTTCTGGAACGCCTTCAAATACCCCATTACAAAATCAGCATCCTTACACAGCTCTGACTCCCTGGTGGGATGTCCCCAGGATGATATCTGCTTAAAATCTGGAACAGTGCTTCCAATAATTCACACAAATTTAAAATGAAGATATCATTCAATTAAAATTAATTTATTCATTCAACAAGAGTTTCTAAAGCAATAATAATGTCCCTCATTTAGAGAAATTGATTTAGAGGGATTCTTTTGTATTTTATTTTCCAACTTCCCTTCAGAAAGACCTTGCCTAAATGATGCATTTTCCTGTTTTGGCTGAATAACAACCAGTACATAGAATGGTGCCTAGGCACCAACAATGTTGTAGTAATCTGTAATTGCAACATGTTGCCTTGATCCTATATTCCTCTAGATTTAGAAATAACTAGACAACAGCATGGAGGTTTTCACAGGCAAATGGAAGGAACTTGAGAACATCATGCTTAGTGAAGTGGGTCAGAAGCAGAAGGTGAAACATCAGATGGTCTCTCTGATATGAGAGATCCAGACCACAACTATCTCATGGAACTTTAAAGGAAAGACAAAGCGAAAGAGAGGGACAGGTGGGGGGGGGGCGGTGAAGGGAGGGAAAGGAGGGTAGGGGGAGGGACAAAAGGAGCGCGGGAAAGCCCTTGTCACTTTAACAAGAAATGTATGTGCACAAAATTCTCAACTCCATTGTAAACCTTAAATTCTGCTCTTGTACATATCAATAAAATGGGGAAAAAAAGAAATAACTAGAAATATTCTGACTTTTTTAAAGCTGTCTGGACTGAAATTATGAACCCAACTTGTGTAGATCAAATTCTACAACACATCACTTAAAAAGAATTTATAACAGAAGCTTTTTAAAAATCAATATTAAAAAATAGAGGTTACAAAATTAGCCAGAAACCATTGAAAAAATCCTCGATATATATGCATTCATATATACACACGTGATTACATGAAGCTGGAGAAATTTGTGCACATATGTATTATATCAACTTCACATTCCCATTCCCTCCTTTTGCACTCTCCTGCCCTTCACTCTTCTCCCTGGACTCCCAACATGTCACCCAATTCATTCATTATTATTTGAATTCTGAATTTCTCATATTAGAGAAATCATGCAATACTTAACTTTCTGAGTCTGCCTCACTTCTCTAAGTGCAATGGGCTCAAGTTGTATCCATTTAGGTAGATTTGAATGACTTCCAGATAAATGAATGCAGCTTGATACCATGATGCTTAGTGGAAACAAAATTTTGTGAATACTTCTCTTCACCTGAACTTTGTTCTAAGGGTTGTAGTGACCTAAATGAAGCTGACACCCTTGAGGTCCAAATTCTGCAGCACCCAGACCTGGTAGGCACTGGTGAGGACCATATCTCCAGCTGCTGGGGTTCCCTCTCCTCTTCACAGTCAAAAGTGCAAAAAGCACAAATGGTGTCTCAGTCCTGAGATAAGGATAGGATGTCCTTTCAAAGTTTCTGAAACTCGTAACCCTTGGAAACAGGGACTAGAGTTATTAGATTTTTTTTAAAGACACACTGTTTTTTTCTTAATAGAGTAAGTTTACTCTTTTCAATACTTAATACAGATTCACCCAATGTAACTACAAATCTCAAAAAGCATTCAGAAAAGCTCTGCTAACCACTTAAATGTTCAAAAAGCATATCTCAGTCCCTTCAGCAGCTAGTCCCCAATCTTGCAGAGTCACAAATATTTAATATTTATATAGGACAGAACTTTGACCTAATTTGACCTTCCTGTGATATGAATATTTCTAATTTGTACTCTGATCATAAGATCTGAACTATGGAAGCTGGATTTGGGCTGGCAAAGCTGTATGACCTTGAGTAAGCCAGGGCTTCACTGAGTCCCTATTTGTCTATCTCTAAAATGAGGTCTCTTTGAACAGTTAACTCAACTACTTTGGGAGTGTGGTGAAAGTTATGGAACCTCTCCCCATAAGCACTGAGATTTATGACCAATCTGATGATGTGCAAAGGCAGTTGTACCACCCAGATAAGAACAACTGACCTAAAGAATCTCTATGACCCCTCCAGAGCTGAGGTCTTACCATACTGTCCAGTGGACAAAGGACAATCTACTGCCACATCTGAGTGTATGTGCTAGATATGCATTTATGTTACTGTTGTGCAGTATATAGTATACTACATAGTATATAATAATATGCCATTATTATATTATAGGATACAATTACTATTTTATACCCACATCTTACTGTATTTATTACACCTGTGCCAGGGCCTCAAGAATAGACACATATACACTGAACTGAGACCAAGTAACAGGGCTATACTTCGAGTCGTTTTTTTCTTATTTATATATGTTTGAGATACATATTCATCTGCATATTAATTACTTACAGTTTGTGGAATTAGTGTATATGCACATCATATTTTGATTTTTTATTTCCCTTTTCCCTCCCCCACCCCAGGTCTCCCTTCCTCTAACCTTAGGTTTTCTTTCCCATCTCCACGAAGTCCATTTCTCTATTTCTTGCCTTCTCTCTCTGATACATTTTTATTATAGCTGACACTCTTCAAGGACTTGTTTTAAGGGGATATAAAGGTGCTCCTTAAGTGACTAAGAATTTGATCTCTCTCATTTATATGAGCTATTCTAAGTGTCTGCTTTTCAGCCTGGTGGAAAGGTGACCCCATTACAGACATGGCTGGGCAGATGGGGACATTAATGAAAGCAATATCGCCAAGGCCCTCGAACTTGGGATGCACTTTTACATGTGATGCTGATGGATTCTTGTTTATATCTGAAGCTAGACCCTGGAATCATTAGCACACAGTTAAAAACATGAATATTGTTTTATGATTTTATTAGCTGGAGGCAGGGTGGTAAATCTATTAACTTTGACCAAAAAAAATCTGCACTTACATTGAGAAATTTCTAGAATTCAACCCAAAGAGAAATATGTCTTGTGTGATATTTGCTGATGATTGTAGCCTCTCACAAGTAGGATTGTTACATTGCATGAAAATAATTTTAATTAAGGGAAAATGAATAATGAGCTAAGATGGAAAATATTGCTGACAATCCTAATTATCTTCTTTATTGCTTTTTCTCCAACCCACAACCTCCTCACCGACCATTTCATCCTCTCTCTCATCTTTGGCTCAAATGCAAGTTGGTTTACCTATCGCATTTCCTGACCAATCCTAAGAACGCAGAACAGACACTCTTGCAGCAAATACTTGTTGGAAGACTGAAACCAAGTTCTTTATTCATGCATGCCAAAGACATCATGGTGGCTAATGACTGGTAGTTTAGACAGAAAAGAGAGAGAGAGAGATTCACATTTGGTTAGATGTTGTAATTAAGCATAAAATGAAAAGCTGCCACCCTAAATCTCTTGTATACCAGCCTGAAGGAAGCTGCCTACTCTACACACAGCTCACGCAGCTAAATGGACAGGGCCATGAGATATTGAACCCTAAACTGCCCAGATCATCAATTATCAAAAGTAAGAAATTAGATCTGGTTTAATTAAGTCTGAGAAATTAATCTCTTTACAGACTGCCCAAAGAAATGATTAATTATAGTCTTTCATCAAACATAAAATTTCAAAGAAATTAATATGAAAACTTCCTAAGAAAGTTGGCCAAGAAAGGAGACCAAATATTAAGAAAATAAACTTTGGATTCTCAATGCAGCATCAATTCATCCAACCTAAAGTAAACTTAAAATCAAGCAGCACACATACGGTAGCAGGAGTGAAGACTACTGTTTAATTAAATGTTTACATAGAATATTCAGATGTCATCATTTCATAGTCAGCTCTTTGAGGAAAGTAGAAAAAAAAGCAATCCCATCTCAAGTTTTATTGGCAGTAGAATGCAGGACTGATCCTTAATCAAGACAGAACTATAACGTCATGGCTTCAGGCTCAAGTTGCCAATAGAAAGCACTAGCAACAGAAAAACTCCCCAAGGTAACCACGATGAGACTGTCCTTGCCCATGACAACAAATAACTTGACTTATTTCTTAAGTCAACACCTGATTTAGCATCATAAAGTTATAGCCAAAGTCTTATACCAATCCATGGCACTAAATGTAGTCAGATTTGGGTCAATTTTGCAAGAGGATGCCACCTCCCTAAGTGCTAGGCTGACAAAGGAAATCAATAATCACACTCGTTAGAGAAGAGCACAATGACATTGGAGGAAGTAGGACAGACACTTCAAAGACAGCATAGCAAAGACATCCAAGGCCACTTTACCACGTGCAGACACAGGCTATACTTAGGTCATTGATTCTGTGTCCCCAAGCAGCATTCTCCAAGAGGACACACATCTTCACACACAAAGGTAGGCAGGCCCAAGAAGAGATGTAACAACCCCAACAGAGTATTCATTACCTGTCAGGAACTATTCTCAGGCTTTCATATGAAATAAGTTAATGATGTTGCTTGTGAGCTGCCATTTTGCAGATGAGGAAACTCAAGCATAAAAAGGCAAAAAACCTGCTCAAGGTCATCCAGGAAATGGGCATCAGAGCCCAGACACAGACGCCAGAGCCCTGGATCTGAGGCCATGCTCTCAGCCACTACAAGCACAGGATCCAGGGATGACAACAGCCACTGAGTTCGTCTTCCCCCCACCTTCACAGCCTCCAAGATAACCTAGACCCTGAAATCCCACGGATGAAACAGATCTCTCAGGCTTCTGCCACCAGAGCAGATACAACAGAGCCCGGCAGATGGACCGTGCCAAATCAAACCAAGGTTTGGTTTTAAAAACTACTAAGTGGGATACAAAATGAATTAACCCAGAAATGAGAAGTCAGAAATGGAAAACAATAAAGAAGACCAATGTAATGATGTCAGGCTAAATTAAAATTAAAAACTGCATAGTCTCTGGGCTGACTCCTCCTGTGACCTAAAACACACCTGCTCTGTTTATTGTCAACTTCGACTGAAGTAGTGTTAGACAGCTATTGAGTGCCTCCCCCTATTCCAACATCCTGTGACCCTTGTTCTCTTCTGAGAAAAGCCATGCCATGCCCTCCCAGAATTTTCTCTTAGTAGGTGCTCAATCAACTGACCAGATTAAAAACATCTGTCAGTGTTCTTTTCTCTGTCAGGGTGTTTAGCTTTGACCCAGGGAAACTGCAAGAGGGAAAATTTAAACAGTTTAATTCTTGGATCCTCTTTAAAGAATCAAGAAAGTAAATGTGGCAGAGAATGAAAAGGAATGAAAAATATACAGTTTTCCTCCCAATCAAACTGCTATTTTATGATGTTGAATGAAAATGCATTCAAATCACTCTAAAGGCAATTCTGTTTTCCTTGATTTGATTCAACCTGCCGGAGTTCAATTCCTGAGTAAGTGAACAAGCCAAAGATATCATTTATACCAACTGCAATTGGCATGTTGCATTCTTGGAGGAATTATAATTTCACATGCTTGTAACTGGCACAGAAAATCCAAATGAGAAACCAAACATCCCTCTTTTGAGGACAGAGTTTCATTTTCATACCTCATTTTTATGTAACTTTTAAAAAGTAATACCAAGAAAAAGAAATCTCGCTTGTATTGTGCAAACCAGAAGTTTCATATGTTTATAACTTCCACTGTTGTCTAGCATCTTGACTAAGGCACTCAACAAATTAACTGGAAGTGTACTAGCAATGTCATGAATCATTCATTGCAGATAAGGAGGTAAAATTTTAGGAGAATGTTAGCATAACAGCAGATACTTTTTTCCTGGGAGTTAAAGAAAGTAGAAAAGTATGTGTGCAACATTTCTTTAGAAATCCATGGTAGTCAGCTGCCACTCACTGCCAGCTGACCTCCAAAATGGCTCCATCCTATGTTCCATGTGTAGCACAGGTGGGGACAAGGGCTTGGCAAGTGAGTGCTTAGTGGAAACACAGCTCAGCCTATGAGGTCATCTCAAAGAATCAATTATCAAAAGCAGTTCCACGAAGGTTCTAGCGGTCCATAAAGTTATCTCCATTTTGATCTCTGTATTCAAGGTGAGTCTGACTTTGAGAAAAAAGGCCTTGAAGTTAGCCAGCATGGTACCAGCAGTGTAGTTGTTTCATCATCACTACTCATGTTTCAATTCTTGGCCTGCACTGGTTTTGAGGGAATTCATAAAATCCTGTGTTGAATGCTGATTTATTCCAAAAGAACAGGTATTTTCTCCTAATCTATACCTGATGTAACCAATTTTTTGAGCCAATGAGCAAAGAAAAATTACTGAGATAAAATACATTTTTACTTAGGGACAGTTTGTACACATGATGGTAAGATACTTGGTACCTACTCCAAGCAGTGTCTAGGACATCAAGAATAGCAGGGTCACGAGGTCTTCTGGACTGGGCTCTGCTCTTAAAGAAACACAGAAAGTTGACCAAAGACCCAAGAGTGCTGTTTATCATATTCCCAAGATGAGTGAACTGAGGCACAGAGAAACTGCATAGTTATAATCCACACTGGTAAGTAAAGGAGCTAGGATTTGATCTCAAAGTCCACAAATGTCCATATCACAGTTTTCCTTCCTCCCCCCTCAAAGGAACAGCATCTAAAGTCAAAATAAGGCATTCAACAAAGACAATTATATTTCCTCACTGATGTAGAACAGTTACTCTTGTCGGGCACAGAACCCCATGAGTCAGGACAGCAGCAGTCTACCAGTTGAATGACATTAACCAAGTAGTGCAGTCTCGGTACAACAATGCATTAAACAACTTGGCAGTGATTGTCCTCTAAGTTCTAATATGTAATTCTAAAAATTATAAAGAAAAAGGGACAATATTGGGCCCCACTCAGAAAGAAATCATATGTAACTATTTATTCCAGTGAATACACTCTAGAAATCTTTATCACGAAAAGTGAAACAGCTACCTTTAGTCAAATTACTCTAGCAAGTTCAGGCCCTTTAATTTGTGGAATAGCAGCAAAGAGCCAGTTTATCAGGTCATATACTACTGAGTGGTATGAACCTCATTAGGACTAATTTCTTCTCAGTGGAAAGATACTTGCTGAGGCTGTGGCTCATTTACATCTGATTTTAAAGGTACGTGCAGACTGAAAAGGAGCCATCACCAGAGTGACAAAGTCTAGATCCAGAGAAAAGTCATCAAGGTCAGAAAATGAATTCAAGACAGCAAATCTTACCAAATTTAAGACTCTAACTAAAGAAAGGTTCAAAAAAATAGAATTCCAGGGTATTCCATGAAAGCCAATCTTTGTTCCAAGGATTGGTCACCAACCCCACCATGTCCAAGCCAAATGAGACAGGGAGATGGCCAACCCCAAAGTTCCACCAAGAGCTGAAGAAATGGGCAAACCATCAAAACAGATTTAGTCAGACTGATATCACTAACAATACTTTTAAGCAATTCTCTGAAGTATCCATTTTAAAATATACTGTTGAAAGGAAATAATGCTCAGCAGTATGATTTTTTAAATATTTAAATATGTGAATAAATACTGACCTTAAATAGTTTGAATGCAATATTCAATTCACAACAAAGAATATCCAAAGGCCAATGTTTTTAACCTATTAAATATTAGGCATAGCCTACAAAGGCAATTGGATTCAGGGTCAAATTCAAGTAGTGCATAATGTAAATCCCTCACACTGTTGAAACTTGGGATGATCTTTGACAAGGGGTAAAAGGAGAATCAAAAATATTCTAGGTCTTTCTTTCTCTATATCACAGCACAAAGTCATCTTCCTTCTCCATCTCCACAAACCTAGACCTTTATCAAGTAAATATCTGAATTTCTGTAACCTTCTAACAGTGGATCTCTCAGTTCTAATCTTGATTCATTCCTGATCATGATGTATGTCAGATAAATATTCACTTTTTCACCTTATCCCACCAATATTCAAAACCTCACATTTCCCAGTGCTAACTTAATTGAGTCCTAAATCAGTTTGATATCCAAATCCAGTTTCCAAGAAACTGTCCCATCAACTCTTAGGATTACCTACCATGTCTTCCAAGCCTCGCTCTACGGCTTAGCCCTGTACCTCACACCTTCTGCCCAAGTTCCAGCCCCCATCTTCATTCATGATGTTATTTAATTATACTATATCCACTCTCCCTCCTCATTTAAAGCACTTCCACCTTTGCCTTCCTTCCTCCCTACCTAGTGGTGAGTCACATCCCACTGGTAACCAAGGAAATCCTAGAACAAAGCATTAGCACCTCCTTCACCCTCATTTCCCAAAACAATCCCATATGGCTCATCACTAAAAGCCCATTTGTAGTACAGCAAATCCTCTAAAATATTTTACTTGTAACCCAAAGATAAGACGCAAGTAATAAAGGTGAAGAAGAGTAAGACTCGTCTTTTTAAAAGCTTAATTTAGAGGAGTTTCTATAATTAAGCACAAAAATTACCTCTGAGCTTCAGAGAAGTCAGAGCAAAAGAGGAGACACAATGCATGAAGTAATTTTTATCCTAGGAATTCATCAATAGAGATTCAATTTCCTCAGCTCTGAAGTCAAAGGAAATTTCCATGTGTGTCATTATATTAAGGACATTTAAGAACATGATGGATAATAAGCCCAACAGCTATTTCACAGAAAGTACAAGTCCATATAGCTATTTTTTACTGTGCCTCTCAATAAAAACTGAGGACCTAATATTAGCTTTATTCAATTAACGTAATTCTGTTGGGAGCTAGACAGATAATGGCCCAGGTGTACAGCGTGACTTGGTACAGAAATAGCTCCCTCTGCTACTTGTTACTCTGCCCAGACTTCTGACTAGAGTTTTACATCAGAAGATTCAAAATGAAGGCCACCAGCAGTGCTTGAAGAGAAGCCACCTAGTGGTGTTCCTCTGAGGATGGAGCTGACAAAGGTAATGTTTCGGCAAGAAAAAAGAAGCACTCTGGGAGGCCAGGGATAGGAAGGTTGCAGTTCAAGCCCAGTCTGGGCAACCTTGGAACTTAATGAGACCTTGGCTCAAAATTTAAAAAGAAAAGAAAACAAAAGAAAGAGCGATCCTTGGATAAACCTCAGTGCAAAAGTCTAGGGTTCAATCATTAGAATCAAAAGAAAAGGGAGGAAGAAGAGGAGTGGAAGGAGGGGAAGGAAGAAATAAGAGTTAACTCTGACAGGGGACAATCCAATGTCCCTAGAGAGAAATGTTCCCAAGAAATTTTCTCAGGATAAGTTAGACCCATCTTTGAATAGCTCCACATTATAAGCTCAAATGAGTGCTCAGTTGCCTATAAGTTCATATCATAAACTGGAAAAGACTTGGTAGGCAGGGTTATCCGAACATCCGCATCTGTCACAACACAACATTTGGCTCCTGTCCAGCACTTCTTTTCAAGAAGACTACATCAACTGTAGCAGCCCACCAGGATTCAAGAGCATTGACCTGCTCCAGGGGTATATAATGGGTGGGGAGGATTGGACAAGACTCTCTCTCTCTCTCTCTCTCTCTTTCTCTCTCTCTATCCATCTCTAGATGGAGAAATACATCTGCCCAAAATAGCACTCAGATTAGAATGACACACACAGAGTGTGAAAAGTCTGCAGAGTGACACACAGAAAACTGAAAAGAGGAAACACAGTGTGGGGCTGCAGAGAATTTCTGACAAAACAGTGCCATCAAGGAGGCCAAGCATAATATTTTTATCAAAAGTTATTTGGAACAGAAACCTATAATGGCTATTATATAAATTACCCAGGATCACAGGTGCCGAAAGGCACTGATGTTTGCCACCAGGATTTTTGCTCTTTGTTTTCTTAGGATTTTTTGCTTCTAGAATTTGGGGCACAGATATCCCATAGCATATTCCCCATAAGTTACAGCCTTTCCCCATTTTATTGATTTGTATAAGTGCAAAATTTCAGGTTTACAATGAAGTTGAGCATTTTGTGCACATACATATCTTGTCAAGGTGACAAGGACTCTCCCACTCTCCTTTTGTCCCTCCCGCTACCCTCCCCTCCCTCCTTCCCCACCCCAGTTCACTTTCTTTTTCATTTTAAGTTCCATGAGATAGTTGTGATCTGGGTTTCTCATATCAGAGAGGCCATTTGATGTTTCACCTTCTGCTTCTGACTCACTTCACTAAACATGATGTTCTCAAGTTTCTTCCGTTTGCCTGCAAAAGCCTCCACGTTGCTGGACTTTATAGATGCATAGTATTCCATTGTGTATAAATACCACAGTTTGTGTATACATTGGTCTGTTGATAGGTATTTTGGTGACTTCCATGTTTTAGCTATTGTTAGTTGTGCTGGTATGAACGTGGGTATACATGTATCTCTGTTATGTATTGTTTTTAACTCTTTTGGGAATATTCCCAGGAGGGGTGTCACTGGATCAAAAGGGATATTTATGTCCATTCTTTTCAGAGCTATGTAGCCACTATGCCTATGACTGTTCCCAACATGGTTTCTGACAAGAGTATTGTCTATTAAAATGAAACCTGAGGTGTTTCATACATCTTAATTTTTTTCAAGATTACTGTATGAAGTTTGTAATTGAAAAGATAAAATAAGATGTCGGTGTAATGAGGAAAGAGTGGGAAGACACAGATGGAGAAAATAAGAAAGGAAAGAAGCCTAAACAACAGCTAGAGCAATCCTTTGTTCTCAAATAGTCACGTATATCACTGTGTCCCAGGAAGCAAAGGAGCAGCTTCTAGTATCTTAATCCTGAAAGAACACATAAAATTATTCTAAATGAATAACACAGAGGTGGAGATTTCTTACTCAGCGAGTATAAGAACAGAGAAATGGCCCTCCCAAGATATTTTGAATAAACTCAATGTCCACATGGACCCGAAGGAATCAACTGCAGATTTCATGTCAGTGACTATAGCATACTGCAGCTAACAAAGCAGATGTGCTGTAGAGATGAACTTTTGAAGCCCTAACACAAACCAGAGCGAAGTACCTCTCACTTCATCTAGATTTAACACACTTTATGAAACTGAGAGAAGTCTGAGGTCATACTGTCATGACTGTGCCCACTGCTCTTGAGATCTGAGGTTCTCACTGCCAGAAAGACCAGCTAGGGAGATGCTGCCACCTCAACCATCTCCACTTCCTAACCAGAGTCCATTCTGGAATGACATGCCCCCATGACCTTCACCTTTCACAACTGCCAAAGGAAAGGTGGTCATCAAGGAGACAATGTGCATCACTGTGTCCCAGGAAGTAAAGGAGTAGCCAGCTTCTAATATCTTAATCCAGAAAGAACGCATAAAATTACTCCAAATGAATAACACAGAGATGGAGATTTCTTACAAAGTTAATAAAAGACCACAGAAACGCCCCTCCCAGGGTGATGACAGTCAGCTCAAGCCCACTGATCCTTGCCGGAGTTGCAGAATGGCATCAGTAGTCTCCCTCCTGAGAAAATCTGCTGAGCCAGGTTCTGGTGAGGGAAGGGCCCAGCAGCCCTATATCATTCAGAAGCCATTAAAATTCGGATGTTGCTGTTGCAGCAATCTTCACCAGGCATCAGAAAATTACAGTTATTTACAAACAGAAAAGACCAAAGTCATGCAAAAGTTCCAGACCAGATTCATGGGCATGATGCAAAATTTGAATAACATTTATAATGATCATGTATTCAGAGTAGATATTGATTCTAGTTTGGTGCTACTAAGGAAAGCCCATCTCTACTGTGTCTTTTACAAAGCCAAGGTTGACAAGACCCCCATGCCTTTTCATGACTTCACTTGCAAACCCATGATTCGTGCTCCTAGAAGCAGTGTATATGACTGAGAGAGAAAGACCTGCTCAGTCTATTCATCATCACATGGAGTGAGTAACAAAGACACCTGGGAAGGCACTGGTTTGTGCTTTTGGAGAAATACATCATACAAAACAACAGCTAGTCTGATGACAGGTCAAACAGATTTTCCATGGGGTTTTCTAAGGAACTGGAAAGATGATGCTACTACTACATTGGCCACTGATAGCTAAATAAATGGCAGTAGGCAATGCCAAATCTGTAGAAAGCCAAAATTTAGTGTATGTGTGCACTAAGGAAAAAGCACTTCCACTCAAAAATGTAAGAGGAAGTATATTTCATGTAGTGCTGCCCAGCAGAACTTGCTAAGGAAATGTCGTATCCTACAATGTCCTCAGGCTAGACACTAGCCAAGGTGGTCTTTGAGTATTTGAAACATATCTGCTGGAAGTGAAGGACTGATTTTTTGGTGTTATTACTTGTGAACAATTTTATATTAATTTTAATAGCTGTCTGTGCCTTGTGGCTACCAAATGACAGCACTGGTCTAGTGATGACTTTCATTTGTGAAATAAGGGCCTAGCAAAGACTGCCAAAATGCATGAAATGTTATTATCAGTTGCCTGTTGGTGGATTTTTTTTTTTGCTGTTTTATACTTTTTCTCTATTTCCATTATTTTAAATAATAAAGTTGTAATACTTTTACTATGAGGAAAAAGTTCATGCTGAAAACATGAAACGACACAACAGGACAACTGGTACTTCCTGCCATTTTCTGACTGAAATTCATTTTGAAAGTGAGTCTTTTCTCTGGCTAATCAATAACTAATAAAGATGTAACTACTACTGTTGATCAGAGAGCCACCATCCACCCGGACGCTCCAGTCCACATCAAGTGCTTTCCCTGAAGCACTTGAACTTGCTGAGCTTCTCACCTCAGGCTGCCTTGGGGAATCATCCCACTTGTTGTGAACCACTGTGACTCCTTAAAAGTCACTTCTTGGTTAAATGTCACTTCCTTCAATGTCCCTAGCTAGTCATCATCTTCTGTACTGTCATTTCATTTAATTCTCTGCACAGCACTTCTCACTACCTGCAATTTTCTTGACTGTTTATTATCTGTCTCTCTGAAATAGAATATAATAAGCTCTGAGACAGCAAGAATCCTATTTGTCTTGTTACTGCCCAATGCCTGCCTCCAATCACAGTGTCGGTAACTTATTGGTGTTCAATAAATGTGTAGTCAGTGAGTGGCTACAGTCCCAGTGTTTCCCAAAGCTTCAAAGGCTTTCTGCTCTTTAAGAGTCCAAGTGTGGGGAAAGGACAGGGTTCTGAGGTCAAGCTGCCAGGTCCAAGCTGGGTAAGTGGTAACTACCCTCCTCTCTACATCAATTTCCTTGTCTGTTATTCATGGGAATGGTATGGACACAGCACAGAGCTGTGAGAATGCACAGGAAAGAGCTAAGGGAATGCACCAGGTAGAGTGCCTGGCACACATGCTCAAAGTATGTTGCACTTCAAAAGATCTTTGCTATTGATAGGAAGTAGGACATGCACACAGAAATGTGTCATGGTGATGAAAGAAACGGAGAATCCAAACTTCAACTGGCAGCTTCTTGGGCTACTCTTTATGTAACTATTGCTGTGTAACCAACAACGTGAAGATTAAGAGGCTCAACGCATGGCAATGCTCAATTTGTCACAAATGTGACTTTGTGTAGGACTCAGCAAGAACGCTCGTCTCTTCTGCAACTGGCATCCGCAGAATGACCAAAGCTGGGGCTGGAGTCACGTGAACAGCAGCAGGTGGCTGCTCATTCAGCCTTAACCCCTGTAGGGTGGCAGGGGTTGGAAATGGCAACTGCCGAGGCCAGGAGCCTGGGGCCTCCAGCATCTCTGCATACTCTGTGGTCTCTCCAACATGGCAGCCTTGGAGTAAACAGACTTCTTAGATGGAAGCTCTGAGCTCCAAGAGGGAGACAGAGACAGAGAGAAGCTGAGACAGATTGAGAGAGATTAAGATTAGCTTCTAAAATAGTCTCTTCTTAAACCCTAACCTCAGAAGTCACATTGTTGCTGGAGGAATGGCTCAGAAGTTAAAGTGCTTGCAGCAAGTGCTAAGTACCTGAGTTTGATTCCCCAGCCAGGAATGGTGGTACGCACCTGTAATCCCAGCACTCGGGAGGCTGAGACAGGAGGATTGCCATGAGGTCAAGGCCAGCCTGGCTACACAGTAAGTTCAGGATCAGCCTGGACTCCTGGGCTATGATGTGAAGAAAAAAAATTTTTAAAAGATGTCATACTATATCATTTACACTATATTCTCTTCACAGAAGAGTCAGAAGCCTGTGTCTTTAAGAGGAAAGGACACAGATTCAACCCCTTGAAGAAAGAGTGGTAAGTTTCTAGAAGAAGCTACAAATTGGGAAATGTTTCAGTCAGTTTGGGAAAAGACCAATAATGGGACTACCAACAAACAGCTTGCTAGTCACTCCTTCACCCAGTGACTATAGCTCTTGGGAGCAGGGAGAAGTTTCTGGAACAACAGCAACAATCATTCTATGGCTTAGGATGCCCAAACAGGCCTAACCATACAACACCAGAGGAGATTGAGGCACCAAATGCCAAGTGCTCAAATTCATCATCACAAAAGGTAGCAGCACAAAGCTAACAGAAAGCCTGTGGCTTCCTTCCCCATTGCCCCTCCAGACCTTGTCTCCACCCTGCCGGCCGCTCTGTGCATGGATATGAGCAGACTCATTCATGGGCTTCTTTGCCTCTGGCTGCTGGATGGATCTGACTCACAAGTTGCCCTGGCTAGAGAATACTGGGAGGAAGGGAGAGGAGAAACAGGAAATTTTCATTTCAGACTGGCTGCAGCTCTCAGGTGAAGGTTTCTGCTTTGTCCTCCATCAATCCCCCTGGTCTCCAGGCTCCCAAAATTAGCTCTCTCTCCCCTTGGCCCTTCAAGACTAGGGCAGTAAAGGAGCCATTGCTAGCCCAGGGGCACTGCAACATCCCTTTTTTGTTCTTCATGCCCTACCCACTCCTGTTCTCATCTGTTAACCCAACAGTGTCACCTGTTTCAGGGTGCAACCTAGATGATCCCCACTGGCTCTTTTGAATTAGTGACACAAACCTCCCACCTTCACATTTTGTTCTCCCTAAGGACTGTTCATGAGGATTAATCCTTAATCATGTTGCCCCTC
The DNA here is from genome assembly GCA_004027205.1 of Ctenodactylus gundi. Taxonomy (NCBI): domain Eukaryota; kingdom Metazoa; phylum Chordata; class Mammalia; order Rodentia; family Ctenodactylidae; genus Ctenodactylus; species Ctenodactylus gundi. The sequence continues at coordinate 104,948 of PVKB01002752.1, read as the reverse complement.
ATTTATTTATGCACAAATAAACATGAAGGTCCTAGCAAGACTCAGTGGTACTGAGCTCAGACTGAGCTTCATGGAGCTCACAGTCACCATTATATCGAGCTGCATGTGACCTTTGTCAGGAGGCCACAAGGAGTGTCTGTTTCCAATACACTGAGACATAAGACCGCACATTGCAAATAGTGACTCTGTCTTCACTTAGCAGCTGGTGCTTAGCAGGATGCTGGGGTATGACCCTTCTCAGGAGAAGCCACCTCAGAAAGCACATCCTTAAGTCATCAGCCTGACTCATCTTTTATATAAAAGTCACACTGTTCCAGAGGTGTCACGCCTCCCAGTTGAAAGCACAGGCAGCAGATCTACAGCTGTTGTCACTCTGTTTGACAACTGTGTGTGTTTACACTGGGTACAGAAGCTAATGGTTCTAAGTTGGAAACACACTGAGGTAGGGCCCACACTTGGCTACTTGGCATAAGCCACCAGAGACCTCTCCCTACCATGAGAACAAGTCAGAAAACCTGCTGCAGGAGCTTTGTTGGTTTCAAAGCACGAGTCAGAAATGACACTTCTAAATGGCGGTGGGGATGTTAGGATGAGCTCCCACGTGTCTCTCCTTTTCAGCAATTTCCCCACTGCCAACCTCAACATCTACAAACTGCCAGGCACTGTCAGCTCTGATCCTGAGCCTGCAGCACTCTAGGCCAATTCAAAGAATTCACAGCTGAGAATTTTATCTGAGCTGTCACTTCCAAATCTTGTTACTGTCCAGCAGATAGTAGGACTTAAAAGTGACCAAATCACAAAGGGAGCACTAGGTGCCTGGAAGATGCAGGCCCTTCTGATCTCTCATTGCTTGGCATGCTCCTCTAGAGTAGCCATCCAACAGTCCTGTTATCTTTCCAAGAGGACACTCACATGTCTCTTCTCAGTACTCTCAGCTCAGGTTTCAAAGAAGACATGAACAGCATCCTATTTGGGCCACTGCTCCGTCTGTATCCACCTGACATTGCCCAAAAGCATCTGCGGATGGAAGTGGGAAGCAAACACATCTGCATCGGATCTTAGAAGGTCCCAGGGCTTGTGCCCAGCCAGCATACAGCCTGGGAGGACCAGCAAGTTGGCAAATGTGAAATCTGTGTTCCAGGAAGCACCAGCACAGGACATCTTCTACAACACGTGGCCTCCAAGGCTCTTCTGCAGGATGGTAGCAGAGGAAACAGGCTGCAGTTCTCTTCTGGCAATGCTGCTGTCAACGGGTGCTTCCCACTTGCCACCTTCTCAGCACCATCAGAAGGAGCCTCAAGAACCACTGCCAGGACTTTGGGAAGGGCCACACTGGTCAAGTCGCAAGTGGTGGGGCGCTCAGACCTGTGCTCTGAAGGACAGGCTTCTGCCTCATTGTTGGCAGCTCCTCAGCAAGCAACTCATCAGTGCACAAACTCATCTGCTTCCAAAGGTGGCTGCAAAGATTAAACGCCTCTGAAAATAGGTCTGACATTTGCTAAATGATAGTTTAATAAGGTTCAATGAAGATGAACAAATAGTCACCTGGTTACATATGCTGGATGCTGATGGTAGTGCTTCCCTTATATCCCTTATTCGTGTGCTGCAGAGGTTTTCCTGAGCATTGTTTGCTCCAAGAAAGGACTGGTCTTAGAGGTTTCCACAACTCAGCCCTGTTTCTAGCCACCTCAACTGTCCTCCTCCTTAGGCAACACAATTGGAGAAGTGTTTTTGCACGGGACTTACAGACACTATTTGCCAAGAGAATGCCTAAGATGGCCAGAAAGGATTTCCAAGCCACTTGTATGCATAAATGCGTCATTAATGAGGAAGTCTGCACATGGGCACACGGGACTATCCAAAGAGCGCTCTCTCTCTCTCGCTCTCTCTCTCTCTCTCTCTCTCTCTCTCTCTCTCTCTGTCTTCTTCCCTCTCTCCCTCATTCTGTCCTTCTCTCTTTCTGAACTTGACATTCTCATGCTGAACCCTTCCCTGTCACAGAACTATGGAAAGTGGGTGGACAGGAAGCTCTTCACAATCCCCTAACCCTGATGTAGTGTTTGGCACCACAGTCCCAATAATCTATGACCTGAGACACATCTGCTCTTTGTGCACCCATCTGTCCAGGCAGCTGGACAGAGATGATTCGCACTTTCCCTTTCCTTGAGCACAATTTCCTATGACATCTCACAGCTTGCCTGTTTAAGTAAGGAGCATCATCTACAGAATTTCCACTGTCCCTATTCCTATTTCTCCAGGTCTCATGGCATTGCAGTTCTTCTGCCTTCATTTCCTCTTTAAATATAAAGCTCGCAACTACCACCTCTCCAGATCCATCCTCCAATCCATGTCATCTTCTTGATAAACCTCGGTCGCTACTCTGGCACATCTCCCTCCCTCTAGGATTAGTTCCTGGGTTGCACCACTCACCTGCTTGCGTCTCTTCCTTGTGGGAGATAATCCTCTAGGTATCCAGGCCAGAGAGAGCCTCTCCTGATGACACAGTGAATGTGTAACTGTGCCCAACACAACACAGCTGTCTCCTGTCTTCTACAAGCTACAATGCACTGGCACAGCCGGAGATGCCAGGTGTCCGTTCAAGTTACCCTATCACCACAGATTTCAAGAGTGTTTCTGAAGGTTCATCCCTCGTGTGACTTTATATGCAATGCTAAAACCCAGAACTGAAAGACAGAAACAGAGTAGGGCATGCATTCCCACCTCTCACAATTCTGAGCACAAAGTATCCCCCTTTAAATAAGCCACCTTTCATCCCTCAGGGTAAGAATGATTTTTAATCCCCATTAGCTATAATAGTTAAATGTGCCATGGCATGTAGTGTAAGTTTCACAATATCATTATCTTCTAGTCAGGGGTGAAAGGCAAAGATTAACTTTTTATAATTTGGACACAACATCATCATCATAAATATGCTAATAATATTTTTAAATTGCAAGAAAACTGCTGAGCATAGTGGCACACACTATAATCACACCTGAGATGGCTACTCAAGAGGCTGGGGCAGGGTGATTGTGAGCTTGAGACCAGCCTCCACAACTTAGAAAGACCCTGTCTCAAGTATTTCTTTAAAATGTTTAAAGGGTGAGAGAGATAGCTCAGTGGTAGAGTCCTTGCACTGAGTTCCATTTCTAGCACCAAATAAATAAATAAATAAAAATGGGGGGAGGGTTACAGTGAAAATGAGGTACCCATGATCTCATTATATCTTAAAAGATGAAAAAGTAACTATGCCTTTCATATTAAGTTAGCTGGGGGACTTAGCCTAGTTTTCTGTCTCAAGGTTCATGTAACTGATTTTTACAGCCCTCTTTTACAGCCCTTGTAAGTGGGGAGGAGTTTGTTGAACCTAACAAAGTATCGGCAGAGTTCACACCTGCTTTTGTGTTAAGTTCAAATTGGGAAGCTTTGTTTTATTATACTTTCTTTTAAGGAGCTTTGCACACAAAGTGTTATATTTTAAAATCCACGTGTATCTGGATTCTTCACCCAAAACCCAGGTATAATAATGACTAAGTTTGAGGCGTGCGTCAGCTATACAAGTGACAGCCATTTCCTTTTCTCTGATTATTTACTAAAAGACTCTGAGTCAGTGGTCTTTCATACTGTTCAATGACTTTCCCAGTGGCTCCCAGAGTCCTTCTACCACATTGTGGACATACTGCAAATGTTTCATTTAGCCTTGATGCTCCTATAGTTGGGAATATGTGAAGGGCTAAACTGTGTCCCTAAAAATAATACATTTGAGTCCTAACCTCCAATACTTAAGATTGTGACCTTACTGGGAAATAGTCTTTACGAAGGTAACCAAGTTATAACAAAGTCTATGGGATGGATCTTACTTTATCCAATACAACTAGTATCCTTACGGAAAAGGAGGCACTTGGACATCGGATCTGGGGACCTCAAGTCGTTCTATTTTTCAATGTTTCCATATAAAAATGTTGATGTAAAATTAACTGCATATAATATAAGTGAACAGAAGGGTGTAGTATGACTAAAGGAAATTGGAGCAATCAGAGCAGATGTAGTTGGAGTGCTTTGGCAGAGGAGACTAAGGAAACTACATCACCCACAACGCACTAATGAGGAATGTGTGCATTGCAAAATCTAGACCAGTGTCCTCCAACTATTAGACACCAAGTCCTCACCCTCTCACCATGATCTGAAGCCCATGTCACACCTCAGCACTGCTAATCTTGACCCTATTCTCTCTAGATTTTAAAGCCTTACCAAAAAAGTACATCAGTATAGCCCAGCATCTGTAGGTAGTCAGTCAGCACACAAGTTCCCTGCACTTGGATTATGTGGGAAAGTGTAGCAAAAGGGCAGTGATTGACAGGTATCAACAGACACAGTTAGAAAGACACAAGATGTGTCTGACACTAAACAATAAAGAAATGTGCCCACATGGCCTCCCAGATGGATCCACAATGCAGGAGACCACACCCATGCTGTCACACGGAGGAGAAAGCTGCCTGTGAAGCCTCTGAGGATTTCAGTGTATGTACCACACGGCATGAGAAAGCTTTAGGCACCTGTGGCTGGGTTCTGGGCTTAATACCCAGACCGTAAAAGAAAAAATAAAATCACTATGGTATTTAAGGATCCAAATCATTGTGAACCTTAATTTCTCTCTACAATAATTCAAGAAGCAATTCTCACCTTTGCCTAAAAATAAGAAATATAAAGGGAAAAGGAAGGGCAGACACTCAACAGGAAGCTATTGCCAAAACTGTACTAACTTTCAACTTCACTTGTACAAATTTTATCTTTACCTATTTCCATGCCTATTCTGGGTCCAGTTTTTTTTTTTTTAAACAGAATTATAGTCATTTACCCTAACACCACCTTATTCAGTTTCCTATTCGGCAGAAACCTCAAGATCCATGAAAACAACCACAGCCTCATCCCCCTTGTCCAAAGGGTCCTATTTTATAATAATTGGCAGCTATTCTGTCCTCATTGTTGACTTTTGACTTTGCTACATTTGCTTGCATGTACATCATTCTCTCTAACCTTGGTTTTATTACACAGAAAACAGGTACATTAGCCACCTATTCTAATACTATTTACAGTCCCATCACTCATAGGAACAGTCAGCTTGAGCTATCACACAAAAGCCAGGGTGAGTCACTTCTACTCCAGAAGGACATGGTGTACAAGTGCATGTAACTGCATACAGTGAAGGCAGTTTGACTCATCTATAAAGGGACGTAGAAGGTAGGTCTCCCCCAGCTGCAAAGAATCAAAAGGCATCTGATTGAAATCTACATAATTATAAAGTAGTGATTCTAGACTCATTCATCAAATCCTGAAGGACTATAATATACTTTACAACTCACAGTAAAGGACAAATTAGAAGAAACCAAATGCTTAAAAGGAGTTGTAATGATATAAATCTCAAAGCCACAAGACAATGATCTCAGGTATGTAATAGAAAGTGGTATAGAAAGAGCCAGAACACATTAACATGCTCCCAAGTCAAGAATGGCTTCTCAGAAAGACCTAACCCAGAAAGTCATACCAAGGAAGACGGGTTGGTGCATCCTTCGAGCCCCCATGGACTCCTCTTATACTAAATGAGCCACATATTCATTCTTGGTGATTCCTGTATTCTAACACAGCCAAATAGTTGCAACTAATAATTAGTAATAACCAGAAAGAAATTATTGACCCTTAGATGTCTGTGCAGTCACTAATGTCATGCTTCCTTGAAGAGAAGGTATTACACAAGGACAGAACTGGATGGATGGGCTAGCAACTTGGCCTCAACCCTAAGGTGCCATTTGGCAGGCTAGAGACAGAATTCCTCCACCAAAAGCAAGCAAGCAAGCTCCATCCTTTTAAGGAATACCATACACTAGTAATGCAAAAGTTAAAGAATCAAATGACTCACTTATTTCTGAGCTGTTTGAGAAAAGTAGTTATTGTATTTTTGTGTGCTTTATCATTTAATCTATTTTCTGTTGCTATAACTGGGTATCACAGACTGAGTCACTTATAGAAATAAAGGGCTTTGGAGTACAGTTCTGGGGGCTGAGCAATTAAAGATCTACTGTCTGCATCTGATGAGTCCTCTAGGCTTATATGGACTCTACAGAGACCCAAGGCCATTCAGGGTATCACTTGGCAGAACAGAGAATCCTAGCTCAGGTCTCACTTTCCCTTCTTATTCCTTTAGATTATGTTCCCACCTCCATGTCCTCATTTAACCTTAATTACCTCTTGGAGGTCCCATCTCCAAATACCATAAAGTTTTTAATCTCTCAACAAGTCAAACAGGGACTAAACGTCAATGGCTGTTTTGCAGGGAACATTCAAACCACAGCATTTTCTTTTCTCATCATTACTATCTCTCCTGAAACAATGGCCACATGAATTTCTCTCTTTAACAAACATTCAATTTGAAGAGTAAATAAAGAACAGCTCCAAAAGACATATAAATATTTGGCCAATGAACATCCATTAACTATCTACTACATGCAGGGCACTGCATTAGTAGCCAAGGAGATGATAAAGCCTAAATCCATGAACAGGCTGGCTTTGGCAGGGAATGGGATGAGGCAGGAGACACTCAAGAATTTTCAGGGAACATAAAATCAAAATAGCAAGGTCTCCAAAAGAGAGGCATATGTGGTTCTGTGTTCTTTAATTAGAACAGCCCTTCTTGGTCACTCATTACACTACAACCCAACAAGACTTTTGGTCATTCTTCACATAAGTCCTGTGTCCCTTCTACTATGACCCAAGTTCTCAGGAGGCCAGGTAATGCCATCCAAGGAATAATCTAGAAGGATGAGAAGGTTTCCCTAGGAAGCTGTATTCTCTCAAAGATTGTAAATCAAATTCACTCAAATTCAGTGGAACTCACTAAGGAGATTGTAGAATATTATTATATCCCTGCTTTAAAAAAAGCATACATCATATAGTATGTTTAAGACTATTCAAAGGTAGTCATATATTCTAATTTAACAAATATCATCTCAATAAATTAGAAACAGGCACAAAAGATTGTCAGATGTTCTACATGTATTCCTGACAACCCCAAATTAAAGGGTAACAGAAATTTCTCCAAATTCAAACAAGATGGCAAAGAGTGGGACAGCTCAAGACAAAGGCAGTAAATTCCATAGATACCAAGCCCCGAGGCCACCGCTGAAGGCTGTATCTAGAATCATACGAACTGGTGAATAAGAAGAATAAAATTGAAGACCAGTTTACTGATTTGCCCCATACTGTCTCCCAAACTCCACCGTAAAACTCAGCAGGCTATAGACTGAAACCATTTACATAGAATTTTTAAATTAATATTTGATTAGCATTTATTCAGCTCCTAAGCACTTCCTCATAAAATTCAACATTTTCTAATCACTCTAATCAAGGGCAGATTTCTTATGCCTGGTGAGTTTGCTCATTGAACAACAGTAAAATATTTCACTGAGGTTTCTTAAATAGTTATGAAGATTAAAATTAATTCTGTTTGTTAATATTTCTTGCTCAAATAATCAGCTAAAAGAATAATATTTTAAAATTTGCACTGGTTACCTTATCTCAAAACCATGAACTAGGGGCTGGAGGAATGGCTCAGAGGTTAAAGCACTTGCCTAACGAGTGCTACATCAAGTGTTAAGTACCCAAGTTCGCATCCCCAGCACCACACAAGCTGGGCATGGTGGCACACACCTGCAATCCCAGCAATCTGGGAGGCTGAGACAGGGGGATTGCCATGAGTTCATGGCCACTCTGGCCATAGTGAGTTTAGGACCAGCCTGGGCCACAGAGCAAGACCCTGTCTAAAAAAAAAAAAAAAAACCATGAACCAGAATAGAAAGATAGAGAGCACACAACAGAGTGACAATATCAAATGTCCACAGTGAGAAAGGCAAAGTCTGGTTTTCCAGGACAGAAAAGTGGTTATGAATGCCACTGTTTTGGATAAAATGGAATTACAATACTGCAAAGACAGGCAACAATTTCCACACACACTAAGACAATATATTTACTTATATTGTAAGATACCTAATTATTCAATATCTTAACTATAAAATGTAATAACATTAAGTTTCACTTTTACCGTAGATTAATACTATTATGGCTTGATTCTGGAATGTTCCCATACATGAGCCTCATGTATTTGGATATTATGGACTTCATGTAGTTAAAGGTGGGGCCTGGTCAGAAGTTACACAACACAAGTGCCTGACCTGGAAGGGGTGGATCACAGGGACATGACCTGGAGGTATATACACTAGCTCCATCCTTCCTTGCAAACTTGTCTTCCTATCTGCCATGCCATGAACAGATTTTCCTCCTGTGGGCCTCTGCTATATGCTTCCACCGTTGCCAGCTGCCCACAAGTAGATTAAGATCTTCTGAAACTGTGAGTTAAACTAAATTTTTCCTCCCTTAAGTTGTGAATGTTGAGTTATGTGTTCCAACAACAAAAGTAACTAAAACAAATAGATAATCCAAAAAAAAAGAAGACTGATGACAACAACCCTGCCAATTGTATACCTGTTCTGTGCTAAGTGATCCAGTTGATGGCTGTTGCACGTAATTCACTTAAATCTCACACCACTCTGTCAGATACATCCTGTTGTCCCCTTCTTATGGATAAGGACCTCAAAGCTCCATAGATTTGGAATTTCCTTGAAAAATATGACACTGCAATCAATTCCAAAATCTGAATTCCAAAGACAGTATCTGAGCCTTGACACTTCACTGACTCCCACTAATTAGAACTCTTAGCATTAATAGTTACCCAGCATTCTTCAAAAAGTTATAAAATTCATAAATTATGAATAACAAAGAGAATGAAAAGAAATCCACTTTCCTTGATTTATAGATTAGTTGTAAATTAAATGTTGTTGAACTGTTTTTTAGAAAATCAAAGTACCTACTTGAAAGAAGACAAAAAGGCCAGGACAAAAAGTAAAAAGAAAGAAATTAATTGAATTATCAGATATGCGATGAGGGTTTAAATATGTCACTCATAGCTGGGGGTGAGCTCATCAAGACAGTGCTTGCTCAGTGTGCATGAGGCCCTAACTTTGATCCTCTGAATGATCCCCAAAACCGTAAAAAGAAACAAGGAAAAAATATGCTCCCACAAACGTTCATATGTTCAGTGGAAGTGATCAAATTCTGAGGTAGAGCCTACCAGGAAGTCATTAGGTCACTGGAGGCCCTGTCCCAGGAAGAGATTGTGAGACCCTAATCCTGTTCTGGTTTTGTATTTTTCCAACATAATCTATCTCCCATACGAGCTCCCAACATGGCCATTCACATTGAGGAAGCACAGTAAAAAGAGGCCCACACCAGAGCTTGTACTAGGCTCTGTGGACTTCAAGCATTTAAAACCTTTGATCTAGATAAACTTCTTTTCTTATAAAGTTCACCTACTTAATTAATAATGGCATATCTCATTATAAAAGAAAAACAGACTAATAGGTCAGTCCAGAGAAGCTAAATTACTGGTGACGATGATGATGACGATGATGATGTTCCAAGCATGCGTGAGCACAACTCCTACGTCAGCTGCTGCTAAGTACTCTGCACTTATAAGTTCTTTAATAATATAACTCAAGATCAGTAATAAATGCATCTCCTGGCTTTGTACAGAGATTGTTCCCAGAAACCAAAGCAGAGCAGGAGGCTGGGAGCCAGGGCTTCATGGGCTGTTTGGCAGAGGCCAAGGCAGAATTAACAAGTACAAAGAGGTGCAGGCAGAACTTACCTACACGAACCTGATGCTAAGGCTGGGAAAGGAGAAATAAACAAGACACAGAAGGAGGTAGAGATGACACTACCCAGACCACTTCAACACACGCTGTAAAGCCCATGATCAACACAAGCACAGTGCCACTAGAAAACAGGACACGTGCTTGATGAGCACCCCACCAAGTGCCAACATCCACCAGCAATCCATACCCACAACCCGTCCTGGAAGCTAGGCCTCCAGCCAGTCACGCCATCCCAGCCAAGGCTAGTGCTTCCCAAATTACAGATCCACAAGCAAACCAATAAGATACTCATGGGTTTAAACTACAAATTTCTGGGTAATTTGTTTCTCAATAATACATAACCAAACAATGGTCAATGAACACCAGGAACCAAATGATCTTCCACTCATCAATGGGGTATGGGGCAGCAGCATCCCTGTAAATAATCCAAAAGCTCCTCAATGACTCTAGGATGAAATGACACAGGTGGCTACGCCAAGCCAAGCTCCTGTCATCCAGCCTCAGTCTACCCTCCGATGGCATCTATTCCGCAGCTCCGACTTCCGGTCAAGATGGCGGTTGAGTAACAGAGCTGTACAAGGTCTCCTCATCGACCCACTTAAAAAGTCAAGAATGTAATTAGAAAATGTGTGTTCAATGTAGCTAGGAAAGAGAGGAGCATCCCCAACAACTGAAAGGGGGCCAAGGGAAGGTCAGAAATTCTGAAGGACCATCAAAAACAGAGGGGAAAAAAAAAATACTAGCAGCCCAGGAAGCCTCCAGAGGAAAGCTCGCATGGGCACGTAACATCTGACACAGTTGGGAGAGGACCCATTCACAAAGGCGATGCTGTCATGGCTCTAGTTAGCAGGTAAGAAAACTTAGGCTGAGAGAGTTTAAGATCCTGCCCCAAATCAGCCGAAGTAACAAAGCATGCCCAGGTCTGCCTGCCTCCAAGAGTGCTACCCTTTTTCTTTGACCACGATTATGACCTATTTATAACCCACAGTTCACCACAAATTATAAAGCAGTGTGGGCTGTTTTCCAACTGAAGTTAATTTAAACTAATTTACTTTTTGAAGACGTATAATGAGAATCCACAGTTACAGATAATTTAGATGAAAGCTGTTCTCGTGACCTACTAAAACTAAAGAGACAGCACGTGGTTTAGAATAAATGCGATTCTCGAGAATGCAATCTAGATAATCACTGAATTATTATAATCATTCTGGGGCATGTTTTTATCTTTGATTTTTTTTTCTATCCACCGAGACTGTGGTCGTATAATAATAACACAAGTTTAGAGGACTCTGATCTCTGGTTGCTTAGCAACCTATGGCTTTGAAGAGAATGAGAAATAAAGGGTCTATGGCAAAATCACCGCTGTTCACAATTGAAGAGTTACTTTATAAGTTTTAGAATTATAAAACTGTTCTTTTTTAAGCACACATATGCAAATGAACACTTCACTGGGTCAGCTCATGTTTATTTCCACCGCACCCTGCATTTGAAGTTGGAGACAATCACTAAACAAATGACACAAATTTACTAATTTGAACTGAAATGTGATGAAACCCGAGTTCCACAAAGGCAGTGTGTCATTGCTCCTTTCACAGCAGAGCTCACACTGTTGTCAGGGAAACTATGCAAAAACAATATATATAAATTACAAAGGCAGTGACCACCCATTGAGAATTACCTGTTGTTACACCATCTTATTGCCAGAGAGGAATAGGGAGAGAAACCGGCTTGCGGAGAACCCAGCAAGTAACAGGTTCCACAAGGTGCATTCTTCCATTTACTTTGGTGCTTGCACAGGACAAAGTAAGTTTCACATTCCTCCTTCAATCATTTGTCATTCAGCAGAGGTTCACTGAGCAACTACAGATGGCAGGCACCATGCAGGTACAGAGTGAACACCTGGGGACTCAGCAGATCTGGTGACCATCTTTGTGGTCTCAGATGCAAGAAAGTAAATAAATACATAGTAAGTTAAGCAAGAATTTGGAAAGAGAGAAGCAGGAGGCCAAGATCAGTAGAAGGTAGAGGAGGGGTCTCCTCACTTATCAGCCAAGAAGTGATAGGCATCTAACAAATACCTGAAAGATGAGGGCAGCCAGCCAGGGCAAAGCCAAGAAAAGAGGAAGCTTTCTGGGGGGAAAGGCCCTATTTTGGCACTCCTCTCAGCATAGACAGACACAGTAAGTGGGGGGAAAGGGAGTCTGGCTAAGGAGATGGACCTGGGTTCTCGTGAATTACTAACTACTCAATAAGTGCTAGAACCTCAACATTCTGTAGGGTTTTGTTTTGCTTTCTTAAGAATTGAACCCAAGACCTCGTGCATGCTAGACAAGCACTTACCCTCAGCCCCTCAAAGTCACACTTAATCAGAAAACTACACCTCTGATTTCACTCCACACAGAATGGAGGGCCCCTGCCATGATATGTTGCCAATCCCTCCACACCACCTTACCACCTCCTGGGCAGCCTCGGCCCTGGGTAAATCCTGAGTCAGCTCTTGGCATCCTTACTATGCTTGCACTTGTTATAGGGAGGTGGGTCCCAGGAGATTGGTACCAATTGGCCTTCCGAATGGTCCAGTTTGACTGGCCTGCAGGCAGGAGCAGGCAGCAGGTCCAGACATCCAGGAACCAGCAGGAAGACCCTCAGAACACCAGGTGCTCTCACCTTACCCTGACCCTTAGCCATCCTCTGGTCTCCCTCTGATCCATCGACCCAGGAACCTCTCACAGGCTCCCTCTCTAGCCCCTTCTCCAGGGCTTGAGATGCTCCTACTGAGCCTACCTTTACTGAATAAGAAATAAGTTCCTGGAGATGGAGTTATCTTCATTGATGACTAAATACCATGTTCCTGTCCTGACAGTCCAGCTACAAGCCATCTTGTCCTTAAAATCTTAAAACAGACAAAGTGACTTTAACTATGAAAATTCCTGCCATAGTAACATGACAGGGAAAAAGAGTCTCCTGAGGCCTTTATCACCAATTCCCTTCCAGTATCAGTATAATGTCTACAGATGCACTGCAAGCAAAGCCAAAACCTTTAAATAGCTTTAAGGCAGAGTTTGGTTGTTTTTAATGCCATTTGATGAAAGCACAGAGGGGATTCCTTTCCAATTTTATTTTATGTATTTTAACATCACTGTAACCATAGCACTGGTTCAATTTCTTGTCTTTTACTTTTTCTTCTCAAAAGTGCAAAATTATCCTGAGAAACATCTTTACATGGGCCATTTGGAATTCTATCCAAAACTATGTTTTTATTTAAACAGCTTCCTGTTAGGTTGACATTCAGGGGCCCTCCCACCAGGGACTGCTATAAAAAATGTGACGACGACCTCAATCTATAAAAACTTTGTTCAAATTTCCAACTACTTTCTTAGGGCAACCTCCTAAGAGGAATAGTATGGAATCAAAAGGCCTTAAATATCTTGATCCATATTGTCTGGTTGCTTTCCAGAAAAAAAGTGAACCTTTTTTCATATCCAATACTGATATAAATGCCCATTCTATTTCAAGGGTATATTTTAATGAAATTTGAAATTACTTTAATCTGTCACAACATTTTAATATCAGCAGCTGCCAAATATAATCACAGAGACTAATAGAGTAATTTCACAAAATATTTATATATCTGGCACTGCTCTGGACCATAATGATCTCCAGATGGATTCTCAGTCAACTTTAACTGCCATCATTTCGTTCCTTTCTTTCTGTCCTCTTAGTCTGGCTGGTTATTAAAATCATGCATGCATTTGGGGAGTTTTAGCTGTGAGGCAGAATCTATGCCAATCCTCTGCCAATGCAAACCCACATCAGCAGACACACTGGTTGGAAACCTTTTACCTGTCCTTAAGCCATCTTGAATAACACTTATCTCTAAAATAATTCACTAGAACAGTACAATCTGAGTGTTGAGAGTACCTCCCATGACAAGACACAGGAAATGGATCTTTCTAAAAAGGACTGGCCCTGCCTCATAGTCATGGTCACAACCATAACACCTTGAAACCTACCTTTGTTACTTTTTCATTGCTGCAACACAGTACCCAACACCAACAACTTAAGAGAGGAAAGCTTTATTTTAGCTCACAATTTTATAAGATCTCTGTCCACTCATGGACAGCAGCAATAGTGGAAGCACATAGCAGAGCCCAGCTGGAGAGGAGCTATTCACAGCATGGCAGACAGGAAGCCAAGAGAGTGAGAAAGGGCAGAGCTAGCATATATCCTTCCGGGTCATGCTTCAGTGACCCACTCCTTCCAGTCAAGCCCCAGGGATCTGCTTCTTCCTTCCAGGCATCCCCTCTTAACAGCACAGGGATTCCATGAATATTCCTCAACATCCAAATACATGAGACTTTTGGAGGATATTCTACATCTAAACCATAACAAAACCCAAACTTTCCTCAAGCAACTCATGGATGTCTGCATGGGCACTCGAGCCTACCTACCCAGACTTCTCTGAAGCAATCAAAAGATAGGCCCATGGCATTCACACAAGTTTGAGTTTCTGTAATCTCAGCCATACAAGCCAAGACACACTCTTCCCATTTAATTTTAGATAAAAAGGAAGAGCAATTTCCCCCACATCCATTTGAAGGCTAGGACTTAGCACAATGTGGGGTGTTGTACCAACTGGAACCAATGAGGGACACACCCTCCAGCATGCTCCAACTGGATACATCCTCTGGGAATGATCCGTGGGTTCCTGGGATCCTACGTCTGTAGTTTGTGGGAGATGGTAGACTTGATTCTCTTCCGGACCTCAAAGCTCTAGCAGCAATCCTTACACTATTGACCTTTAATACTATGTAAGAGTATTTTAATGTACAAGACCAATTCCTGGGAGATACAAGAAAATGTGTATCATCAAAGCACACATTTAAAGTGAATTCCAAAATCTAAATTTAATGAAGGTACCTTCAGCTTATGATACCTGCAGTCCTGGTGTTCTATCCCACTTGTCCCTCCTGTCCTTGGCCCTGGGTTGATGGTGTCTTTTCTCATGAGGAAAGTTAGTTAATTACCATTTTTATTCTACCAAAACCATTAAGCAAGTGGTTTTGGTAGAGCCACGACTCCTTAATGATGCAAAAGTCTAGACATATGCCTTCCTGTTAAATCTACTTAAATATATGTAAACTTTAAAACCATTTAAAAATGTGTTTCTGCACACAATTTATTTTAGCCTAAAAGTACACCAAAAGAAAAGAAGCAAGATGAGAAAATCCACACCAGCACAGTAGAAAGCACTGGAGATGTAGCTTGGCAGGATGTCAAGGCAGAAAAAAATACACTGGACCCGTTGAACTCAGATTGGATCAAGAGGAAATACCACCACCTACCAGTGTGAAAATCTCTTGGCACTCCCTACATTCAACAAGCATATAGACATGCATGCATATTATATTGCCTCTAATCAGGGCATACTGGGAAGCAGGGAGTGAAAGACACCATCAATGGTCCCATCTGGCTCCATGGAAAGAACTTCAGCAAGAATTCACAAGAATTCACAAGAATTCATCACAAGAATTGCAGAATTCAAAACAAGCTCAGGAAGCCTGGAATCCAGACTTTCAGCATGTAGATGATGCAACTAAGTACTAGAAAGATTAGATGGCTCATTCAAGTTTCTGCTTTAAAATGTAACAGATCCTAGCCTCTGGGTCCCTTATCTAGAACTGTCAAGTTCATCACTTTCTAGTTTAGCTGGGAACACCTGAATTTTTTTGTTCTTCCTCTCAAGTGCAGGATTCCTAAATTCAAAAACTTTGGCAAGTACAGTTCGAGTAATCATACTTAATAGGCTTCGATTAGTTCCCTTCAGTGGACCATAGTAGTTCTGGAATGTCCACAAGCAAGTCTTTCAAATGAGCAGTCCCAAGTGTAAAGTTGTTTCTCCACTTTCAGATATCAACTAAGTAATCAGCCTGTTATCCAACTAACTCGAGTAATTTCCCCAAAGAAAGATACACAGGGCAAGAATGTGTCTTTAATTAGGCAGTTGCCAAATTCTAAAGAAAAGAACACAAAGAGGAAATTGCCAGACAAAATCCAAATACTGATCTGATCCAGGCAACATAAGAAACACCTGGCTTCCTCTGTAGCAAAAAAGAAAAAAGAAAAAGAAAAAGAAAAGAAAAGAAAACCTGAAGCACGGAACACATTAAACTGATAGATTCAATCTCGGGTCTTGAGGGAGATAATTAAAAGTCATATATGTCCTAGAAAAATGCCTCATTTGTACCATAAAATTGGCCTTTATGACATATCTTAATTCACCAACTGGGGGCCAGAATTGCACTTATTAACAGGAATAGTGAGTCAAAATTCACAGACTTAGGACTTACTTTGAAGATAAGTGACCTTCCATCATAATGATTCTCGTTTCAATTCAGCACAGGGGTAACAGAGGCAACATGAAAACTCATCTTCATGAACCTATTTCAGTGACCTCCATATAGCTCAACGAGTAAAAAACAAATGTCCTTCCTAAGTTGCTTTTAGAAACTATATCCTTATCTGCCTTGCAGAAAATAAATCAGATGATTCTGCAAATATTTGATTGTACCTCTTCCCCCCTCACCAAATTCATGTTGAAATACTAACCCCCAGAGATGAGGTATCATGATGAGGACGTGGAAAAATAGGCAGTGAGGGTGGGGCCCTTAAGAATGGAATTAGTGCTCTCATAAAAGAAACCCCAAAGATTTCTCTTGACCTATTTCTACTATGTAAGAATATAACACAAAGTTGGCAATCTGCAATGAGGAAAAAGGCCCTTACTTTACAGTCTCTGGGCCTGTGAGGGAAATATTTATTTAATTTGGGAAATTCTCCCCAACAGAAGTGAAATGACTTCCATGACTTTTAGAGGACTTTATGTAAATCTATGGTTCAGATCTTAAATGTGCTCTATAGGCCCACATGCTAAAGGCTTAGTCATGAGCCAGTGGCACTGTTGGGAGGTGGTAGAACTTCTAGGAGGTGAGACCCAGTAGGAAAAAATTATCTCACTAAGGATTCATTCTTGAAGAGGACACTGGGCCCTGGGCCCCTCCCTCTCTTTGCTTCCCAGCCACCAATAGGGGGTGGTTTTGCTTGCTGCATCATGAACTCTCCATTAAGATGTCCTGCCAAAAAACAACAGAACCAATGAACCATAAACAGACACCTCTAAAATTGTAAAACAACATAAATCTTTCCCTTTAAATTGATTTTCTCAAGTATTTGGTACAGTAGTAGTTACCTAACTAACAATGAGTTACTGTTCTCGTGTCTTGCTTGCATTATCATCACCCTCACAACAACCAGAAAGGACATGCTTCATCAGGATCAATTGAGAGATGAGGGAAAGGAAGCTATGAGTGTTACATAACTTGACTGACTCCACAGCAACAAGGCTCAAAACCTCGGCTACGGTAAATGAAGTCAGATCTCTACTGGACTGATTAATAAGAAGACAAGACCAAAAGAGCTGCCAATTTGAACTTGATCATTTTTAACTGTAATTAAACCATACTTTTTACCTAGCTTTTTTTCTTGGATAAAAGCCAAACTAAGCTGTCAACCAAAAACAGGGTGTTTCCAGAAGAAAGGGGACATTTTTCTCATGTAAGAGCGAAAAAATAACACAAAAATGTGCTAGATAACCCAACACAAATACCCAAGGCCATTGGCCCTTGGTCACAGCTGCTCACTAGGATTGCATAGGGGACTTTTTTCTTTATATTCTGCTCAGACACCATGCCCAAAATTTCTGAACATAAAAGATTGTAGCAGAGCCATGCACTCATGTTCTCAAAGCTCACCTAGAGGCTCTAATATGTTGCCAGGGTGGAGAACTTTCCCCTTTTGACTATAAGAAAAATATGTCGTACTGATTGTGTCCGTTGATGGGATTATGTCAACTTGATGGAATTAGGACCCACACCTCCATTAGGATTAGGATTTGTCAACCACCCTAGACTGGGGATCGAGAACTTATCTGGATTAGAATGTGAGTCATTTGTGGGCTGGCCAATGAGAGAAGAGCACCCACCCATACGTGGGAGGGCCAACTGGAACTCCAACAGTATAGAAGGGAGGAAGAGGGACAATTGTTACAGCTCTTCCCCTGGGAAAGCTCTCGCCTTCATGATGGTCTACAGACACCGACTTGCTACACATCACAGATCGTCAGCACAGATTCGCTCCAGTCTCGACTTGTGCCTCTCTGTTTGTTGCTGCTCTTCAGTCGCAGATCGTCAGGCTTCCGTATTCACCTGAGATCTACAGCAGACTCTCACCTCACCAGCTGTTCTGCACTCCCGGACGGGAGATCTACTTCATGGCTGAGCAGCCATCTTGGACCACCTCTATCCTTGGATTTGTAAGCCTTCCTAATAGGCCTTTTTGTGATAAAAATCTATAAATTCTGTCTTTTGAAAGAACCCTAACTAATATACTGATGTCTCAAGAATGACAGAATTTTTGCTGTTCTGAATCATTTTGGACAAGTCATTTGACCTCCCCATTGCCTGCTTTCCCATCTACCTAATAGAACAACGTGCAGGCAACGCATCTAATTCATCCTGGTGTGCCCAGTGGCAGGACCCAGATGGAATGGGCATTTGATAAAATGTTTATTGTTCAATTCACTGAATCCCTGACTTGAGTGCATCCAATCCCCCTTCCAGCTCCATCATTCTGCGACTACTGGTTTATCCATTCAACAAACCCTAATATTGTTTTTTGCTCTGTGTAGGTGCTTGTCCAAGAGCTTGGACCATACCACAGAAAAAAAACAAAGATCCCTGTTGACATGGATCTTACTTTCCCACAGAAAAGATGAGCTGTAAACAAAGGACTCAATGAAAGAATATATTATGAAGTATGTGAGAAGTGATGGTGTTATGGGAAGACAGCACAGTCATAAGATGATACTCTTTTCTCATGTGTACAGATGTTTGTAAATCTTGGAGCTGCTACTTTATGTTTGACTGCAATGTTTGCTTATTGCATTGCAATGTTAAACTTTATAGTAAGGTAGTGCTTACTTTTATCATTGCCCACTCATCAGGAATAAATGCACTGCACTAGATTCTGAATCTGTAAAGTCATGTGACTTTTATTTAACATCAATTTTGGCCTTTTTTTCTATAAAGTTGAACCTGGTTAGTCAACCAATTATCCTTCTGAAAACTACAAAAAATAAAACTAGACAAATATTGTTTCAAATGCCCTACAGGACATCTAACATTTGGCAAAGCTTTTCCTTCAGGGATCTCTGAAGTTTTCAGAAGAAGATGTCAAGTAAATGAGAAACTGAGAAGACAGGATGGCAGATTCACTGAGCAAGGAGGGGAAAAAATTAAAATTCAGAGCCTTGAGGGGTAAATCCCTCCAATTTGGGGTTGAGATCCCAAAGGGAACACCCTACAATTAAGAATAAACCAGAGTAGAAATAAGCCCAATTGTATCATTAAATAAATACAAAGAACCCATATCTTCCCACTAAAAGATCATTGGGTGTGGTGGCATACACCTATAATTCCAACTCCTCATAAGACTAGGCAGGAGGATTGCAAATTCAAGGCCAGCCTAGGCAATCAAGCAGAATCTGTCTCAAAATTAAAAATAAAACAAGGCTAGAAATTTAAGGCTAGAAGGGAAATTTAATAGTAGAGCATGTCACCTAGCATGAACAAGACCCTAGATTCAATGTCCAGTACCACCACAAAAAGAAAAAAGATCAAACTGTACAAAATACAAAACTCAACTGTATGCTACTTAGAAGAGCCATACTTTAAACATGAGAGTACAGAGTTAGAAATGAAATTCAGTAGTAGAACACTTGCCCAGTGTGTATGAAGACCTGAGTTTTATTCCCGGCACTAGAGGTGGAGAAAGAGAAGAAGAAAAAGAAATAGAGGAAGATGAGGAAGAAGGAGAAAGAAGAAGTAGAGGAGAGAAAAGAGAAGAAGGAAGAAGAAGAGAATACAGAAAGACAAAAAGTAAACTAATTGGTTTAAAAGACATATTGTAAAAACTCTAACTGAAAGAAAACTGATACATTTGTATTAACGTTAGAAAAAGTAAATTTTAAGATTAAAAAACATAATTAGAGCTACAGAAAAATTCAATTGACTAGGAAAATATAACAATTATAAACTTGTAAACAAAAAAGCAAAGTTTTACAAAACAAAATAAGTATATAAATGTATAATAAAAATATTGAAATCAAACATAGTATGTTATCAAATAATAGTGGACTCATACAAAAATCAATTACAGTAGGAAAATCTTAAAAATCAATCAAACTTAAATAATCAACTCAAAATTATCTATGAAAGAAATGACAGGGGCTGAAGGAATGACACAGCAGTTAAAGCACTTGCCTAGCAAGCACAAAGCCCTGGGTTTGATTCCACAGCACCACATAAGCTGGGCATGGTGGCACACACATGTAATTCTAGCCCTTGGAGTCTGAGACTGTCTTGAGTTGAGGCCAGTCAAGGCTTCATAGTAAGCTTGGGACCAGCCTGGACTGCAGAGTGAGAACATGCCCCACCCCCTAAAATGAAAGACAGAAATAAAGAGAAAAGAGAAGAAACAAATGACGAAGAAAAGTAGAAAAAATAAAATAGATAACAATAAAGACGCTACGTGTTAAAATTTACATGATACAGCTATAGTCAAAATTACCTTCAATACATGATAGAATTTTTAAAAATAAATAATACTTGAGGCAATCATTTAAAAATTTTAGCACATCAAATTAAACCCCATTTAAGTTGAAAACTAAAACAATAAAGACAGGAACCAAACTTAATGAAGTAGGGAAAAAAAAAAGAAATAAGCTCTATAAAACTAAAATGGAGCCATTACTACAGATACTACAGAGCCTTTAAAACTCATAAGATGGTACAAGCACTATGGAAACTAGCATGAAGATTCCTCCAAATGCTGACAACAAGCAAAGTGTGAGCCTGGAGCTATCTGGAGTCATCATCTGGAACCCAAGAAGGAGACCGATACAGTGTTGACAAATGATGAGACCAGCCTTAGAGATAAGAATTAAGCCCCCACACACTGCTATGCTTACACTTTTAAGTCCCTTAACCTACAGCTTCACTTTCTTGTTCAAGCTATTTGAGTTGGGTTTTCCGTTGCCCACAACCCAAAGAATTGTAATCCATACAATGTGGAAGATCTTGATCTATAGTCTTCACTTTTTCTTATCAGATAAGATGAGAAAATTATAGGTGACCTGATCATTAAAAGCCACACAGGAGGACAGAATACATTTATATTTAAGACATGACAGGCCTAGTTAGTAAAAAGCCAGGCCACAGGCCTATAATCAAAGAACTTTGGGAGGCAGAGACAGGAGGATTGCAAATTTGAGCCCAACCTACGCAACTTAGTGACACCTTGTCTTAAAAAGTAATGATGGACTGGGGATGAAGCCCCGTGTGAAGGTCTTGGTTTGATCCCAGTGCCCAAAATAAATAAATAAGTAAATTTAAGCACATCATTGTATTTATGGTCTACTCATACTCACGCAGACACAATATTCATCTTAAAAATTGGTACTTACAGTGGATTTCAAATATAGTAAATCAAATCACTGAACCTTATGTCATAACTCATTATGCAAATCAATTAACTTTTTTTAAACTCAGTTCATCTTTACAGATTTTTATATAGGTTAAAATAAAAAATCAGTTTTAACACAGTTATTTCTGAAAGCTTTGGGCAAAAGCATTAAGCCATGCAGAACAAAAAATGCTTTTGTCTAAATGAAAGTGGTCTTATGCGTTTCTCTTAGAACAATGGCCTGTCCATCTAAAGTACTGTAGTTGCTAAAACATAAAATGAAGCAACAAATACAGTTAATATGCCACCATTTTAATGTATTTTTCAGTCTTCAACTAAAAGGAGCAGATTTAAGAACCATGCCTATCTCATATAAGGAATGTTTCTTGTGTTAGGGGATGAGCAGAGCAGACAGATGTGATTATATGAGGAAAGGTCTACTTTTATAGACCACAGACCCCAAACTCAACCCACCTGTCATTTGACTGTGCAAGCCACCAAGACCCTCTATCCATTTCAGTCTCCTCCTCTCTCAAATAGAGGAAGTGTCCCCTCCAAGGAAACTGAAAGATTAAACATGTAATGTCAGGGAAGAAAGCTTGCATGTAGCCATTCATGTAGAGAACTCAGCATTTAACTTGAAGCTGTGTGTCCTTAAGAATATGGATATTATAAATTTCCACACATGCCTACCCTTCACTGACTGTCTGCAGAGTTTAGAGTATCTGGACTTAAACACTTCAGTGAAAAGAAAGAACCCTGGATGAGGAGTCAGCAAATACTCATTCTGGCTCTGACATTCATTTTTTTGGCTTTCATTTTCTTCTGCAAAATTGGTGAACTGGCCAACACAAATTCCTGGATCCCTCCTAGTTCTAAAAAAAAAAAATCTATGAACCATGTTGCCTTTGTAATTAGTATTTAGAAGTTGCCAGTGGAAGAGTCAGATCCCTAGATGATTAACCTTGCGTTAGAAAACAAAGATCCTCATCTGTTCCCCTCTCCCAGCATTCCATCAAGCCATTTGTCTTAGAGTCAGACCATGCATAGGCCTAGGAAAATTCAAGTTGTGGAAATAGATGGAAGGATAGGAAGCAGAGGTCCACACTGACAAAGATGTGAGGATACCATTATCATGTGAGATGCTCCGGGGCTCAAATCTTCCAGTTTCCAGAACAACCAGCTCCATGGCTTATGGTAAGCTTCTTTGGGAGATGGTTCTGTGCATGTGGAGTCAAACAAAGTCTATAAAACACCCTGTTCACACTCCTTTCTAGTCCTCATCTAGCCCAAATCCCCATCCCTGAGGACATTAACAAGGGTCCATGAGTAAAAACCAAGTAGCCTGGCAGTGGTTGCTAAGCAACAGTCCTCTACTCTAGCTTTCACTCATCAGTAAGAACAAGGTGTCCCAGCCCCCAGCTCACTCAAATTTCTCATTTACACCGAGCTCATTAAACAGGGGCTACATAAGTGCTCTCCATCAACCCACATGAGCTAGTTCCTTAACAAACTAGTTAGCTGGGATGGTATTACAACCCACAGTGATCACTGGGGAGGCTCTGTTTCTCTGCACAATATATTCAGTAATACACCTGGTGAATGCCATGGCCTAGGGAAAGGTACGATACAGACATTCTGAACATCACCCAACCAGTATCAAAGACCTTTCTCCAGCCTATGCAGATGCTTATGATCTAGGTGGCCTTGCACATTCCCCCCCCCCCAACTTTCCAGCCTTAATTTCCTCTTCAGTGAAATAAGGCAACTGGACCAATGACAGCTAGAGCCACTCTTCGTGGTGTCTCAAGTGTCCCTGTCAAGATCTTTTTTCTCCAAGAGGAACTCAACAGACCTCAGGAACTAGAACTAGGCACAGCTTCTTGGTAAAGAGAGCAGTGCTCAGGGCCTGCGGTGAGTTAATGGAGTTCTCCCCTGATCTGGTACGGGGCTTCCAGACACAGGGGCCTCACACAAAGGCCACAGAGTCAGCTGGCAGAACAACACTGGGCTGGGACTGTAGACTAGGTCTAGAATGGAGCTTCTTGGATATCGCGTGCCCAGGTGAGGACAGGAGCAAGAGGATGTCATTCTGGCATGTGAGTGGAGGCTGCCATCCAGGGAGGATTCTGACGCTCAGGTTGTATAAGCTAATATAGATGGAAAACCATGTGGCAATGCCTCAAAAAGCTAAAATTAGAATTATCACATGACTCATTCACTTAACTCCTAAGCATATACTAAAAGAACTGAAAATACAGACTCAGACAAATACTTACACAAGAATGTTCATAGCAACACCATATACAACACCCAAAGGTGGAAACAACTCAAGTGCTTGGCAACAAGTGAATGGATAAACAAAATGTGGTGTGCATGCACAAGGGAATATTATTTAGTTATAAAAAGAAATGAAGCACTGATACATAGTAAATCTCAAAAACATATGCTAAGAAGAAGATGCCAGACCCAAAAGGTCATATACTGTACTACTCCATTTACATAAATATTAATAGTGAATAAACCTATAGAGACAGAGTGCAGATGTGTCAATGCCAAAGACTAGGGGTAGGAAGAAATGGAGATTAATTCCTTAATAGGAAAAGTATTTCCTTCCCAGATGATAAGAATATTTTGGAACTGGACTGTGACTATACTAAATGCCACTAAATAGTTCATTTTTAAGTAGTTACTTTCATATTATTACCTCAACAAAAATATTTTAAAATAATACAGATTCTAGGGATATGGTAGATATAAAAGGCCACAGGTGATTCCAAGAAACCCCAGGGCAAATTTCAGGCATTTTTACTGTCCGTGGACTACAATGCAGACACCATCCGCTGTGGCTTTTCACTATGCAGTAAGTTTCTGATGCACTGTGGTAGGAACCCTAAGCACAGGACTTCAGAACTCTCTCTCAGATTTTCAGTTTCTGGATGGGGCTGGCATCAACAGGCACACTACCTTTTATTTGGAGGCTGTGGTGGTTAAGCTTAATTATGTCAACTTGATTGGCTTGGAAGACACCTTGGGGATTAGTAAGACATACTACTGGAAGTATCTGGGTGGTTCATGGCAATGTGACTTTGGGTACTATATAATATGGTTGCTGGCCCCTCCTTCTCTTGCTCTCCAGACCTACTACTCAACCATGATGAACTAAGCTCCACTACTCTTCCATGATAATATTTCTCCCTTTAAGTCTGCTTGCCATGGACTGAGTCTCCTGAAACCATGAACTGAATTAAACTTCCCCTTTAAGTTGTAGGTTTCAAGCATTGTGTTTCAGAATCAGAAAAGCTGCCTCATTCAGAGACCCTCAAAAGAAGCTGGACTACGGGTGATCCCTGACAAGAACAAAGAACTGCTCCTCTGGAAGAGAAACCCACTTTCAGCCAAGAAGGGAATCTCAAGGGATTCAGAGGAAAAGGGGAGGGAAAACTGAGGCAAGGAGATCAGGAAGTCATCCCTACACACTCACTGTCCTTTCCTGTTCTCCATCTCCTGGACAACACTTGTACGTCAATGATGTTCAGGAAACTGTATTTCCAAATGTATAGGAGAAAAGAAATGGTTTGCAGTATCCTCATGTGAAGTTCTAGATTAGAAATAAAGGCTCCCATCTTCCCCTAAATTCCTACCGGCTCCATTGGGGGGAAAAAACAGCAGCTTAAGATTAGCAAGACTCTGTCTCAAAATCTAAAAATTAAAAGTAAAAAACACTACCTCATCTTTGAATACAAAACACTTGTAATGTCGACTGAAAGTAAAAGCAAAGATGTTGTGGCTCAGATCTGGAGTGTTCCCCAAAAGCTTCATGTATCTATGGATACCATATATTGTGAGGAGGTAGAATCTGGTTGGAAGGGGCAGGTGCTTGGGGACTGACCTGGAGGGGTGTGTGCTAATTCTACCCTTCCTGCAGAATTTGGTTCTACTCTGCCATGTTGTGAGGATCTCTATCTCCAGACAATTGGCTCTGGCTCTGGCTCTGGTTCTGACTCCAGCTCCAGCTCTGGCCTCACCATGGGACTTTACCATTTTCCAGCTGCCCACCTGTGAGTGGTATGACCTGCTGAAACGGTGAGCTAAAATAAATCTTTCCTCCCTTAAGTTGTGGATGCCCATCATTATGTCTCAGTGATGAAAAAGTAACTAATATAAAAGATATTGCATAATATCGATTATTTTAAAAAGTTATCAGCATTATTTCTTAGTTTTCTAATATTAGAGTGAACATAAAATTGGTAGATATTAACAAAATATTTTCCCCTTAGGAAACAAAAAGATTGACTTACATTTCTGTCAGTATAGTTCCAAAATTCCCACCCAACCCCATATTACCCTCCCTTCTGAAAAGAAAAAAATAAAAATCCTAAATTTACTTTTCTCCAGCTGAGAGTTTATTCTGGGGCCTCATAGAAATGCTAATATTAGTTCTCATTTTTATGTCTTTCCCATTATTTCTCTCATTATAAGGCTTTTCTACAGAAATAAAAGAATTCCCTTTTGCACAACCAAAAAAAAATCTATGGCCAATTTTAAAGAGTGAAAATGAAAGCAGAGGGCCACATAAAACCCTGGACAGGATAAGTGAGGTTGTTCTCAAGGGGGAAAGAGCTAAATATACAATATGGAGATTAAAGCGTAGGGAGATTTGCATTTTGCTGAATATTAGGCCAAGCCTTTTCCTGCCCAAGCCTGGATGAAGAACGTATTTTAAAATTGGCCCATTACACCATGAAGGACTTTTAAGGAATACTCTATTACCCAATGATGCAATTAAAATTAACTTGATAATTTTAACAAAATCCTAAGGAACACATACCAATTATTAAATAAAAATGTACTGAGTGATTCCTCTTTTAAGAAAGAAAGAAGGACAGAAGGAAATGAATTAAAGAATCTTGTTCAAATGGCTACTGTGTTCATCTCAATAAAAATGAAAGATTAATTAAAATATTCAAATAACTTACATCAATCCTTCCTTTCACAGGCACAAAACAGGGCTGTAGCTATTAGTATGTTCTCAACCCTATCAGTATAAATCTTAGACAAAATGCAAACTCTTGGCTCAAATCAGACAATTCTTAGTGTACTATACAGCATAGCAATGGTATCGAATACATAATAGCTGTACCACATTGATGAGTTTTGCTAAATAAGAACCAAAAATCATAAACTTCCAAAAATCTAAACAATGAGCAGAAGCAAAATGAATATAAACACACATACATATGAAAAAGTGTTTATACAACACAAAGAATACGGTGCTAATTTCTTTCATGAACAAAGAGCTGTTACAGGACTGGAGGAATGGCTCAACACTAAGTACCCAAGTTCAGTTCCTTAGTACCACATAAACTGGGCATGGGGGTGCACACCTGTAATCCTAGCACTTAGGAGGCTGAGGCAGGAGGATTGCTGTGAGTCCAAGGCCAGCCTGGGCTCCATAGTGAGTTCAGGACCAGCTTAGGCCACAGTGTAAGAGCCTGTCTCAAAAAAAAGAGCTGTTACAAATCAATAAAAGAGGAGGAAAAAACTCAAAAGGAAATTAGGCAAAAGTAAGAGTAGGTAATTCATAAGAAATGTTTTCCCTTATTCATAATTTCAAAAATGCAAGAGAGTTGAAAGTGTAGTTTAGTGGTACAGCGTTTGCCTAACTACCATGCACAATCTCCAGCACCACAATATAAATGAATAAGGAAAGAAAAACAGTAAGATATGGTTTACCTGTTGGCTAACTCAGACATACAAAATAAAATTTGGCATACAAGTGTTGACAAAAATATAAGTGAACTTTATAGATGCATAGTATTCCATTGTGTATAAATACCACAATTTGTGTATCCATTGGTCTGTTGATGGGTATTTTGGTGACTTCCATATTTTAGCTATTGTTAGTTGTGCTGATATGAATATGGGTACACATATATCTCTGTTATGTGTTGTTTTGGCCTCTTTTGGATATATTCCCAGGAAGGGTGTCGCTGGATTGAAGGGGATATTTATTTCTAGTCTTTTGAGAGCTCTCCATACTGCTTTCTAAAGTGGTTTACGAATTTGCATTCCCATCAGCAGTGCAGAAGAGTTCCTTTCTCCCCACAGCATCACGCTTAGTGAAGTGAGTCAGAAGCAGAAAGTGAAACATCGAATGGTCTCTCTAATATGAGAGACCCAGATCACAACTCTTATGGAACTTAAAACGAAAAACAAAATGAAACATGGGGGTAGGGTGGGGAGGGAGAATGGAGTGGGTAGAGGCAGGGACAAAAGGAGAGTGGGAAACTCCTTGTCACCTTGACAAGATACGTAAGTGCACAAAATGCTCAACTTCATGGTAAACCTTAAATTTTTTTGCACTTATACATATCAATAAAATGGGGGGGGGGGGAAGGGAATATAAGTGAACGTGCTGTTAACAATCACAAAACTGCTGGGCATTTTTGGATGACACTTCAGTAGTGTGTATTAGAATGTGTGTATGCATGTATGCATGTGTGTGTGTGTATTTAATGCAGCATCACTACAACAAAAAATTACGAACAAGGTGCTTCGGTAATGACACAAACACAAATGTTCACACAATAAAAGGCTGAGGAGGTGGCTCAGTGGTAAAAAATGCGCTTAACACATAGAAGGCTCTGAGTTTAGTCCCTAGCTCTCTCCTGGGGAACGTGCAACAGGGACTACTCAACCAGCCGAAAGAACGAACCAGGCCCAGTGGCACAGGCCTGCAATCCAAGCACCCTGTAAGGCTGAAGCAGAGGAGGGCAAATTCAAGCTCAGCATGTGAAACTTAGTAACTAAGTGGGACCTGCCTCAAAATCAAAATTAGAACATGGGCTGAGGATGCAGCTCAGTGAAGGCCCTGGCTAAACCTCCAGGACTCCAGAAAAAGAGAGAGCTGCTTTCTGTTATAAGACATAGTAAGATGTTCAAAATAAATTTCAGAACAATACAAGAATGATTTTGTTTTCACATAAAACACATGCAGACAAGCATTTAACATATACATTGGTATGTGCACTTATGTGTACAGAGAAAAAAAGGTAAATCAGAAGACCAAAATATGAAGAGTGACTTGTATGGAGGTACAAGATTAGCAGAAAAGGTGGAAACGGGTAAGATAATCTTACCAGCAAGCCTTTTCACAATGTTTTCACAGGTTTTTAATACTTTAGTAGTGATCCTAAAAGGGCTCATGAAGATGTAAAACTATGAGTTGTCTTCATATTTTAAAATTACCTTAAATTATCTGGCAAGAATGTAAAGTGCCATTGACTAGCCCTTCAAAAAACAAAACAAAATCCAGGAATTGGAGCAGGGATAAGTCAATCCTTTGGGTTCAAGTTGGTGGATTTAGTAAATTAAAATGCAGGATTCTTCATTAAACTTAAATTTTAGATAAGTGATGCGCATGCAATATCTGAAAGATATCAACACAATTTTTTCTAATCTAAAATTCAAACTTAAATGAGTATCCTGTATTTGATCTGGCAACATGATTTTAGGGCACTTCACAGTCCCAGACCCATTCCTGGTTTGTGCCTTAGTCCTCATGAACTGACCAGTTCCTTCTTCCTCCCTCCCAATATTATTTTATAGACAATGACTTCAATAATCACAGGAGATATATGAGTTGTTCCCCAGAAGAAAATTTACATATAAAACTGGGCATCCACTATGCCTGAAATCACCCATAGAGCCCAGGTTCAGAATCCTGGTTCTACTTCATGTAAATTCCACCTTGTTCTGGAATTCTTCTCAGTTCACTATAGTTCAGGAGAACTATGTTTCCCCAGCTGTCCCTACTACAATAGGCTAAAAAGCAAGTCCCAAAGGAACTAGAATCACCAGACAATCTGGTGATTTCCAGGCCTCACAAGCTCATTTCAGACTTCACCATAAGCTGCAGTAGTCTCGAGCCAATGTGGAGATATATATATATAGATATATCTATATAGATATATCTAGATATATCAGTTTGTGTTACTAGAGAGCCAATGTGTGCCAAAGGCTTTACAAGAGAATCTCTTACATCGTTCTAATCACCTTATTAATGAATGAGAAAACAGGCTTTAGGAAAACTAATGAGCTGGTAATAACTCCACAGGGATTCTCACTCATACTCAAAACTTTCTGGCTAGTATTTCTTTTCCCTCCTTCACACACCTCACTGGAAATAACTGTTACCACGGTGTCCAAACTTACTGACTAAGGAAGATATGAAGTGAAAAGTGAAGAGTTATCCAAGAAAACTTCAAGGATTTAAGGGATATAAAGAGAGGACTCTGCCCATCCTATGTCAGCCCCGGGAGTCAGCCCTGAAGTCTGAGTAAGAAAGGGTAGAAGCTTTTAGCTACGGCAAATAAATCAAAATGAAAAATAAACTCCACAGACAAACAGACTTCTTGAAATAGACTTCTTCTGTTAGCAAGGGCCACATAGTAAGTTCTCTTGGCTTTGCAGTCAGATTCATGGCTCGACTCTGTGACCAGGCATTTCAAAGTATGGAAGTGGCCATGCTCAGCACAACCTTAGGTACAGACAGCAACATCGGAAATCATATAATTTTCATGCATCACAAAATATTCTTATTCTTATTTTTTTTCAAACTGCTTAAAAATGTTAAAGCCATTCTTACCTAGGAGGGAAGAGTGGAAAATGTAGATTGTGTTTTGCCAACCCCTGATTTAAAGTATTTTTTCTAAAGAAAGTTTTATTAGAAATGTAAAAGCCAGTACTTCTGAAAAGAATTTTTTGGGAAAAAGAAGTATTTGCACTCTCTAGAACAGATGTGGTACTAGGGGAAGTTACTAAACAGGTGAAAAGGCCATGTGTCCTTTCCTCCTCCAAAGCATGCCCCTGACTACATAGAAGGGGCTGCTCAGGGGCCCAGAATCCTGCTAGTGCCCATAGGTGCACCCCACTGAGGCCAGCCATTTCCTCAGCAATGTTGATGGGGCTCCACCTATTGAAACCAAGGGAAAACTTGAATATACCCTTTTGATTTAACCTGTGTCACCTGCTCTTGCTTGCTTTCAATTAACTTTAAAAGTCAACAATTTGAGAGGTATACAGCATTTGTGTGAGGTGGGTCATGGTGGTAAAAGCTGGGGAGGTTTGAGAGCAGGCACAGACCACCCATCACATCCTAACCTGCAATCACCTTTGCCTGTGCCTCACCCTACTAATATCCCCATGTGCTCTCTTTGGAGAGGAGGATTTGAGACCTGCTCTCCCACCTCCGCACATGAATAAACTCTGTTTTGCAAAACTCATCTTTTCGGTCCCTGGTGTAGTATGTGGCGGGACTGGTAACATTAGTGGGTGCAGCCCCTGTGCTGGCACCTGTCTACCTAACTCAGCCTAGGACCAAGCTGCTTCTGTCTGAGGAGTGGGGGTTTCCTCTTGAAAATAGCGCTCTAAACAGCATATCATGATTACTGACTGACAGTTTAATGAGTTCAAATAGAAATGATCAGTGGCTCCAAAACACTCTAGAGACTGCCAGTGCATGCTGCATGTGCTCTGTTCTCTTACTTTTCTTTGCATCCACCTGGTGAAGGGACAGAGGAAGAATAACACAAGGAAATAGCTTCCATCGGTGTCTCCCAAGGGCCAGGCAGTGGGCCAGACACTTTTCTAAAACACAACCATCTTCACAGTTGGCCTCAGGATTCCATCTTCAGAGACAAGGAGACTGAGCTTCAGAGGAAAAAGTTACTCTTACGATATCTGGAGTCAGGGTCCAGCCCGGGGCTCACTCCTTCACCTCAGAGTCCACTTGGAGATGCAAAACCCATACTGTTCACCAAGGGAGTCCAGTGGACTGTGAAATTGGATACCCTACGAGTGAGGATGATCAAGAGCAGTGTGACTGTCCTTCTCTTCCACATGCTACATGCTGGCAGGCAGTGAGGAAAGCTGACAAGTCTAGCGGGGTCTTCTCAAACCTGTTGACACAGTAGGGCCACCTGGAGAGAACTGAAACTTACAAGTGCCCAGGTCTCACCTCAGACGAATGAAATCAAAACCTGGAAGATGAGGGAACAGTAGGACTCCAACACTCATGTTTGTTAAAGCATCTCGATGATTTCAAAAAGTAGGTAGAGTTGAACACAGGGTAGGTGAAGCAGGGGAGGGTGCACACAGACATCTGTCTATGAAACTTTGCCATGCTGTAGAATTTTTTGTTTGGCTGCCCTGGGCTTGACGGATCTGACCATGCTGCTTCCTGAGATGAAAAGGATATCTAAAAATACAGCGAGGCATTCTGCCTCCTGACTCAAACGCCCTTCAACTTGAGACTAGGTTTTCTCCTCATCGGATGTTGGTGAAGTGAGAGCATAAACAAAACTACCTCAGATGACACAATGTCACATGAGACGCTGAAACCAAGAAGCTAAAGACAGGACTGCACTTTTGTCAGGTGGCCAAACTGAGAGGGTGATGTTCTCTAAGGATGCACCAAGAATACTGTGCACAAAATGAGAAAATCTTGTATAAGAACCAAGAAAATCAACTGTATCCTTTTTGGACACCCTTGTGAGATAGGCATGGTGAAGCATGTCTATAATCTCAATAGTCAGGAGGCTGAGGCAGGATAATTGCCATGAGTTCAAGGCCAGCTTGTGCCACATAGTGAGTTGGGAACTAGCCTGGGCTACAGAGTAAGATCCTGCCTCCAAAAAAAAGTAACTTTGTTCTTTCATTACAAAGAAAAATGTTAAATCACTGAGGATTTTCTGAGAAGTCATTTATTTCAGAAGAAAAGAATATTTGTAAAAAA
The DNA here is from genome assembly GCA_004027205.1 of Ctenodactylus gundi. Classification (NCBI taxonomy): domain Eukaryota; kingdom Metazoa; phylum Chordata; class Mammalia; order Rodentia; family Ctenodactylidae; genus Ctenodactylus; species Ctenodactylus gundi. The sequence continues at coordinate 72,806 of PVKB01002752.1, read as the reverse complement.
AAAAAAAAAGTTAATGAAATTAATTTACTATTGTTTTAAAGTTATGTTGTAGTAAAATTTATCCTAGTAAACTAAAAATATGGAGTCTATTTATTGAAGGAAATACAGAACCTCAACAAATTGGCGTAACCATATTTTACATTAAGAACTTCTTTTCTAAGTAAACCTAGTATCTATGTATTTTACTTTTCCTAAAATATTTTAAAATTCATTTTAATGCATTTCTTTGTGCTTATAGGTGAAAAAATTATGATGTCCTCATTTGTGGTTCTATAATTTGTATAAGTAAGACAGGCTTTCTTAGCCCATTCTAGAGATCTGAACATTGTGATTCAGGGATTGTCAATGACTGCCTCAAGGTCTTAATAAGGTAATACAAAATCCTGCAAAAGAAGCAATGTCGATGTGTTAGTGTGTGTGTGTGTGTGTGTGTGTGTGTGTGTGTGTGTGTGTGTAAAGTTCAGTGGATAAGACTGATGCTATGGGGAAAAGTAATTTCTTTATTGTTGCTTGTGAGAAAAATCTTAAAAATGAGTTTGTCTACAGCAGAACCATTGTTTCAAGCTAACACATTTCATCGTAAGAGAAGATTACAGAATGAGCTTAATGAGGAAAATTAGCCGACAGAAAAAGCACCCACACACATCCCCTTTTTCCTCCAAGTGCAAAAATTAACAGTTTTATTATTTCAAAGTATAACATCCTTAGAGAACATGTACTGACAAAACAAACAGGTGTCTGACTGCTCGAATATTTGACAAAGAATCACTTCATTAGAATAAATAAGCTTCACAAACAAAATAGTGCAATTAAAGTAATCCCTATCTTTGATGGATAGCCTGGGTGAAGGAAGAGATTCTGTGCAATTCACAAGGAAAGAAAAACCAGCGGACCCTCCGCCAGCCCGAGACCTGTCTCCCCCGCTCAACTGATCCAGAGGAGCTACAGCAGCCTGGATTTCTTTGTTTGCTTTCTTGTACTCCAGACTGGTCCTGAATGCACCACGTAGCCCAGTCTGGCCTCGAACTCATGACAATCCTCCTGCCTCAGCTTCTCCAGTGCTGGTATTATAAAAGTGTGACACCTTGCCTAATACACAGCCTCAGTTTTTTAAAGTTGAAGTTTTTCAACGCTACCAGAAATATTTTACATTTCATGTATTTAGTGCCCGTGTGTGTTACCACGATACATCACCTTCAGCAAAGACCCAGAATATTAACAGCTCAAGGGCTGGAAGGGCAAGGAGACCAGTGGGGGATTCACATGGCCAGGGAGTGGGGATGCAGGGGCAGAGGACGTCCCGGTTTGAGGCACCCACCAGCACAAAAAGAGAGAGCACAGAGTAGGGGGAGTCTTCTATCAGCTTGCCTGAATGTGGGGGCCGAGGGGAAAACGGGAGGAGAGGATGAAGGACCCTCGACATCAAACACCAAGAAAACTAGAGTCTTTCTTCATGGCAATGATGAGCCAATGGAGACCCCAGGAGCGCTGACCACTGGTCACAGCAGCTTCGACAGGTGCAGCTCAACTTCCCTCCAACAGGGCCTGTAATTTCCAGGTCTGTGGGCTCCTGTCACTCGGGGATCCCACAGGCTCACTGAATATTGAGGAGACAGCCTCCATCCATGAAACCCCAGCTAGTGGTTCTTGGTTTGCTTACATTTCTTTATATCAAATTACTCGTCAAGGCCAGGTTCTCAAGGTCCCCTTGTTAGCAGCAGTCTTTGTTGTTGGAAAGATCACACTTTCAGAGTCTCTCTTCACAGGCAGCTAAACTGCCACTTCCAATGTGTCCCGTGAGCACGAGGTTCTACTGCAGGAGCCACACTGCAGCCCCCAACAGCTCACATCCATTCTCTATCTAAGGATGTGCAGTGTTCTGGCGTCCTGTTCTGTTTCGTTGTCTCTAAGTTACTTCCTTGAGATTGCCCATTTTGGTATTGTTTCCGCTTTGTTTCTGTTCCCTTGGAAAAAGAGTCTGGAATCCTACTGAGATCCCATGAAAAATTTAGCTGAATTCATGAGGAATCAATTTTTCATGGGCTCTGAGCCGCTCATAAGCCCCTAAGTTCTTCTGAGTAACTGAGTCCCCACCAGGTGCTAAATGTGCTAAGCTTCCCTGTTAGAATTCCAGCCCCTCAGGCTCTGCTGCTCAGACCTCAGAGCCCAGGGCCCTCTCTCCTCAGGTGGACAGCGGCCAACCCGAACCTCTTTCTAACTAGCCAGTTCTGCAACGTTTATATATTAGTTCATGGTTGCTCTGAATAAATCATTGCATATGCCAAGTCACTATTTAGGACAAATCAAAACATTTACGCCTCTCTGTTAGTCATTTTTTGGGAGCACCAAAGAGCTTTCTCTTTCCTGACCATTTCTTGTATCTAATTTTAGAGTCACTAAACACAAAACAAGCAAACAAAAACCCCTCAGGGTTATGGTTAAATTCCCAGCGTTGCATCTTTCTCCTACTCCCCCCATATGGGCTGCGCTCCTTCCTTCCCCCGCTCTGGACCCCCCCATCTCCCCTCCCACCCTCAGCTCAGGTCAACTATGTCTTACAAAGAAGTCAGGCAGATCAATATAACACCAGTTTGGTAGAAGCATTCCGGTAACTCGTGTCTGGGATAAATGAGTATGAATTTCTTCTCTGATTTTTTTTCCGTTCTTCTCGGTTGTGCAACAACAAGACTTTGTGCTAAGAAGACAATGGGTCCGCCGGCGTTTCCCCCAAAGAGCCATGGTGCCCGAAAGCTCTTCCCGGCAGTCCCATCGCACCGCTCACCACCATCACCTCCCACGAAGGCATCAAAGCTTGTTGAAAGCAGCTAACAAAGAGGAAGAACCCCACACTGGAAAGGTTAAGCTCAGGCTCAGAATTTGCTACGAAAGCAAATAGGTCCATAACAACAATTCTACCAAGTTGACGCTTTTCAACGCAAACTTGTGGGGAAAGGCAATCTTTCATTTTCCTTTTGAGAGAGTTCATTTGAGTAGTCTCAAAGTCATTCTTTGATCATGGTATCAAATTTGTAGTAAATTAACTCCTCCAGCATAAATGTAAGCGGAGAGGGAGGCATCTGACTACAAGTGCGTTCCACACTCACGTGGCTTCATCCGGTCCGTCCAGGTGCACTGGGTACTCATCCTTCACCTGGACCAGAGGCCTGGGCGCTTTCCACCTGCACACACGGCCCTACCGATTCCCTCACCGGAAAGGTGAATAGGTGGAACTGAGTGAAAGCCCCGCTTAGTATCTCTCTTGCCAGACTCTCCGGGAAATCCGCGTTCAAGGGCGGCTGCAGCCACCTCCTGTCCCTCAACGCCCGGGCGCATCCCGGAGCCCTCCCAGCGCCCTGCTCGCGCCCTCTGCCAGCCCCACGAGTGCGCCCGGAGGAGCGTCCAGCCCCGAGGGCGACGCTGCCAGCCCCAGGCGCTCCACCCCTCCTCGGATGCCTCCGACTGTCCAAAGGCCCGCGCTCAACTCAGGAAAGGCCGGCCGCAGATCCAGGGAGGGCAGCTGCCCCTGCCCTCTGGCTGCCTTGGCAGAGCCCGGAAGGGTGGAGGCAGGGAAGGAAGGAGCCCAGCCACCCGGCACGGGGCCCACCGTCACTCTCGTGTCACACCGAGCACCCTGGACACACTCGGGATCCAGAGAGACGGGGAGAGGGCTAGCCGGACACCTGACACCCCGTCGGGGTGCTCGCAGCCCGCTCCCAGACCGCCGGGAGCGGAGCCTGGCTCCGCCGGTCCAGAAGGGCGCGCCGCTCGGGGGCCTGCGTCCCCGCGGCTGAGGCGGCTGCCCGGCCCTGGAGCGGCGCGCCCCGAGAGTCCGAGTGGTCACTGGCCTGGTCCTAGGACGGGCACGGGGCGCGGCGCCGGCGGGGCGGCCTGGAGGTCTGTGCCCAGGCGGGCGAGAGGCCAGATCCAGCCCCTTCCCAAGTGGCAGCCCGCCCTCGCCTCCACTCACCTGGCAGTCGCCGCCCGAGACCCCGGCGGGACAGGCGCAGTCGTAGCCGGGCTCGTCGGCGGGGCGCGGGGTGCACACGCCCCCGTTCCGACAGGGCTGCGCGGCGCACGGTCCCGGGGCGGGCAGGGGCTCGGCGGGCAGCGGGCCGGCCAGGCAGCCGCCGCGGGGCCCGGCACCGAGCCACAGCTGCAGCAGGGCCAGCAGGGCGGGCAGCAGCGGCGCGCCGGGCGCAGGGGCGCGGCGGGGAGGCATGGCCGGCAGGGCGGGCGCCGGAGCGGAGCGGGACGCGGTGGCAGCGGCGGCGGCGCTGGCTGTGGTGATGGTGGCGGCGGCGGCGGCGGCGGCGGCGTCTGGAGCTGCTCCGCGGGGCCGGCGCCTCCTGCAGCGGCGGGATTCGCGTTTCCCAGGGCAACCGTGGGCGGGGCCGGGGGCGGGGCGGGGGCGGGGCGCCGGGGAGGGACGCGGGAGCGAGAGGCGCGCCGGAGTGAGGTCGCGCCCGCCGAGGCGGCCCGGACTCTCGGCCCTCGGGGCCCAGAGTCGCGGGCGCGTCCGAAAGACGCCGGTGAGCGCACGGTGGCGACGCGCGTCTGGGCGGGAGGCTGCGCGACGCTCCCGGCCGGAAAGAGGCTGGAGAGGTCCACGCAGGAGGAGGAGGGAGGGAGGACTTCGGGCTGCTCGCGGGAGCCACGCGCGGCCTCTTGGCGCAAAGCTCCGAGGCGCAGCGGGCACCGGCCTGACCGCCCTCTCCCGGGCGGCCCCTCCCCACACACGACGCCGGCCACGTGCCCTCCGGCCCCACGGCGCTCCCGCCCGGCCGCCACGCCCGGGAGCGACCGTGGGTTCGCGGCTGGCCGCGGCCCTCGCTCTGGGCGCCGACCCGCCGGGCTCCCCGCGCGAGGCCTGCGCGGAGCCCGATCCGGCCGCGCCCTCGGAGGTGTCCGCGCGGAGCGAACGAGGCGGGCCTCGCGGGGAGTGCCCGCCCCTGATGTTAAACACCGGAGGAAACGGAGGCCGACGGGCTGGATGGGAACCCAGTGGGTCACTTGACTCCCAGCCCAGAACGCTGGCAGAACAATTTGGAAGCGCAGGTTCGCAGAGGCTGTGCCAGCAGGGTTTACTCCCCGACTCGGCATGGAAGGACCGTTCCTGTGACCTACTTGGGCGAAGCGGGGAGGGTCGGCTGAGCGTCTGGCTTAGGCTGCTGCTGCGGGGACCGCCGGGGCGGCCTCACTCCAGAGACCAAGATGCAGCCCGCCTGGCCTCTGCCGCCCGCCCTTTCAGTCTGTACTTCTGTAGGCTCCACGTCCTTGTCACCTTGTTTTTAAGGTGACCACGTCGAAAAGAAAAGTGACTCCTTTGGATGAAGAGTCTGGGCACCTTTTTTTTTTTTTTTAGGAGACACAAAAATAGTTTGGCAGAAGCCGGGCAAATAAGCGCTAGAGAGTCCGCGTGATACTCAGATGAGCAGCCAGGGTTGCTGCAAGTCCTCCGGTGGAGACGGGACCTGTCCTGTTCAGACACGGAAGCGAAGGTCAGACGCTTTACTCTAGCACATACCTAAAATCCGTGTGGCTGCTACACAAAATCCCTGAAACCCAAAGGGATCTCTGTGCAGCCAGGGGAAGGAACTCATACCTCAAAGTGAACTGGAATAACTGTTCCATTTTCCTTCACAGCTGCTGTCTTTTATCCAAGAACCCTTTTTCTTAAAAATCTTAATTGTGTGCCACACCAGCGCCCTCTGCTGGCACCAGTGTCATTATTCGTGCTCTTGATCCCTGGACTCTCCTTTTTATTTCTAAAATTAACTTCTTGAGTCCTAAACTAATGGATTGTGCCACTCCCACCTTTCTGTCAAGACCTACACACAAATGAAGCAAAAACATGTTTAAGAAGAAAGACAAGTTGTGAAGTAATTCTAATAAATCACATTTCCAGGTACTCAATTTTGCCTAAGCAACCCTAGCCCCTTTGTGAATTTTGTAACACTTTGAAATAGAGGGAAATGAACAGTCAATTTATTATCTGGACACTGGTGTCTGGACTTTGCACATAATATCCATTTTAAAAGTGTATTCTTGGTCATTAAATTTTAAAAGGCATGTTATGAAAAAAAACATTTCATTTTTCTTGAGGCCAAAAAAGTAAATTACATCTTCCAGCTTATGGTGGATCCAAGTGGTTAGTTTGGAGCAACAGAACATGGCTTTATACACTACTCTGTGGCCCCCAGAACATCTGTGCACTAGGTACATGCAAGTGTATAATTACCCTTGTCATCTTCCAAGATGACAAAGGCTTTTCTCTGGTCTCGAATGTTTGATCTAGTTTTTGGCTGACAGTTTGCGACCGCTTGCAAGACCCACAAACACTCAACTGAAAGGTCCAGTTAACATATTACGTCTCCATATTAACAGAATTGGTGAAAATAATTGTCTCTGTGTTGAAAGAAAAGTAGAAATTTGATCATATGTGTCTTTTTTTTCATACTATCCCAAGCTTAAATGAAACCAAACCTCTGGTCTAACCCATTCGTCAGTCCATTGTATGCTGTTCTAACAGATTGCCACAGACACATATAAGAATCAGAAAAGTACTGATTCATAGTTGCAGAGGTTGGAAAGTCCAGTGACAAGTGCTAGCATCTGTCAAGGGACGTCTTGATGCACTGTCACTTGGTGTAAGAGGAGGCGAGAGAGTGCAAGGAAGAGGAGGCCTTTCATCATGGCATGAATTGCACCTGTGAGGGCAGAGTCTTCCTACTGAAATACCTTCTATGAAGTCCTGCCTCTTAATACTATTGTAGTGACAATTCAGTTCGGCATGATTCTGAAGGAGACATTCAAATCATAGCACTCATTTCACTTAAGAACTACCAGCCTCAGGGAGAGCAACTGCTCTTAGGATGAGGCTTTCCAACTCTGTGGCCTCTAGAGCAGCCTGTGGGCAGACCAGCCTGGGTGCACAGTGTGATAAGCTGCAAACCGAGAAACCTGTATTTAGAAGGAACTGCAAAGGTTACCTCATATGATCTCCCAGGATTTGAGTTAAGATCCAAACTAGACCTGATAGGGGATGATAATCACTTCAGATTACCTAGAATAGCACAGATACCACTTTCTCTCCAAGAGCATCTAGGTTTTACATAGCCGTTGGTCTCTAAACCTCTTTCTCTGCCCACAGAGACAGTTACCTATAGACACTGAAATCATTCCCACTGACTATTCCCACATTCAGTCAACATTTAGGGTACCAAGAACACCAGGGGGGAGTCAGAAATTGGCAAACACCGTGCACTAGATAGATGTCATGCTGAGTCTGATAATTAGTAGATACTCCCTATGCTACAACGTCAGGTGTAATATTTAATAGAACTCTCACATGAGACACTTAGAGACAGATACAAATATATAGATAAATATGTATGCATGTATGATGCATGCATCACATATAGTCAGCTCTGTAGTCATGGATCCTACATCCATGAGATCAGCTTTTTTTTAAGTGTTCCCTAGATGATACCATGTAACAATGATTTATGCAGTGTTTACACTGTACTTGATGTTGTAGGTAATATCTAGCAATCATTAAAGTATACAGAAAAGTATATGATGGTTTTATTTAAATACTGTACTACTGTATAGAAGGATCTTGAATATCCATAAATTTTGATATCCATGTTAGGGAGGGGGTAGGCCTAGATCTAATTTCTCACAGATACAAAACATCTACATATGTGTGATGTTTGTATCATATGTGTGTGTGTGTGTATACTATGTGGTATGTATGTGTGTTATGCATGGCATATATGTATTGCCATATGTGATAAAGCTGTGCATGGTAGTGCATTCTGTAATCCCAGCTATTCAGAAGGCTGTCATGACAATCACAAGTTTGAAGCCAGCCTGAGCAGCTTAGCAAGAGCCTGACTGAAAAATTAAAAATTAAAAGGGCTGAATATGTAGTTCAGTTTCCTATGTTCTGTCCCAAGTGCTGAAATAGAGAGAGAGAGAGAGCTAAATAGATGATAGCTAGGCAATCACACACACAGTGATTCAGAGTGCCTGCTGGGTTTTTGGCTATTATTAGGGTAGCTACCTGAGGGATTGAATTTGTTTGCTCGCTTGCTTTCCTTAGGTGAGCACTACTCCTGAGTTGCAGAATTTTAAAACGTCAAAATGGGATGTTACTCTGAAGATCTTCTCAGAGGAAGAAGATGAGGCATGAGAAAGGTAAGCAGAAGGAGACCCCAAACTTCGAAATTTCCTGTTCATGTTCTTCCCTCTTTCCCATCGTACTTTTCTTCTACTCTCAATATGTCTGACCTAACAGTCAATCAAACCAGAAGGCAGTGTAAAAACATAAATATTAAGCATTGTAATTCTATGCATCTTGGAAGAATCTTCACAAAGATTAAAGATGATTTCAATTAACTGCGGATCTAAGGTGACTGCCACAGCACCAGAATGCTTATCTTATTCCTGTAATTAGTAGTGTCCTTACAGCCATTAGTCATTTTAGTGTTTTGGCACATGTATCCAGAGCATTTTATTCTGAATTATCATTGAACAATTCCTAAGTGCCGTTGGAGGTAGGTTCACATTCATTTTCTTCCCCTTAAGACTTGTTCTGATTTGAATTAAACCACTGTTCTAGCAGCTGTTTAAAACAGTTTTAATTTCTTTTACATTATCAGCCCTCATATTGATTTGATCTAGGGCAGGTTTAAATGAGAAGTCTCGAATATAAAGACTTCAAGGAAGCATATCTTCCCTATATAAATATTTCATAAAGCACTTGAACTACCACCAAATGGAAATCAGATCTTTTACACCCCTGAGAACATGAGAATTATTTTAAACTCAATAACTGTTTTTAGTTCCATCATTTTATTATGAGAAATGGGCCATAGTGGAGAGAGTCTTTGCGAAGTATTCCACACCAAGTGACCCGCAAACAAAGAGATTCTTTGAGGCCTCCCAGGCGCTTGCCTTCCCTCAGGAACCTTGAAATACAGTGCCAAGAAACACCTCTCATCTCTGAATTTCTCAGTGACAGAAATGCTTGCACTGTCTTTGATGACATGTCAAATATTTCATGTTTTATTTTCATATGAAGGGAGTTTCCATTAGTGGCTTAAACAAATTTGGGATTTCTTTCCCCACATAAAAGAGTCTAAAAAAAAAAAAAAGAAAAAGAAGAAGTTTGAAATTTGTTGGTGCATAGCTTATAAAGCTTCTGGGTTCTACCAGCAAGAAAAGGTTTTTGTCTCGTGGCAAATGTTTGAAATACATAAACTGGATTATCACCAACTCTGCATGTAGTGGGATATGGGTTGTTGTCATCACCTATTTTTTTCTTCCTGGGTAACTAGGCCCTAATTTTGCTTTGAGTCCAGCCTATCTGAATCTTCACCATTGACCTTCACTTAGACTAAGGCCACCCCTATGAGTGGACATCTGAACTATACCTGTGCATTCCTTAGGTAACAGAGATTGGCTTGAGTGTGAACATATGACCACTGTCACCTTCATGTTTTCATAAAATATACATATACATCAGTGGCATCAAAACTCAACTAAACTAGCAGACACATATAAAAAAAATAACAAGATCCTTCAAAGATTAGCAAAATAATTCTGCCAGTTATTTTAAAATAGACATATATTGACCAAGTAGAATATAATCCCCCAAAAAGCATAATTATCAGAACACCTATTTTCCTATATTAATAAATTTAATGTTTATGAATGTGAAGAGGAATTTGATACTAATATAACCCAATATATATTCTTGATAAATAAAATGACAAAAGATAGGTTCTTCCTTAGCCTAATACAATTCCTTTATCTCAAACCAAAAGTCTACATCATGCATAATGAAGGAATATGAAATGTAATCCCACTAAAGTCAGAAATAAGAAAATACAATCATTATTGCTTAATATTATTCTTGAGATTTTATCCCACACAAGTATTCAAGTTAACAGATTTAGAATTGAAAAACTAGTTATTAAATGCAAACAATATCATCATCATCTCATACTTAAGAGACCCCAGCTAATATATATATTCTAAACAATAAGGAACTCTATAAAATTTCTGAGTACAAAATAAATCTACAGAACCCAAGACATTCACATATACAAACAAAACAATAGGCAGTTAATAGATGATGGAAATGAAGAAATTGCATTTACATTAGAAAAAGAAAGAAGTCCAGAAATAAACATAAGAAATACCTATTGCAGAAAACTAAATACTAGTAAAGGATGCAAAATACACATTAACAAACATAAAGGCAAACCATGAATTTGGATAGGAAGATTTAGCATCATAAAGTACAAATGCTCCTTAGCTAAATTTAATAAGCAACATCAAAAACAGGACTTAGTGGGGAAGGATATGCAGTAAAACACACTTATTTTTCAACTTCTCATGAAAAATAATCAATCGGGGAGAACCAAAAATATGGAACTAACCAACTTATAACATAAAATTATAATAATTAAAGTAGTATGAGACATTAAGTAAGTTGGTACATGAAGCAGGCTATGAAATCTTGCAGCTGAGCTAAATATTTGTGAGAATTTAGGAGATGTGAAGAAGGGATTGCTCAATAAATTATATTGAGATGAATGAATCCTCACATAGAAAAATAATAATACTGAGTCCATATACGTCACAAGTTTCATCTAGATAAATTCCAAATGCACCAAGCCTTCATATGTGACTCAGAAAAGGAAACCATACCAATACAAGAAGAAACCAACATTGACTTTTTCACAATCTGGGACTGTGACACATTTCCAGAATTCATTCTTTTAAAAGATCAAAACATTTATCAACATAAAATTACAAAATTCTACATGGCAAAAATCACCATAGGCAATAGGAAAGCATTAGGAAAGAACACTTACAACTTCTTCGTTTTTACAAAAATCAAAAATTTAACTTTCCTACTCAACAGAGAGTTTCCATAGAAGCCCATGAAAGAAGGAGCTGGATCACCACTGCCCACTCACCCAGAAATGGAGTAGGAGGCTCCCACAATGCTCTTGAGATAAAAGCAATGATTCCCCTGACCTCTCAAGCCATTAACTTTAGGTTTATTTGATATTTTTAAAATCAAACATTTCATAAAAATCAGTTTGGGAAATTTTAAGATGACTCAGTGATTATTTACAGCTTATGTTGGGACAAGATGGCAGCCAAGTCAGAGTTCTGCTCATCAGCTCCTCTCAGGCTCACCCAAAATGCTGAGATACAGTCAAGAAAAAAATTACTCAACTTATCTTGGAAAGGGAGGAGAGCCCTCAGAATTGAAAGGAGGCTACAGAAAAATTGGGAACCCCAAAGATGAGTCAGAAGCAGAAGAACACATCAGCCCGGAAACCTGCCCCATGCCACCTGGGAAGGGCTATGAGCACTGGTGAACAGCTGGCAGCCACAGACTGAAGTGAGCCCAGAGCCAGGAGCTGCAGGAATTAACAGCAGCTGGCAGCCCCAGCCTACAGAGCAAGCCTGCAGGTCGTGACAACTTCAAACACACTGCAAGCTTCCCCTTGAAAAGCCTCCCTGCAGCTCAGCAGACCAGAGGAAACAGCTGTTGACACCCATTCTAGGAAGTGATATAGGCAGTAGCTACATTAAAAAGTGCTCAAATCCAAATTATTTTGGATAAAAGAAGCCATGGACTGGGGACTAGAGGAATGGCTCAGTAGTTAAAGGGTTAAAACGCTTGCCTAGCAAATGCTAAGTGCCTGAGTTCAATTCTCATGCACCAAGTACCTGAGTTTGATTACCCAGCACCACATAATCCGGGCATGGTGGTGTATGCCTGTAATCCCAGCACTCAGGAGACTGAGACAGGAGGATTGTCATGAATCTAAGGCCAGTCTAGGCTCCATAGTGAGTTCAGGACCAGCCTGAGCTGCAGAGTGAGACCCTGTCTCAAAAAAGAAAAGAAAAGAGAAGGAAAGAAAGAAAGAAAGAAAGAAAGAAAGAAAGAAAGAAAGAAAGAAAAGGGAGGGGGGCTGAAATAGTCCTGAAATGGTGAAACTCATTCATAGGGGAAAAAAAAGTAGACCAGTTGGTTTATGTGAAACAGTCAATTAAATAAGACATTCTTAAAGAAATGCAAGCAATCATCAGCAAGCTTAAAGAGGAATTTACTAAACAAATAACAATCCTGATGAGTATAAAGTTTACTGAGTTTATAGAGAACACAAATAAAAAGTTGGGTGAGGTAAATAAGGTAATTCGACATATGAAGAAACATTTTGATAATCTGAAAACTAGCTGAAATTCAGGATATGAAAACATCATTTCAAAGCAGAGGAATATGGCTTGAACATTATGAGGACAGAATTTCAGACTGTGATGAAAAGGTTGATGAATTAAATACTGTAATCAGGGATGACAACAAAACAAGAAGTGAGCAAGGTAGCTGGATACAACAGGGGATGGGCAACCCAAAGAAAGCCAGCCTCAGAATTATGGGTGTGAGAGAAAAAGCAGAAGACATCACAAAAAAATGTATAAAAAAAACTTACTGAAATCTTGGCAGAAATTTTCTCAAATTGAGCAAAACAAATTAATACTCAGATACAAGAAGCTTATGGAACACCAAGTAACTTGACCAGAAAAGAAATTCACCACAACACATCATAATCAAAACCTCAGCAATTCAGCACAAAACAAATACAATATTAAAAGCAGTAAGAGAAAAACAGATATTTTGTTACCAAGGCAATTTCATCCAAATTGCTGCAGATTTTTCAATGTAAATCTTAAAGGTCAGGAGAGCCTGGAACAAAATCTTTCAATCTTTAAAAGAAAGAACTGTCTTCACTCATGGAGAAATCCAAAAGGCCAATAGATACATGAAAAGATGGTCAACATCTCTAGCCATAAGAGAAACGCAAATCAAAACAACGCTAAGATACCATCTCACCCCAGTGAGAATGGCCTATATCAACAAGTCAAATAGCAATCAGTGCTGGTGAGGCTGTGGGGAGAAAGGAACCCTCCTGCACTGCTGGTGGGAATGTAAATTCGTACAGCCGCTTTGGAAAGCAGTATGGAGAGCTCTCAAAAGACTAGAAATAAATGTCCCCTTCAATCCAGCAACACCCTGGAAATATATCCAAAAGAGATCAAAACAACACACAACAGAGATATTTGTATACCCATGTTCATAGCAGCACAACTAATAATAGCTAAAATATGGAAGTCACCAAAATACCCATCAACAGACCAGTGGATACACAAATTGTGGTATTTATGCACAATGGAATACTATGCATCAATAAAGTCCAACAATGTGGAGGCTTTTACAGGCAAATGGAAGAAACTTGAGAACATCATGCTTAGTGAAGTGAGTCAGAAGCATAAGGTGAAACATCAAATCATCTCTCTGATTTGAGAGACCCAGAGCACAACTCCTATGGAACTTAAAACGAAAAACAAAGTAACCAGGGGGGTAGGGTGGGGGAGAAGGGGAGGGGAGGGGGAGGGACACAAGGAGAGTGGGAAAGTCCTTGTCACCTTGACAAGATACGTATGTGCACAAAATGCTCAACTTGAATGTAAACCTTAAATTCTGCGCTTATACATATCAACAAAATGGGAGGGAAAAAAAGTCCAAATAGCCAATAAATATATGAAAAAATTTTAACATCTGCATTCATCAGAGAAATGCAAATCAAAACAATGCTGAGATTCCATCTAACTCCAGTAGGAATGGCTGGTAGCAAGAATTCAAAAAACAACAAATGCGGGTGAAGCTATGGAGCAAAAGGAAGCTTCTAACATCATTGGTGGGACTGTAAACTGTTACAATTATGGAAGACAGTATAATGATTCCTTACAAAACTGAAATAGATATCCTACTTGACCCAGTTATACCTCTTTGGGAATCTTCTCAAAAGATTCAAAGTCATCATGCAAGAGTTGATACACATTTGTAGCAACACAACTTCTAATAGCCAAATATTGGAAGCAGCTGATACGTCTATCAACAGATGAACAGATAAAGGAGATTTGGCATGTCTGCACAATGGAGCACTACACTGCCCTAAGGAAAGATAAACCTGGATCATCTGCAGGAAAATGGATGCTCCCATAAACCAGTATGATTAGCAAAATGAATCAGACCCAAAGATTAAATATCACACATTTTTCTAACATGACAAAACCAAACCATAAAAAAGTAAGAGTTAAGAGAGAGATAGAAGAGAGTAAGAAGACTTGTGGAGGAGGAAAGGGGATGTGGAGGGTTGAGGTTGTGAGAACTTAGGAAAAGGAAAGTAAAATGACCAAGATGTGACATGTAAACACACCAGTTTCTAAAGTTTATTATATTATTATGTATTGCAAATATATGCAAATAAAACAAAAACAGAGGACATCCATAAATCAATAAGGTAATTGACTAACTTCAAAGATCTCTGTTCCTTAACACATCACCTCCCAAAATACAACAGATGAAACACAGGTTCCTTTAGACATTGGCAAATTGACTAGAGAAATAGCAAGAGATCATTTTATCAATACAGGAATGTGCATTAATAATTTTAACTGATACTGTCATGTTACCCTCCTTAGAGATGTGTGCTTCTGAGAATTGGGTCCCAGACCTTCACACTGAGCTACGTCTTTACTCTATTTTTTTGGGGGGTGTTGTGGTTAGGATCTGGAGTGTCCCCCAAAAGCTTCATGTATTTTAATGGAACCATGTTGGTGGACTGGGGTCTGGTCTGGAGGGGTGGATTGCAGTTAAGTTAGGATTAACGGTGTGCAGTGGACACACCTGGATGCAGGAGGGACTGGTTACTGGGCAGAGACCTGAAAGGATACATAAGCTGCACCTGCCTTCCTGGAGGACTGGGACTAGTCTCAACTAATCTCAGCTTGCCTTCCTGTTTGTTCAGGGAAGCTGCCTCCGCCTCTGTCTCTGCCATGTACTATGATTGTTGCCAGCCACCCCTGAATGGACTGTGACCTTTGAGACTGTGAGCTAAATAAGCCTTTCCTTTCCTGAGTTTGTGGGTTTCGGGTATTGAGTCATGGCAACGAAAAAATACATAAGACAGGGGGAGTGGCCAGGGTCTCATTGAGTCACTGAGTTACCCAAGTAAGTTTCAAACTTGCAACCCTCCTGCCTCAGCCTCCTAGAGTGCTGAGATTATAAACCTGCACCATTAAACCCAGCTGAGATTCTTCCAGTTCACATTCTCACCAATAATGTGTGAGATTCCCCTTTTTCTCTCTATTATAAGGTTTCAAGTTTTCATCTGCCATCAGTAGAATTTGGGGGAGAAAAATATGAAATTAGATGTATTGATTTTAAAGTTCACATGAAAAATAAGGAATCTCATGTAATCTCCAGCACTCAGGAGGCAGAAGGATTACTATAAATTCAAGGCCAGCCTAGGATACACAGGGAGTTCAGGACCAGCCTAGAGTGCAAAGAGACTCTGTCTCAAAAAAAAAAAAAAAAAAAAAAAAAAAAAAAAAAAAAAAAAAAAAAAAAAAAAAAAAAAAAAAAAAAAAAAAAAAAAAAAAAAAAAAAAAAAAAAAAAAAAAAAAAAAAAAAAAAAAAAAAAGAACCTAAAAGAGCCAAAACAAACTTCTGAAAATCTGTTAAATGAAAAAAAAAATAGTTTCAAACTTTATTTTTCATCGTGAGTCAAAGCAAGAATCTTTTCACTTCCTTCAGGGATACGTGTACTTTCTTTACTGTGGGCTAGCCGCACTGGGCACAGAAGCCATCTGCCCTCACACACAGCTTGGAATCGAGAAGGAAACTCCCCTGCCGCACCATCATGTATGCACAAACACACACACTCCATTGTCTACAACTTGGGCCACATGTTAGCATCGCTCCTATCTGGCTGGGTACACACTTGTAATCCCAGCATCAGGACTGCACAAGTTTGAGTCTAGCCTGGCCACCAGCAAAACCCTGCAGAAAACAAACAAGAAATAGGAGAGAAAAACAAACAAACACAAAGACTACCATCTCATTGCCTTCCCTCTCCTGACTTTACTATCCCAGGACACTTGGCAACAGCAACATCCATATCAGAAACCTCCCCAAAGGACCTACCAACTCTTTTAAAAAAAATAACAACAAAGCCCCAATAGTGTAAATCCTAAAACCATTTATCCCAAAACCCTGTGCCTTGCTGACCCTGCCAGCCCCACGGTTACTGACTCTGGATGCTCACCCAGAGGTGAGGTGGTCCTCACCTCAAGCCAAGCGTCAAACCCCTACTGGCTCCTGAGTTTGCTTCCAAACCATGGCCAGAGCCACGAGCACCGCGCGAGTCCGCCCACGCTCCCACCTGGCTTTCCACTGTGCTAGTTCTGCCTTTCTTGCTTCTGTACAAAGTCTAGTTCAGGAAGCTGACATCCAGCTGATGGAGCAGCTAGAACACGGGCAGGAGGAGGGCCGAGAAGGAGCCGCCGTGCATCACACAGGCCGCGCTGTAGACGGCGGAAGCGGGACACAGGACAAGGGTGTGACTGAGTTCAGACCACAGAGGGCCACTGTGGCCACGTGGACGTGTAGCCAGAGGAGGGGAGGGAGGCACAGGGTCGCGGAAGCCGGGAGGTGGCGCTGGGGCCGAAGGTAGTAATCAGACTCCAGGTGTCGTTGAGATGCCAGGCCACAGAGATAAACAGCATTAGGTCTTCTTCTGGCTAATCTCAAACGCCAAATGGTTGAATCAGGAGACTCCGGGACAGATCCTGCAGGCGCTATCTGCATCAGGGGATTAACACGGTGGAGTAACCCACTAATGTTCACACCTGACGACGCTACTAGAAAGCGGGGCCGGGTTGGAGATGGGCCACTGGGCCCGTGTGCCTTTGCAGGGTGCATATTGAGCTCACGGCCTTCCCCTGTCATCTGCTTTCTGGCTGGCAGCTTTGCCCCACCATGGCCTTCAATCATGATGTCCCTGCTTTGAAGCCAGCCAAAAGTTGGAGTGAAACTTGGAAACCCTGAGCCAAAAGAAATCTTTTCTCCTTTAAGTTGTATATGTGAGGCATTTTGACCCAGAAACGGGAAAGGGGTTAATACAAGTCTGATTGAATGAGGAGCAAGATGACACCTACATCAGGCGCGGGGGCACTTGTTTCTACTCCCAGCATGCTGAGAAGCTGAAGCAGGGTGCTGGGGCACCCAGTCTGGGTAACTTAGCAATAACCTGGCTCAGAAAAGAGCTAGGGGAGAGTGGAGGAACGGCTCCGCGGTTAAATTGCTTGCATAGCAAGCGCTACATCAAGTGCCAAGTACCCGAGTTTGATTCCCTAGCACCACATGAGCCGGGCATGGCGGGGCACGTCTGTAATCCCAGCACTGGGGAGACTGAGGCAGGCGGATTACCATGAGTCCAAGGCCAGCCTGGGCTCCATAGGGAGTGCAGAACCGGCCTGGGCTACAAAGTGAGACCCTGTCTCAAAAAAAAGAAAGAAAAGAAAAGAAAAGAAAGAAAGAAAGAAAGAAAAGAGATAGGGATATAACTAAATATTCCCAAATTAAATCCCCAGTCCTAGAGAAAAAATAAAAAGATGACATGGAGGTGTACACCAGTGGATGAGTGCATTAGCCAGTTCCTGAGGCAAGGGAGAACAGACGAGGGACCCAGGAAAGGGAGAGGGTGTACCAGCTGCTTCACGGAGGAATATTGGGGCCACCTTTTTGGGGCAGGAATAAGTGAAAGGGAAATGATTAAACAAAACAAGAGAGAAGAGTGATTCAACCGAGATGGAAATAATACCAAAGATTGTATTTCTAACCAAATGCTATGCATGAAAGAGCTCTTTCCAATTATCTTGTTGGTAAAGACACCCAGATTGCTTTGCTATTTTAAACCTACACAATCATTTTCTTTCCTCGAGATGCGTAGTACCATTTTACTATGTATTTTCAGAGGCAGTGCCACTGCTGGGGCTTGTTGTATGCTGGCCCAGCCAGCCTCGTGTTCCTGCTGAAAGGACAATGTGTCCCTTCATGCAGTTGCTAATGAGTCTTTCCAAAGACTAAGGAAATAAAAGGACACTGGTTTTAACAAGGACATTTGGAAAATTTTAGGAAAAACAGCACTTTGAATAAAATCAGGAACCCAAATGACACTTTGTCCACATTCTATTTTTGCTGACAATACTGAGGGAAAGTCAGTTTACTATTTTTTTTCAATCTAATTACATTACAAAGAGAAGCTACAGACTTGGTAACCAGCAGTAGTGCTCCAGCTCTGCTGGTCTGAGTGTCACCCACCCTGGTGACTCACAAGGCACTGGGCCCCCGTCACCACCAGATGTGATCACAGCATCAGGTGATGCTTTGCAAGTCACGAGGTCACGTGCAATCTGAGTGTACCTCCAAGAGTAAGCTGTGACTGTTAAAGGCACCCAGATGCCCACACACAATCACTGTCTCCAAATGAAGCAGACTTACTTACATGCAGGTGCCACGGGCTGATTAAAAGCTACACAGCAGTACATATTCCACCTGCTGCTGAAATGAGAATTAATAGACAGCAGGCAGAAAGCATTCCTCTACGTGTGACAGCTCATCAGAGGAGCACAGCACGTGCTCTGTCCCTTCTCAGAAGGCACGGATCAGCCCAAGGTGAGCTCGCCTGCCAGCTGCCTTCACAAATGCTGGTGACTTAACCTCTACTACACAATGTCCTTATGCATTCACAATTCCGTGTCACTGTCCTAGTTATCAACTATGATGAATTTCAGAAACCAAATACTTAGGAGCACTCTATGGATCACAGAATATTTTTTATTCCAGAAAAAGGATTGATTATATATATGTTTATTGTAAAGGTCTATGGATAAAGCAGGGCCCACTGCACATGCCTATAATCTCAGATCTCTGTGAGACTCAGGCAGGAGAAACCAAGTTCAAGCCCAGTTTGAGCAATATAGTGGCTTAGACTGTGTCTCAAAATCAAAACTTTAAGAAGTGGGGAGCAGCTAGGGATATAGTTCAGTGTGAAGGTCTTGATCGCTAGTACCAAAAAAAAGTCTATGGGTAGGACTGAGTGCTTCAGAACTGTGACATCTAAGGTAAAGAGGCCAGGATAGGAGACACAACCATGCATAAGCTACAGGAACTAAAAGTGAAACAACAGGTACTATTCTGGGGTTAACTTAAAGGGGTCCAGTAGGTGGCAGAGTCCAGGAACCAGGGACAACTGGCTACTAGCCAGGCGAGATAGGAGGGAACAAAGAGCCTGGTGGGAACTGCCCATGGCACAGCTCCATTGCACCACTGAATGTGATAAGATCTGTACCAGGACGATGTTTTACTTTTTAAACTTTCAATATTTTTTTCTAAAATACACAAAATAAAGCACTTGGTGGCCCTTCCAAAAGTAGGAATTACACTTGAGAACCAAAAAAAGTATAAAAGATACTTATAAATACTGATCTTTATGCCTGAAGAAATTAGCAACAAATTTTCCTGAACAGTCCTGAATTCTAGTTACTAAGCCAGAATTTATTAAGTAAAATCAATAACATATATTTAAAAGT
The DNA here is from genome assembly GCA_004027205.1 of Ctenodactylus gundi. Classification (NCBI taxonomy): domain Eukaryota; kingdom Metazoa; phylum Chordata; class Mammalia; order Rodentia; family Ctenodactylidae; genus Ctenodactylus; species Ctenodactylus gundi. The sequence goes on along the minus strand of PVKB01002752.1, from coordinate 53,279 downwards.
AGACAGTCTTGAACTTAAGAGGATTCAATAATAGGACATATAAATGGCTAGCACAGACTTGAAAAGATACTAAGCGTTAATAGTCATCACAGAAATGCAAACTCGAATCAGAATAATTAATATGGAACATCCACGAAAAGCTCTAAAATTTAAAATGCTGACAATGTCTGGGACTGGCAAAGGACACACACAGAACAGAGGTGATTCACATACCCCACTCACACCACTGGTCAGACTGCAAATCAGCACAGCCACTTTGGACAGCTCCTTGGTGGTGTCCATGAAAGTCAAACATAAACATACCCTACAGCTTGGCAATTTCATTGCACTATCTTACATTCCACAGAATGGAAGCCAATAAGTCAGAACCACCACAAGGCGTGTACTTAGTGTTTATTGTAGTTTTATTGTAGCCAATAACTGGCAAGGATCTAAATGTCCATTAATCAATGAATGAATGCACAAATTACAGTGCAACCATACGCTGGAATAGACAGGTAGGTAACAAAGTGATGGAAGCATGTGTAGAGTTTTAAGGGAGCCTAATCAAGGCAGAGCACTTCAGGAAACTTGCCCACACCTGCCTTCTGACTGGCTTAGAAGCTGGCCTTGGGGATAAAAGGTAGAGAGAAAAGTTAGCCTTCATTAAAATAAAAAGCAAATGAAAGAGACCCTGAGATTATCAATGTGAATTTTAGCTTACAGTATGTGTAAATGCTCTGGTGTTAAAAGTCAATTTCTGGCCTCAGCTGTTCTGCATGAATTCTCAAGAAAGAGGATTTGCCAACAGGCTTCATATTTGCCCTAACAACTGTCCGCTCTTTGTTATGAATGCTGGTGAAAGTGATCGGAACCCACCTGCACACATCTTGAACGTGAAGGAGCAAGGAACTTTCCTTTAAAAAGCAGCACCTTACCTTTCTCAGAAAGAAAGATCTCATTGGACTGGAGTTCCTGGGTCAGTGTACTTGTTCAAACACCAAGGGTATAAAGTATCACACCTCAGTGAGATTAGTGATCCTTTTGTTTTATTGTGTGTGTGTAAAAAAAATACTTTCCAAAAAAATTAATTCAGAATATTTTATTCCATATTATTTCACTTAAATTTGGGATTGCTATATTTTTCAAACTGATACAGCCATAGAATTTCTATCTAGAAATAACTTAGACCAGCTCATCAAGAGAATGTGGTACCCATTCAAAGAAGCACATCACAGAAGTAGGCTCATATTTTATAATGTGTCAGTCCAGAAATAGCCTTCGACATATCTCTACCCTTCCTATAATTTTATAGCCATGAGAAACATGCTTACACACACACATGCATGCACCCAGATAGGCACACTACCTCCAACCCCAATTTCTTGTGAAAGAAATTTGGAAAAATGGAAGATCTCCATTGCTAGTGTCTTCGTCTCCTTTTGCCTTGCCCTCTAATCTTCGCTTCTTCCCACCCACTCTCCATACACATACTTTGGTAAAGAAGGACGTTGACGAGTTCTACTTGTATTTCCAGTGGTTACAGGCATGTTTTTAAAACTTAGGCAGAATTATTTATACATCTACAAACTTCACCCTCCACACCACAGGCAGCTATGTAAAGGTAAAATCTTACATATAATCAAAGAAGTTAGACTACATACTTGCAGTCTCCCAGTTTAAGCACTGGCTAGAGTGATGACTTAAAAAGTGTTTGTTTAAATAAAATATTAAATGAGAAAAATCAAGGAAGTTATTATTTTTATAGTGAGGTGTGGGGAACTTTCTGTGAACTGTACTTATCATGACTGTCTAGACCTATAAGTTAAATTGCCCCTGCACTCAACTTTATTCATTCTCTTTGACTCTCTCTTTTCCCTCTCTCTCTCCTTTTCCTTTCCCCCATTTACTAAATAATTACTCTGAAAGCCCTTTCAAAATGATGAAGAAAGGATGCCTAAAATCTACTCATCTATAAAAGCAATGATAGCACTAGCAAATAATCATCAAAAACAAAGACAGCTAAGAAAATAGGATATATATATATATATATACACACACACGTGTGTGTGTGTGTGTGTGTGTGTGTGTGTGTGTGTGGTAAAAATGATGAGAGAATTCAAATGGCTTACTGGGAAACTTATTTAACACAACATGAAGTAATAGAGACATGGGGGAAGACATAAACATAAAAGAAGAAAATAAAAATGGAAAATATAAATATTACCTGTTTATAATTACATTAAATGTAAATTAACTGAACACTACAATCAAAACACAGAGATTGACAGAAGAGATTCTGTTTTAAAGCAGAGATACCACAAATGTCATTAAAAAATAAAGCAGAGGTAGGTATATGCTGCCTATAAAAGATGCAATTTACAAAACATAAGTAAGTTAAATGTAAAAGTATGGAAGATGTAAACACTAACTAAAATAGATAAATATACTAACATTAAACACAATAAACTTTATGGCAAGAAATGTAATGATAAAACAGTGAATTTATTAGGAACACATAACAATTACAAACATACATGCATCTAACAATACATGCCCCAACATATGAAGAAAAACTGACAGAACTGAAGAAAGAACTAAACAATAACAGCTGAAGATTTTAATAATAGATGAAAATCTTAAACCGAAAGATAACAAAAAAGAGAAAACTTCACCAGTGCTATTAAGTGTTCTTAACAGCCATCTATAGAACACTTCACCCAACAACAGTAGAATACTCATTCTTCTTAACAGTGCAGGGAAAATTCTCCCAGATAAACCATAACAAATTTTAAAGGGCTGGAATATGACAAATTATGTTCTATGACCACAATAGAATGAAGTAAAAAATCAGTAACTTCAATAACTAAGATATGTGCAAATATATGGCAACTCACCAACACAATCCTGAATAGCCAAGGCACCAAAAATGAAGTTATAAGGAAATTTAAAAATGCTTTGAGATAAATAGAAACAGAACACATAGAAAACATGTGGGATGTACAGGATACACTGTTTAGATAGAAATGTGTACGTGTAGCACCACATTTAAAAAGAAAAATGGTCGCAAATCCCTAACCTCATCTTCCACCTTGAGGAATGAGAAGAAAAAAAGAGCAATCTAAACCCAAAGCAAGCAGAAAGAAGAAAATAGTGAAGACTAACATGGAAATAATAGTTGTGACACATTATCTTTGAGAAAGTGGACCCATGGAAGGAGATAACCATGTTCACAGGCCACGTGTCAAGGCTTAGTTCTGAGCCAAGAGTTTGGGTTATTATCTTTCCACACAGTATCACTGTTGCAAAAGCACTGGCCAAGTGATGGAACAGCAGGTAATATGAGATAAGGCCTGTGCTCCTGTTTCCTCTTCCCAGAGCCAAGGTACAAAGCAGAGGCAAGGTACAAACACTGAGTTGTGACAGCTCTGTGAACACCTAGCCTATGTTCTTTTCACCCTCACCCCCAGCAACTTTCACTTTTGGTCACTGCACAAGATGCTTTCTCAAACCATCAATTGAATGACTGGATTAGCAGATACAAGGAGATGGGAGACTCTACATACAGAGAGAACTCTGAGCCGGCAAGGACCACAGATAAGCTGGGAAAGAGCCAAGGAACACGTATTGTAGAAGATCTTCAAATGATTCCAGCTTATAAGGAATGGACTGAAGTACAGGAGAAGTCCATGGAAGAGACTGAGGATTGGAAAGAGACTTAGCACTGAGTGGTAGGTGAGAGGTATCGAGTCTAAAATCCCCTCCATCAGCCTCCCGAGACTCCAAAGGAAGTGGAGAGAGAAGAGAGCCCAAGTCTCGGATTCTAGCCACGACTACGCCGCTTGCAAGCTGTGCGAGCAAGTCCTGGAGCCTTCCTTAACTCCATCCTTCATCTGTAACACAAGATACTAGAATCGATGACTGCCGAGATCTTTGCCAGCTCCAAAAAAAGGACTCAGAGAATCACCCAACAGATGCTGGCTTCATATGATTCCTGTGCTCATTCAACAGTTACATTGGACAAACACAAAGACAACCGCCATTTTATCAGTTGTAAAAATATTTTTAAATGGCAAATAAGCCAGGGTATAACAAAATTTGATTTTAAAATATGCACCCACATTATCAAAGCTGATGTGACCCAAAAAGGGAATGAAACCTAAATGGCCAGCTAACATCACCAACCTGGAACTCCAAGAGTAACCAAACCCTTGAACCAACTAGCCTTCTTTTTCAAGCTGTGGGTGATTCACAGCTCATCTCTGCACATGGAGAAAAGAAATGTCTCTGAATATTTAAATATGCTTTTAAAATATTAAGCATCGCCTGCAGGCAGTGAAAGTGATATATTTATTCTGTGTCATTATCTCTCTGGTCACCACCTGCATCCGTTCACAGTTCACAGCCAAATTCAATATCCTTTTAACAGGAGGGAGATCACAGCATCCTCTCCTCTTGCTGTGCTGTTGGCTGGGTGCTACTGGCAGCAGGCAGAGGACAGTTAGGGCCCAGTGAGGACCAGCTGGAGTCCTACTTCCTTCAGTTATTCAGGCCTCGGTGAAAGAGTTGGAGAAGGGACTTTGTATTCTACCTTTTCCTAAACAGAAAAAAAAAAATTTTTCTAAGTAGCTCAAAACATTATTTTTATTTCTTTAATTTTTAGTGAGGCTCTCTTCTGGTTTCTTTGTAAGAAAAATATAAAACCTACTTGTTTTCAAACCTAGATGCGGGAGCTGGAGGAATGGCACAGTGGTTAAAAGTACTTGCCTTGCAAGCACAAGACCCTGAGTTCAGTTCCTAGCACCACATAAAGCTGGGCATGGTGCTGTATGCCTGTAACCCAGCACTCAGGAGCCTGAGGCAGGCAGATTGTCCTGAGTCCAAGGCCAGCCTGGGCTACACCAGTGAGTTCAGGACCAGCCTGGGCTACAGAGCAAAACCCTGTCTCAAAAAATAGAAAAAAAAAAAAAAAGGCTTAGATGTTGCCTAGTTAGAATGAAAGAAAGAGACAGAGACAGAGAGAAAAAAGGGGGAGGAACTGAGAAATCAGTGTCTCTAATGGTATAATTGGCAATGTATCTGTATCATTCAGGTAGAATGGCCAGCCATTTTATTTTTTAGGACTTATTTTCCCCTGGCTACTCTCTTTTATACATGTGTACACATGCAGAAAATACTCACTATCTTCAGTTACCCCTTTTCCTTCATAATGCTGAATATCCCTTAGCCCTGACTTACTAACTTGAATGCATGGGCAGATCACAAAAGTCTTCATACTTCACTTTTCTCTTTCAAGGTATACAACAACCAGGTAAAGTACAAAGTATTCAGTCTCAGTGTCACCAATGTATATTGCATATACATATTAGCAAAAACTGGGGTGGGAGGGAGGTGTAGAACAGGTGAGGGTTTTTTTGTTTTTGTTTTCGGTTTGTTTTTTTTTTTTTTTTTGATACAAAGAACAGATGGTAAAAGCCCCACTATCTGCTGCCCAGAAGGGAGCCCCAAGTGGCGTCACCCTACTTCAGTCTTATTTATGAAATAAGAACAGAAAAGGCTATTTTGCAGGAATGGGTTATGATCAAAAACCATCAGAAATTGAAGTGCTTTCAGAAGAGCCAACCACATGTCCCCCGTCTGTCCTCACTGGAGCAGAGGGTGAGCAGTGGGTTTTGGTGAGTAGGGTCTTCCTGGAGCAAAGGCTGGGTTTAAATTTCAGGCAGCCAGAGGATTCAGGAAGAAGCAATCAGGTAGAAAGGGCTGGCATGATGATAAACTATGAAGTATTGTTATTCCTGTCAGGAAAGGATGATACAATCATTTATCTTAGATGTTTTATTGTTTTTAGAAAGAAAAAAGAAGTGAGACTTCGACATCTACCTACATCAAGTGTTTTTGGTTGTAAGCAGAAGTAATCCTAGAAAATGAGTTACATCCTTCCCTTGCAAGTAAACTCTCTTCTCCACAGAGAAATACTGTCAACTGTATTGGAACAAAGTGCTTTGTCCTCCCACTATTAAAACACAAGAAGGTGCAAGTATATTTGTTATATTGTTATTTCATATATAAAAAGAATGTGAAAGTATAGCCATAAAGTTGGACAACTAGCCATGAAGTTGCACAAAAACAGGTTTTAAACATGAAAGCTAAAGGTGCAGAGATAGGATTTATGTAATTAAAATGTGAAAAAAAACACCACATTTGCCTAGTACCTGTAATCATGTGCTTCACAGATGTGTGTATGTGTCCACACACATGTGTATCGGAGATGTTGAACCCGGGGCCTGGTGTATGCTGGGCAGATGCTGTACCTCTGCACTTTATCACCAGCCTTACAGACTTATTTTCTTTAATCCTTAATAATAGCAAAAGTAATTGCTATTACTAACCTATTTTATAGAGGAGAAAACTGAGGCTAGGAAAGGTTCGTTTGCCTTAAATTTCACATTTAGGAAAAAAATGAGATCAATCATCCTCAACACTCTCATGGCTCTGAAGTCTGACCTAGTCTTTGCTGCCTGTCATAAAAGTGTAATTGCCTAAGTCAAAAGCTAAGTTCTCATCTGTCTTCACTTAGAGACTATAATTATTCGCAAGTTGGGGAGAATTGAGTTTTATTTTTCCAGGAAATCAATGAGGTTAAAAAAACTTTGCTTTAAAGTTATGATTTCTCTCTCTAATCTTGCCTATTATTTTCCTGTACAGCAAACTTAACATTTGTGGCTCTGACTCTTGTTAATAAAAATCTCTTGGGGCTGGAGGAATGGCTCAGCAGTTAGAGCACTTGCTTTAGCAAGCACTAAGTACCCGGGTTCGATTCCCCAGCACCACATAAGCCGGGCGTGGTGACGGCAACCTGTAATCTCAGCACTTGGGAGGCTGAAACAGGAGGATTGCGGTGAGTCCAAGGCCAGCCTGGGCTCCATAGTGAGTTCAGGACCAGCCTGGGCTATAGAGACCCTGTCTCAAAAAAAAAAAAATCTCTTTGTTTTCTAATATCAATAGAATACATTCATAAAAGTAGATAAATGGGCATTATCCCTTTTAATTTTGTTCCCACTCTTGGTCCTAGGCAATCTTCTGGGAAGGTTTTAATGAAGGAATTACAATGGAAATATCACGTGATCATGCCTTGTTTTAAGGCTTTATAATATAAACAGAGATAAACTTTCATTTAGAAATTTCTTTCCTAATCAAAAAAATGAGAAAAAGGTAACACATTATAAAAGAAAAAATATGAATACTCGAATACTCTCTAAATATTTGAAAAGATCCCCTACCTTCTATAATAATAATCAAGGACAAAAATAGATATTTTTGTTATCATGAGAATCAGTCTTGTAAAGAACACACTGAAAAAGGCAAACGATACACCCTGATTGCAGGGTCTCCATCAGTACAGCCTTGGTTGGCAAGCAATAAGTGAAGTATCTTTTTTTTTTTTTTTTTTTTTTGGAGACAGGGTCTCACTCTGTGGTCCAGGCTGGTCCTGAACTCACTTCGGAGCCCAGGCTGGCCTTGGACTCATGGCAATCCTCCTGTCTCAGCCTCCCGAATGCTGAGATTACAGGCGTGCACCACCACGCCCAGATTATGTGGTGCTGGGGAATCGAACTAGGGTACTTAGTGCTTGCTAGGCAAGCACTTTAACCGCTGAGCCATTCCTCTGGGTGCAAGGTGAAGTAACTTAAAACTTTATAATATCATTCTCTTATTGACCATAATCTCAATTCAAATTCATTTGGCAGGAGACAAAGCTCACGTGTTAATATGAGAGATAGGTAGCAGTAGAGAAGCTTTGCTCCCTTGCCCTTCACTCTACTCCTGCTATGCACCCCAGTTTCTGACAGCTGGGGACCCCAGTCCTACAGTACAAAACTCAGTGGGATCACAGCCACACTCTTTGGGAAGTTCGAATAACAGTTTAATCTTCAACATAGATTGGTCTGTCTTCAGTCACACGTGCACTCCTGAACTGGGGAATGCAACCCTGATAGGTGGATTACATCAGATGTCCACATCTGGTGTTGCCTGTACTAAGCCACTTCCAAACCACATGGACTGGAAGTGAAGGAAAGTTGTTCCTGAAGAAAACTGGAGCAACATAATAAGCAAAAAGCAGTAAAATAATCTGAAAGGAAGAAGAACAATAGCAAAAACTGATATCCACCATATCCATTAATCTAATAATTCTTGCAAGGAAATGTACAGTGCTCGTTACAAAATAAAAATACACACGCACAACACGACTAACATCCAGTGTGTGAGTCTCTGATACCGATGTTCTGATTCTTGGGACACCAGGCGAGTGTCCTATAATTTCATTCATTTCTAACATTATCAGCACGGAAGTAACATCAGATCCCACATGTTAAAGGGCTCAGTCCACAAGATTGCCCTTAACTTCAGATGCCAATTGCAAGACTGGACCTCCCAAATTTCTGAGCAATACGATATAAATCAAGGTTCCCAAGACTTTCTTTTGGGTTTGGTAACTTTCTATGATGGTGCAAAAAACTTTAGCCAACATTTACAATGTAGAAACAGCCAGATTGAGGAGTGCACAGGGTAAGTGATGAAAGAAAAGAGGATACCAATTTCCCACACCCTCCTGGCCCTTGCATGTACTCACTGAACTGGAAGCTCAGCAGAATGTAGTCTCTGGCACTGCCTCTTCTTCCTAGAATTCAGCGAATGGGACTGGAAATCCTTTCCGGGTATGAGCCTCCTCCTCACACTACCCAGGGGCTCCCTCCTCAGTTCCTTCATTAGCACAAACTTAGGTGTGATCACAAAGCAGTTTTGCCACAAATCCATACTCAGATCACATTTGATACTCTAATTATGTACACATATATTTGTAACTGCAATAAAATTTCCATAAAATAATACCCATACTACCTACGGCATGTTCTGGTATCTTCTATTTCAATTAAGGTTATCTCTAGGCAATACATTTGTGAAATTTAAGTTTTCATCTTGTTGCTTTTATATTTGCCACATCAGATTTTGTCTTAACCTATTTTCGATTTTGGTATAACAAAATGCATAAGTAGGTCATTTCAGAGGTTTATTTCAGCTCTAGAAGCTGGGAAGTCCAGTAACAGCACTAGTGTCTACTTGGCTTCTGGTGGAAGCCTCATGTTTCACTTCCTGTAAGAAAGGAAAGGGGCACATTCAGAAGAGAAAAGTATAAAAAGAGCCCTTACTTACAACAACTAATCCAGACCTGTGAGCGTGAGAGCTCCTCACACCAGAAGGGTGTTAATCTCTCTTAAGTAACCTAGTTTAGTGATTTAATCACTTTCTACAGGCCCTACCTCCCCACACCACCACAATAGAAAACTGTTTTGTAGTAAGGCATAATGTTCATTACTTTTTTGTCGCTGTGACTCAATACCCAACATTCACAACTTTAGGGAGGAAAGATTGATTTTAGCTTACAGTTTCAGAAAATCTCAGTCCTTTCACTTGTAGGTGGCTGGAAAATGGTGGAATCACGTGGCAGGGCTGAAGCTGGGTAGGGCCAGAGCCAGAGTTCCAGAAACAGAGCTCCTCACAACATGGCAGAACAGGGACAAGTCTAGGAGGAAGGGTGGAATCAGAATACGCCTCTCCAGGTCAAGCCCCAAGCATGGACCCTTTCCAGCCAGGCCCCACCTCTCAACACAGAGTATCCAAAGGTACCTGAGGCTTTAGGGAGCATTTCAGATCCAAACCATGACATATAGCAAGCAACACAAATTATTTAAAAGCCATTTTTTGTTCCCTTCCAGCATAGAGTTCACAAACTCTTGACCAAAGAAGTACAAGGCCAAGAAGTGACATTTCAGTCTGCTCTCAGGTTTTGGGGCATAACCCTAAGGCATAGAGTGTCATGACCCTTACGAGGATTAAAAAAAGAAAAGAAAAGAGAGAAAGAAAAAGAAATGGGCATCACACTGTAAATCAGAGGCCAGTCCAAAGGAGGGCTCCAGGGTACATAGAAACAGAACACACTGTAATCATTTTGAACTAAGCGTCTGGCCCTGACTCCTCTTTCTATCCCTATCTCTCAGTCTCCATTCCTTCTCTGGTCCCTGAACAGTAATGTGCTCCGCTGACACATACCAAAATCATTTAAAAAAAAAAAATTGGTTTGCCTTTCTGTGTGCTCCCAGCTCTAAGAATCGCCATGCTTCTAAATTTGGGGGGTAAAAAGAATCTGACAAATAAAAAGGTTATGATTATTAACATCACAGTACTACCCAAACCCATGCCTCAACCAAATAGCGATAGACAAATAGTAATAGAAATATTTGATAGAAAATTACAAACAAACAAAAACACTAGGTAACTCGGCATGCACACTTGTAATCCTAGCACTCTGAAGTTTAGGAAGGAGGACTGCAAATTCAGACCAACCTTGAATGTTAGCTGCTTTGCAAGACCCTATCTCATAATAAAAAATATAAAGGGTCTGAAGATATATCTTATAATCACAGCAACTCAACTGAGTTTAATTCTCTGTACCAAAAACAAAGCAAACTAAAACAATAACCATTACTACCTTAACACCAGGATAGAATTAAAAGATCAAAGGATAGAACAAGCTATTTCCTAAGCTACTTTAATACATGACATTGATAAATAACTAAAAGGACTTCCAATCAAGATGGTGGCTGAGTAACAGAGTTGCACAATGTCTCCTCATGGACTCACTTAAAAAGTTGAGATATAGGGGCTGCAGGAATGGCTCAGCAGTTAAAGTGCTTGCCTAGCAAGCACTAAGTACTGGAATTTGATTTCCCAGTACCACATAAACTGGGTGTGGTGGTGCACGCCTGTAATCCCAGCACTCGGGAGGCTGAGGCAAGTGGATTGCTGTGAGTCTAAGGCCAGCCTGGGCCCCATAGTGAGTTCAGGACCAGCCTGGGCTACAGAGCGAGACCCTGTCTCAAAAAAAAAAAAGTTGAGATATAGTTCAATGTACCTAGGACAGGGAGGAGCGCCCCAACAATTTAAAGAAGACCAAGAGTAGGTCAGAACCCCTGAAAATGTATCAGAATCAGAGGAAAACAGCATCCCAGGAAGCAGCACCAGGCCAGCTACAAATGGCTGTAAGCCACCAGCATCAGCAGACAGAGGAAAGTCTGGAGCCTAAAACCTCTGACCCACCTAAGACAGGTGAACAATTGAACAACTGAAATGAGGCCACTGAAAGATCAGAAATCCTGAAGACATATCAGAAATGGATTAAAACAGCAACCCAAGAAGCAGCCCCAGCCCCCACTGAGCATGGACCCAAGTTGCCAGCATCCACGGATAGAAGAAAGCCCAGAGTCTGGAACCTCAGACTGAGTTAAGCGTGAATCTGGAGGAAGTGGGAATCAACAGCAGCTGATAGCCCCAGCCTCTAAAAAACAGCAGGTGGGTAGTACATACTACAAATGCAATGTGAGCTCCCCCTAGAAAAGGCCTCCTGGAGCCTAGGCAATGACATAAGCAGGAGCCCTTTTAAAATAAGAGCCTGAGACTGAACTGGTTAGAATAAGAGAGCTGAAGAGCGCATCAGAGTTTAATCAGGGTTTATGAGGGTCACTCTTACATAATGCCTAGGAAGAAACTAGCACAAGAGCCAGTTGTGAAGAGGAGAGAAAGGACTCTGATCCTGGAACAGCTCATGTAGTGGGAGCACCTCCAGAGGTAGAGAGCCCACCCTTGAGTGAGGGAAGCCAGGACAGGTGGGAGAGCATTGTGGAGGGAGCTGGGTGTGATCACAACATCTCAGAGGTCATCAGACTGTTAGGTCCTCCTTCACTGCCTACTCCCGGCATAGAACTCAGAGGAGGGGCTGGAGAAATGACAGTGATTAGAGCGCTTGCCTTGCAAACTAGAGACCCTGAGTTTGATTACTCAGCACCACATAAAGCTGTGTGTGGTGGCACATGCCTGTAATCCCAGTATGCAGGAGGGGAGGCTGAGATAGGCAGATTGTCCTGAGTCCAAGGCCAGCATGGGCCACACTGTAAGTTCAGGACCATCTTGGGCTACAGAGTGAGACCCTGTCAAAAAAAAAAAAAAGAACTCAGAGGAATTTCGGCTCCCTGCCCCGCCCCCACCCCCCCTCACCCCCGTCCCATACTCATTCAAAGAAACTTCACTGCTAGGCCTTTGAAGTGAAGTTTCTCAACAAAAGAAACATGGGAAGAAGACACGGCAACAGGACACCCACAAAAATGCCCAAGACCCCAGAAACTAATGGGCCCTGAAATAGTGAAACTTAGAGGGAAGGAAGTCAAAAAGCAAATAAATGAATCAAATGACCAGTTCAAACAAGATATTCTCAAAGAAAGGCAGGCAATGATCAACAGGCTTAAACAAGAACTTACTCAACAATTAGTAATCCTAATGAATACAAGGCTAACTGAGCATACAGAAGCAACAAATAAAAAGTTGGCTGAGGTAAATAAAGTGCAAGATTTGAAGAAACATTTTGAGAGAGAAGTGGAAATTTAAAAAAGAAATACAGCTGAAATCCAGGATATGAAAAATACATTTGAAGTCAGAGGAAGTCAACTTAAACATTGAGGACATAATTTCAGACCTTGAAGACCTTGAGGCTGAGGAAACAAATGCTATGATTAGGCATGACTCCAAAATTAGGAACAAAGTAGCTGGGTACAACAGCTGATGGATGATTCAAAGAGAACCTGTCTCAGAATTATGGGCGTGAGAGAAACAGCAGAAGACACCACTGAAATTATTTTTTTTTAATTATTCACTGAAATCATACAAGAAAATTTCCCAAATCTAGGAAAAGAAATAAATTTTCAAGTACAAGAAGCTTATAGAACACCAAATAACCTCAACCAGCAATGAGACCAGCCATGCCACATCATAATCAAACCCTCTGCAACACAGAGAATGGTACAAGCAGCAAGAGAAAAACAGTCACTCTTCTACTAAACAAACCCATTCAAATTTCCATAGATTTCTCAGTTCAAACCTTAAAGGCCAGGACAGCTTGGAGCAAAATCTTTCAGGCTTTAAAAGACGGCAAATGTCAACCCAGGTTGTTGTATTCAGTAAAATTATCCGCAAAAATTCAAGAAGTAAAAATTTCTCACAACCAAGAAACCCTAAAGAAATTTGTGACCACTAGCCCAGCATTGCAGAAAACACTTGAAGAAATCTTCGACAGAGAGACAGAGAGACAATCAGCACCAAAAAATATGGAGGAAAAGAAACATCTAAAAACAAAATGTAACAAAAAATAGATTGGTATTTGATTCATTTGATTTCTGTTTTACTAAATCAGCATCAGCTTTCTCATAAAATTTGTGAAACTTCCCCTATAATTATTATTTTTAATAGAATATTAGCTTGCAAAATATAATAATTATATTAAACATGAAGAATTGGTATAAAATCTTTTTAATGTATGCATAAATTTATGAATGGATAGGTTGATAAAATCATAAACCAAATCTGCCAAAATGTTAGTAATTAGTGAAATGTGACTAAATAATTCATGAAAGTTTAAAAAACCTTCTGAAATAATTAAGTATGCCTTTATATCTATTGCTTTTGTGATACAGACTTAAGTTCATTTAATGTAGCAATTCATTTAACTGGTCTTTACTGTAAGTTTATCTTAAAAATACTGATTGATGCAATGACAACTTGAATGTCTTTTGAATGTACACACATTTTACCTTTCATTACTCAGCTAAGGAATTTGAAATTTAACTTCTCTCTTTTTCTTTCTCACATCTTCTAGCTTTATGAATTGCATTGTTATAGCTCTGGTGAGTAAGGCCAGGTTAAAGAATCTCAACAAAGATATAGTAAGATACAGAAGAGAAGAACTTTGGGAAAATTGTCCCAATAAAGGGCTCTGCTGGACCCAGAGAAGAGGCATCAAGATGTGCCCACTGCAGCCCATTCTAGGGATGGGAAGCTGAGCTAAAGAGTGGTGATTTGAGTGGTGAAATGAGTCAGATGCAGAAGATTAAAAATATTAAATATTGTCAAAAATGGGTAGGGGTTTATATATGTATATAACATTTATTAACATATATGTTAATAAAAATGGGGGAAATAGAAAAATAAATAATAAATAATTTTTTAAAATAAATAACTTAAGGCAAGGATCTCAAAAGACTTTCAAAACCTGTACTTTTATCTCAGGAAATTAAATCAGCAATCACTTTGTTTTATTCGATTTGTACAGATAAAGCCTAATAACTAAATTCTCTTAGCTATTTTTACATTGGTATGACTCAGTATCCAATAACCACAATTTAAGGGAGGAAAGACTTATTTTTGCTCACAGGTTCAGATGGTCACAGTCCATTCATGAGCATCCAGGAGTTATAGAAGCAGAGGCAGAGGCAGCTCCTCTTGCCGTAGCCAGTGGAAGACGAGTCAGACAGAAAAAGATGGAGCTACCCTTCCAGGTACTGTTCCAGCAAACTGCACCTTTTGGGCCCCACCCCAGTGTTCCATCCCACCTGACCTGGTGCCACTTCTCATCAGCACATGGATTTTTCACAATATACAAATACATGAATCCTTTGGGGGTCACTCCACATCCAAAGAATGAAATTAATGTATACTCTTCAGTCAACAGGAAAAGTCAAAAACTGCAAGAGATGTTGGAGGCTTTTAAAGAATTAAGGGAACTTAGAGTTAATCTGGTCTGCTCCTAGTTTTTACAGATAAGAAAATATTCATGAGAAGTTATGTGACTTACAAGATCCAATTAAAAATGAGAGTTTCACCCACAGCATACCCATCTTGTAAACATGCCACAAGGCAGCCAGGCCATGTGGCATAGACCTGTAATCCCAATCCCAGCACTTTTGTGAGACTGAGGCATGAGGATCACAACTTTGAACCCAGCCCGGGCAACTTGACAATTTAGCAACACCCTGTTTTAAAATCTAAATTACAAATGGGCTAGCAATGTCGCTGAGTATGATGACCCCGGGCTCAGTCTCCTGTATTAAAAAAAAAAAAATACATACAAGACAGTGAAGAAAAAAAAAACCTTTTAAAAAAGTTTTACAAATAATGGGAAAGGACATACAAGTTTTGTAGTGACTGCTCTTGGCAGTAAGAGGGTTAGAACCCTAATAGCCAAAGTCCAAATCTGTTAAAAGCCATCTTCCTCAGTTCATACAAAATGGTCCTGAGACAACGTGACACACTAACCAAAACAAAATTTTGATGTAAGGCCCACTCACATCTCCCAAGGATTTCCATTTTTTATGAAAATTAATGTTTACAGCCCTCTTTATCTGAAGTCTTTTATGAAACCAAAGGAAACAGTCTTTATAGACTGCAACTTTAAACCTGAGTTTAGGGGAGTGATTGGGCAGGAGGGCAACCGTGCAGGACCCTCTTTCACTCAGTCTGCACAGACAAGCCAGAAAGGTAAGATACAGTAGATGAATGCTCCAGGGGCTTATTCTGACTAGGAGAGAAGCCTCCAAAAGCAGGAGCAGAGTAAGAGAAAGAAGGGGAGAGGTCCAGGCTGGATGCTGTAATGGGACATGGGGAAGCCCAGGACCCACACCTACCATCCAAGCTCCAGAGCACAGGCTGCAGCTGGGACCACCCCAAGACACATTCATGGCAGCTTCCCAAGCAGCCACTCAGGGGCTAGTGGTTGCCCATGGGACAGTTCATGAGCATGAAGCTGTGGAGATGGAGGGCTGTGGCCAGGAGCTTCTCAGGCTCAATGCTGGATGCCCAAAGGCACATGAGCCAGCAGCTGTATAAACTAAAGATGTTGATTAAGTCCTTCCTACAGAGTTCATGGATGGCCTAGCCAGCCACCAGCTCAAGCAAGAGAATTATGCAACAGTGGAATGAGAAAGCATGGCAACTTGACACGCCATGAAGCCCCTAGTAGGCCAATGAAGAACTAAATGGGAATAGAAGAGTCAAACCTCTAAAACCTTGAGAGCAGAATAACAAATCTACCGAGGGCTATAAATTAGATGCAAAAAATAAATTTGATGCACCCAATTTGATAAAAATAAAAGCCACTGAATGTAAGTGAACAGATAGATTTCAATACAACTATTGTGGGGAGCTTTCTAACACTCCACTCTCCCAGGAAGGCAGGTCAGCTAGACCCAAAATCAACAAACACATAGCGGATCTAAATAACACCATGGAAAAAATAAACTGAAGATTTATCTACAAAGTTTTTCATTGAATAACAGAATAAACAGAATCTTCTCAGTGGCTCATGGAACATAAACAGACTATATTTTAGGCCACAAAATATGCTTAAACAAATACAAAAAATGGAAATATCCCATATATACTACCAGATCACAGTGGAATGGAACTAGAAATCAACAACAATGGGAACAACAAATACTACACCAACAAAAGAAGGCTGAATAGTACACTACTGAATGAACATATAAGAAATTAGGGAAGAAATTTAAAAGTTCTTAGAGAAAAATAATAATGGAATTATATCACACCAAGACCTTTGGGACACAATAAAGGCAGAGTTGAAAGGGAAGTTCATTGCCATAAATGCACACATAAAAACAAGTGAGCAATCCCAAATAAATAATCTAATGATGCAGCTCAGAACTCTAGAAGAGCAAGAAAAATCCAACCTCAAAATCAATAGAAGAAATTATAAATATCAAAACAGTAATTAACAAAATTGAATCTAAAAAAACTATAAATGAAGCAAAAGCTAGTTCTTTGAAAGTATCAACAAGATTGATAAACACTTAGCTAAATTCATTTAAAAAGAAGGAAAAAACCTACATCAACGCAATTACAAATGAAAGTGGAGAAATTACAACAGACAGCACCAAAATCCAAAAGATTATAATAAGCTACTTTGAAAATCTATACTCCAAAAAAATTTAAGAACCTAGAAGAAATGAACAATATTCTAAACGCACACCAACTTCTAAAACTGAAGCAAAAAGGAATAAAATGCCCGAGTAGATCAAAAGCCAGTTACATAATCAGGGAAGTAATGGAAACAGTTCCAACTAAGAAGAACCCAGGACCCAATGGACTCATGGCAGAACTCTACCAGAAATTTAGGGGAGATTTAATGTTAATACTCTGCAAACTCTTCCAAGAAACTGAAAAGGAAAGAAACATGCTTAAGTCATTCCTCAAAGCCAGGATAACTTTAATGCCAAAACCAGAGAAAGTCCAACCAAAAAAATGAAAACTACAGGCCAATTTTGCTAATGAACATAGATTCAAAAACACAAACACAATACAGCAAATCATAAAAACGATCATAACATCATGAACAAGTGGGTTTCATCACAGGGATGCGGAATTGTTCAACATATGCAAAACAATAAATGTAGTGTATCATATTAACAGATACAGAGATAAAATCATATGATCATCTCAATAGATTCAGAAAAGGTCTTTGACAAAATTCCACATTGGTTTATGATTTTAGAAAATACCTCTGAATCAAATAACAACAGAAGGATCTTACCTCAGTCTTGTCCAAGCCATCTATGACAATCCCTCTGCCAACATTATTCTAAATGGGCAAAGACTGAAAGCATTTACCTTACAGTTGGGAAAAACACTAGGATATCTACTTTCACTCCTCCTTAAACGTAATAGTTGAGCTTTTGGCCAGAAAAATCAGGCAAGAGAAGAAACAGAAGAAATAAAAATTTCAAAAGAAGAAGTTAAAATACCCCTATTTGTAGATGACATGATACTCTACATCAAAAAAAATTCCATCAGAAGCCTCAGAATTAATAAATTTAGCAAACAGAAGGTTATAAAATCAACACTCACAAACCAATAGCACCTCTATACACCAGTAACAGATTCAACAAGAAGTCAATCAAGAAATCAACTCCATTCACAATGGCAACAACAACAAAAAATCAAATACTTACGAATAAACCTTACTAAAGAAATGAAAGATCTATATAGAGAAAACTAAAGAGCAAGTCCTGAAAAAAGAGAAGAAGACTTTAGAAAATGGAAAGACATTGGATGTGTCTGGATGGAAAGAATTCATATCAAAATTTTGGAATCCATACTTCCCAAATTGTTATACAGATCCAATTCAATACCAATTAAAATACTAATAGCATTCTTCACAGAACTAGAAAAACAACTCTAAAATTTACGTCGAATCAGAAAAGACCCAAAATTTTTAAAGCAATCCAACGTAACAAGAGTAAACCTGAGGAATCACATTTCCAGACTTCAAAGAGTAATACAAAGCAACAGTGATTAAATCTACATGGTACTGGCCTGAGAACAGACAGGAAGGTCACTGGAACAGAACTGAGGCTACAGAGGCAAACCCAAATTCTCTCAGCCATGTAATTTTTGAGAGAGGTCCAAACCATTCACTGGGGAAATGGTGCTGGGAAAACTGGATATCCACATATAGGAGAATGAAACTAGACCCTTATTTTTCATTCTATACTAAAATTAAATCAAAATAGGTCGAAGAGCTAGATAACAAAACAAAAACATTCATACTTACTTGGCAAGGGAAATACCAAGACCAAAACAGAAGCACTGAGTCTGCTGGAAGGCAGAACAGTAAAATGCTGGAAGACATAGAGACAAGAAAAAAATTCATTAACAGAATGCCAACTGAGTGTCGCAAGCACTCGTGACAATGAGGTAACAGCAAAAATCACTAAGTGGTACTACATCAAACTAAATGTTTTGTACACCGAAGTGTGAAGAGACAGCCCATAGACTAGGAGAAAGTTTTGTCAACTATGCCTCAGTCAGAGGATTAATATCTAGAATACATAAAGAATTCAAAAAGATCCCCCCCAAATAAATGACCCCATTAAAATGGGCAAATAAAATGAAAGAATCTTCTCAGAAGAGAAAGTATAAAAGGCCAACAAGCCCATGAAAAAGTGGCCATCAGAGAAATGCAAATCAAAACAACACTGAGAATCACCTCCAGAGAGAATGGTTTACATAAGGAACTCAAAAAACCAATTGTTTATGGTGGGACTGCAATCTGGTCTAACCACTGTGGAAAGTAGTTTGGAGATTCCATAGAGCTGAGAATAGAAATCCCATTTGACCCAGCTACAGTTCTCCTGGGCATTTTCTCAAAAGAATTGAAGTCGTTTTATCATAGAAACACATGCATATCCATGTTTATGGAAGCATAATTCATCATAGCTAAATCCTACATGCCCATCAACAGAGAAAACAACCTAGATGCCCATCAGCAGAGAAGAATGGATAAAGAAAACGTAGTATACACAATGGAATATTGTGCACCCATAAAGAAAAACAGATAAAAAGCATTTGCAAGAAAATGAGATCACCTTGAATCAATAATGCTCAGTGAAATGGAACAAACACAAATGATTAAATATGGCGTGGTGTCTCCGAGATAGCCATAAGTGTGTATAAAAAGATCTTAACATGAGACAGGGTAGGAAGAGCGGTGATAGGCTGCTAGGAAAGGGGGAGTCGCTGAGAATGGGAGGGGTTAGAAGAAGAAAAGGATAACGGGGAGGGAAAAGTGGTCAAGTGATATATATGGGCACAAATTCCCCTCGTTGTATGTAATTAACATATTATTGAATCCTTAGCAAATTCATATTCAAACAAGAATAACAAAAAAAAAGTGCTCAAAGAAAAAAATTTCCTAGTGGGGGAACATGGGAAATCGGGAATGATCCAGGTGCTCCTAGGAGACCTATGTGGTGCTGGAGGCCATTCTTTAGATAACTATACTGCCTCTGTGCCCTTCTTCCATTCTCAGATTCTTATAGAAGATCCCAATCTCTCAACCTGACATGTTGTTCCTCTCCTGAAACCTTGACAATGTATTCTGACCTAAATAAACTCTTATCCTTATCTCCAAAATGTATTCTTAATTAGCCCCTGACACCAACTCGATATGACTTCTTGCACGACAAGCTTCACAACATTTGAGCAATATTTATAAAATTCTGAATTGAAACAGTAGCTTTGAGTGTGTTCTTTTAACGATTTTCATCAGAAAACAACGTAAGTGAAATTAGAAACCAATCCCATGAAACTATTGGAAATCCAACAGTTGCTTATCACTGACTTTCCCTCCTGGGCCATCTATCCCACGTGGATTTAGAAAATATATATATTACATTCTCTATTCAGATACAATATTTACTCATAATGAATAAAAAATTAACTTATTTCCAAGTTGCTGTTTTGTTTCCCATGTAACACATACATCCTTTTGATAGAAAAGCTGAGGTCTTTTAAAAACGTTTTTATTACAAAAATTCATTTCCTTAGCTAGTGGCACACAGCTGTAATCTCAGCTACTCAGAAGCCTGAGACAGGGGTCCCTAAGTGAGTCTCAGCAACTCAGAGACTGTCTCAAAAATTTGAATGGTCTGGGGCTGTCAAAAGAACATTCTGGCAAAAAACAAACTATCACCTAAAGCTGGTTGTTGCTGTTGCTGGTGGTGGTGACGCTAAGAGATGTGTTACTTTCAGCTCTCATCTGGTCTTCTGCAAATCCATACCATTTAGCACTCACCTGCCTATGTAGCTATGTCAGTTGCTTGTTGCTTTCTACCTTGATATTTGATGTTAAAGAGCCCAGACTGCACCCCAGCCCAACACACAAAGAGGAAAAATCACATTCCAGAAATGTTGGGTCCTTCAATGACTGAGTGGTATTCTATGCAAGGGGTTATGCAGGAAGGAAAAATAAAACAACTGACAGGAGGGCACTGCCTGAAGGTGGCGACACAGGAAGACAAACTGCATACCACACACAAAAACGTCCATACAATGCTCAACTGAACACGGGATATCGGCGAAAATCCCCAGGTAAAAGGAAAATAATGTTTCTTAAAAAGGACAAATCTGTATTTCTCAATTCATTCACTTTGTGATAAATGACAAAAGATCAGTTGAGATATTCCCCCAACACCCTTGTCTGCTTCTTGGGTGTGAATTGGGCAGAGAAGATAGTATGTGGGAGAGCAAGATCACAAAACTTACGGCTTTGTACTTCAGGACACCAAATCACCACTTACTACTTTAAGAAAAAAAAAAAATGGAGCCTTTATTTTCTCTGTCTACCTGAAGGATACCTATGTTTCAGAATGTAAGAAGCAAAAGACCTGATTATAGCACTACATTGTCCACGGAGGAATGAAAATCTGTTTGGTTTAGTCCATTAGCATACATTAGAAAACAACTTATTTTGATTTAGTTCTAAGTGGATGAAAACTCTAATATTAACATTTAATATCATCAGTACTACTGACTTTTCTAAATGAGATTTTATAATTACATTTCTAAATTTAAAGTTCTCTGTAAAGTAGTTAAGCTAGCAGAAGCCTCATTCAAGTTGTAGGTCCTAGTGATAATGAGACAAGTAGAGTGAGGATAAATACAGCTAAGTCAACAGAAAGCCACTGGGCAAAAATTGAGAAACTAGACGGTGAAGGAAAACTATGACAGAGCACATCAGAAGACTAACAAATACAGGTCAACCTGTTCTCCCAAAAGACCCGAGGCATGTGCAAAACCAGTCTATGAAGACCCCCACCCCACCCAACCTCATCTTCATTGTGGTCTTGTCTCTGTGTCCCACTAGCATGGGCTTTGAATTCCATGACACTTTCTCTAAAGAACTTAAGTGTTCAAAAAACTGTCCCTCCTGACAGAGGGGGTGAGTCAAATACCCCAGTGGATTGACTCCCATCAGCCCCTCACCTTTGACCCTCCCATAATTCCAGGATGGTAAGAGGCCCAAAAGCTTATTCCTACTGTGGTTATGACCCTTCACTGTCCCACTCCCGTTCTATTAAACATACTTTCCCTTCAATCTCTGCTTTTCTTACTACTTCTGTGTGCCCTGCTCGATTTTTTTTTCAGGATACCAAGATGGACATGAACCCTGAAAGCCCATCCAGTGACAGTCGGAGGAGCTTCTGCTGCTATCAGTGGCATATGCCTGTAACTGCAGCAGTCTGAAATTCAGGCTAAGGTAGGAGGTTTGCAAGCTGCAGCTCAGCCTGGGCCATTCAGCTACTTAACAAGACCCTGCCTCAAAAGGAAAGAAAAAGAAGGGAAAAGAAATAAAAATTAGGCTGGAGATACAGCTCAGAAGGCTCCGTATTCAACACCCAGTACCAATATCATCTTTTTTTCCCCCAAAGCCATGCTCCTAATAAATGGGAGGAGGGAAGAGGACCATGTGTGTGAGGAGTGGCCTTTTCAAAAGGTAACTTAGGCCTCTCACCTGCTCCTCAGGCCTGTGAAGTTTTAGTTTGTTATTAACTACAATTAGTTATTGGCTGACTATGACAGCAGGATGGTTTCCCAAAGCTTTAACTCATGACTACTGTTTCCCAGCCTAGCCCAGGGGATGTCATCCTTCTATTTGGGATATCTGGATGGATTCAGGGACGTTTTAGGGTATCATGATGCCTGCAACACACTATGAACATTTAAAAGCAGATACGAGCCAAACTGAAAGCTTCCTTTTTACCTCTATACCAGGGAAGAACTGTATTAGACAAACATAGCCATGCTTTGTTGAGAAACACTGGGAGACTGCACAAATATTGAAATGCGACCATAAAGATCACTTCTCTGGTTTGGCAAATGAGAAAAATAAGATCCAATAAGGTCAAGTTCCACCATCTGTATACACTATCTGAATAATGCAGCCACAGGTAGCTCGAGCCTTCAGTTCTGTTCCACCAAGTGGATTTTCACTATTTTTACACAGCTTTGTTCAATTTCCCACACTAGACACACTGTCCAGATTGCAGTTTGTTGTACGGTCTAAATGAGAATAGTACACTTTGGGAAGAGGACTGCCTAGGTGACCGAGTCTTAACAAGTCTCAGATTCCATAAGAACAGAAAACTGAGAACCCTTTAGGACTTCCCTGTCTGCCAACTTTATAGATGACCATTTCAGCCAACCTAAGCTGTCCACCTACGCAGTAAACAGTGTGCAGACTTGATCCTGAAATTGTTTACTGCCCTGTGTTATTTTAATAATAATGTAAATTCCCAAACTAAAATATCTGTTATGGCTTGGCTCAAAAAGTCTCATGTGCTCAGAAGTGAGCTTTCAGAAAATTAGATCAGGAGGATGTTAACTCATCAGTAAGTTCATTAATGTTTCACAGCTGAAAAATGGGCTGTGGAAAGGCAGGACTCAGGTGAAGGTCACTGTAGCATGCTTTGAAGGATTTATCTAGTCCCCTGGCTCTTCCTGCCCCCTCTGCTTCATGGTTGCCACAATGAGCAGCTCTCATCTTTTTACTGTTTCTGCCTTGGGATCAGCTGACCACAGATTGAAACTTCTGAAACCGTGAGCCAAATTAAGCCACTCTTCCTTTAAAATGTGTACATCATATTGTTCACAATGACAAAAAGCCAATGCTCGTCTCAATGAATGTATCAATATTTTTAGCCACACAGATATTAAAATCAGTTCCTTAAGCTCTAGTGAACAGTACAATGACCCTTGTGTGCTCCAGGGCTCAAAGCTACAATGGGACATTTGAGGTATAAGCACCTTAGTAGTGTGTCAAGGATGGCTTAAGCTCCAAAGCAAAATTTTGAGTGTTACTTACAGACCCTTACATGAGGACAGCATTATTCCTGTCACCAGGCCCCTCTGTCTTCTAGGCATTCTCACATAAAATGGGAGGGGAAGCAACACAAGACGCGATAACCTAAAAATCACTCATCTGGCTACAAAAACAGTATAGGCTCTGGTGAGCTCTTGAGTTACGAAAACCTAAGGCTGAACTGATTCTTCCTGAAATGCCTTGTGTGCTTGGCAGCATTAGCCTTAAAATAGACACTGGCCTTTCCTAATATAATGGCCCAACAACTGCCACTAACACGTAAAATTTCACCTGGGTTAAGGGATTACATGTGCCTGGAATCCCAGCTACTCAAGAGGAAGCCAAGGCAGTAGGATTACAAGTTCAAGACTAGCCTGGGCAACTGACACATTAAAAAAAATGCTACCAATATAGCCCATTAAAAAGCCACAGACTCATACAATTCTACCAATTCAAAGTGCTACCAAGATCACACACAAAATTAAAGACAGCATTGCACTGGTTATATAAACTATGTCAATGCTTCTCCTGTCGGCTATTTAGCCCCATCTTTCATACTTTGAGTCACTTTCCAGGCCAGGTAATTCAAAGTTTTTCCTTTAAGCAGTTATATCACAACATATAAGACATGTAGTACATGTGTGTGCTTGCATATATGTACAAGAATGTTGTATAACTATTTCACTCATTTGTTCTCCTAAATTTAGGGGGAAAAAAGTCCACACATGAACTATACCAATCACTTTTAAAAATCATCTCTTGCTTTCCTATACCAATTTTATTTCTGCTCTGAAAACAGACTGATCCAGGTATCTGTGAAGGCCAGAAGAGCTAGTACAAAAAGCCAAGAACATGACTTTAAAATTTCATTCATGAATTTCTCTTTAAGTACCTTCCAATCCCAAAGGCAGTCTACATCAGTGCATAGAAATATTCATACAGTACCAATCTCTTCACAAATAACAGCTGTCTCCTACAATTTCCCCACTATCTGCCTCCAAAATAAGACCAGTGCATTACTTACCAAAATAAGCTTTCCCCAATCCATTCATTCATACAAATACCACTTCTCAGAAGAATCCTTTAGCTTTGCATAATTTAATAAAACTGACCATTTAGGATAATGATGTTTATTAAAAATATAGTCAGGGAGAAGGAAGTCAGTGCATTTATGCAATTTTACATACACATTTGTAGTTTGAGGTTCCATTATTCCAACAGTTCATATAAATCACTGTTTCAGATAGAAGAAAAAGAATGCTTTACACAGGAGATCAGCAATTGGTTATGTTTGGTAGTATGAGTAGGTTTGTAGTAAAAAATAAAACCACTTCTTCCATTATTAAAGAATGCCACCTTTATGCAGAACAAAGTCTTCAGGAGTTGAAGAAAACTTTTTCTTGTGTAAGAATTGTTAACGTCGGTTCTTGGAAAACAACCAATTCTGTTTCTCTATATATAAATGTTTTGTCCGAAATCTTTTTGAGGTAACAAAGTAAAAATTTCAGCGATTTGTCATCAGGTTATCCTTTATCATGTAGGCCAAATATTGCAGTGTCACACCTAAGACTTATACAAAACTTTTCAGAGAATTATACATACAGACTGTGACATTTCCAAACAAGTCATAACAAGAAAAACAAAATAGCTTAACAAAATGGGTCAAAAAAGAAAAAAGCCTAAAATAAACTGTGGTCATTTTTGCATCCACAACCAGTCAAAAGGCTTTCGAATGTACAAAGTGTTTCCCCGCCAAGTCTCACTTCCTAACCACTTTTTAAAATTGGAATAGCAATGACATTCCCATTTCCTGATTTCATACTTACTGGCTGAAATTAAGTGTATAATCTCAACTCCTGATGAATCAGAGGAAAAAACCACAAGCTTAAAATTCCTCTGCAATAATCCTTGTGGAAAGTCAAGAACTGGATACAATTTTCCTGGATGCACAAGCTGGTGCTTTAACCACTGACCTTCTGACTTTTATATGCAAGTTGCTCTAGGAAAGTCACTCCAGAACAAGTGGTCATGTTCAGGCAATTGCACCATTCCTTTCCTCATTATGTACCTAAGAGAACAGTCAAGTCCAGGCAAGGGGAACTCTTAGCCTATTTTCTTAGATGGAAGAACATTTCTGATCACAAACATGGGGAATTAAGAGTCTAAGCAAGGAAAGCCTTGCATTTCTGGTAAGATGGGTACAAAAGGCTTCGGATGGACTTGGCTAGGGCATCTGGAGCTTACCCATGTGTTTCCTATTACACTATCTAGAACTCTGTGTCCACATCTGGAGAATACATTAACAACCTCTTGCTTCAGCTTCTAAATGCAGTAGTTAATGTTATTTTATAAAGCAGATTAAAATGATCACTGCCTAAATGACAACTCAAGTTAGTGTTAGCTGTAACTAACACCTAGATGACTATCTCGGCAAGAATTAAAGGACAAGTCACTATCTAACTGGGTTTAAAGCATGCTTTTTAAAAATCTGGTGCTGTTGAGAGGACTATCGGCAAAACAATTTTAAGGCATAACTGGAGAAATAGCAAATGGAATATGTCCTTATTCCCTACGATGCAGTGTTACGGCCTCTGCAAAAAAGTGCTTTAAAAACGGAGTTTCTGCCCCAAATTTTAACAGGTTCTACATACTGAAGAAGGAATAAGCTGAAGGCTGAACGCTTTTACATTAATTAACCACAATTCTGAAACACTGAGCCTCTAGAGTTTTATGTCAGATGCTGAAATCAATGAAGCCAAATATGCCATGGCTACAAGGGAAAATGCAAATAGAAATATTTTAACAGGAAGTATTACTTTGTTATACTTGTTTAAATTTTAACATGTCTTTAAAAATTGAGGAATAAAATGCCATGTTCATACAAAAATTTTTGTGCTTAGTTTTTAAGAATAGAAAACACATTGGTTCAGTCATTAACTCCACTTGATGAAAATTGCTCATGTCCTTAGGCCATCAGTGGTGAGATTGCAGAAACCAGACTCTCTTTTTAGGTTTCACAGAAAAACTGCTCATTCTTCAGCCTCTGTAATGACAAGGAGACTGACTCCCCCATCCCCAAGTCCCTCCCACTTAAAAGTCACTGTCCAAGTTCATTGTCAGGAGAAGTTTCCATGTAAGGCCATTTAAGTGTAAGATGACAAAATTATTGATAATAAGTAAGCCACTAAGTTCCATTAGGGTGATGGGATGTCAAATAAGACTAGAAATCAGTAAAATGGATTTCTCAAAGTTCAATTTTAAAAATTGGCTCCTCTTCCATTTTCAAAAAGAAGTAAGGAAGAATCCTCTCAAATTTATGCAACAATTGATTTTGAACATTTGGAAGGAAGGAATTTCCTATTTCCCCCCACATTTTGTTTTTGAAGTTGTTATTACAAACTGTTTCAGTAGCAAAATCAGCCATGACCTGAATCATGAAGATGTAATGACTCACTTGCATTGGAAAGTATCTACACAGTTGAACATTATGCATATAGCACAGAACTATAAACAAAAAAGCCAAGCAAACTTTATTTATTTTCAGGTAAAAACATTAACCTGATGGATTATTGCAGATTTGAGAAATCAGCACATAAAACAAAAGAACAGCATTGCTTACAGGTGCTTTTATCTGTGTGAAGACAATAGCTGAATCGTTTGTTCCAAGTCAGCATTAGGCAAAGAGTAAGAGCAGAATGAAATATGACTGAGAGCAGAAATGAAGAATGAGGAGAAAAAAATTTCTACTCCAAGAGAAAATGAAAATTGCTTAAAACTTTATCAATTTAAAATATTCTGGCCGTAAAATAAAATAACGGCCAGCCCAAGCTGTAGGCTTTTTGACCCACACGGTAGAAATGAATGACCTTTCCTTGCCTCCACTCCAAGAGGCAGTTGCTGACAGAATCGCCATGTAAACAGTCCTAGTGTGTTCATCTGGTATAAAGTCAGTAATACCCTACCAACTATATTAAAAGTAGGCTATAAGAAAAGTTTATCTAGTTACAAAGGCTGAATTATATTGACAATATATTTAAATTCAATTAATTTAAAATTATATCTTAATTTGAGAGAACGGGACAACAAAAAGCCCATGGCTCAGAAAAATGTAACATCTGTGAATGTTGTATACAAAAAAAAAAAAAAAAAAAAAAAAAAAAAAAAAAAAAAAAAAAAAAAAAAACACCCTGTGAACTGCACATATAATAGTGAGTCAGGGAAGGAAATTAAAGCGAAGTGAAAAGCACACAGAGCTCACTTACTAAACTACAGTTGTCAAATACACATGAGCTTTCATTTCTGTACTTATGCACAGGAGGGAGTTCTCTTTGGAGTTGAAATAAAACTGAAGACTCAGCTAGATGGATACACACAGCCCAGAATTAAACTGCACAGCGACATTTATTGTTCCAGCCTGGAAAAACATCCCTTTTCAAATTTCACACAGCAAAGCAAGTTAAAAACTTCACTCATCAAATAAATGATAATTTAAACAAGAACTTGCTAAAGAAACCTCATCACAACAACGCTCTGGGGCCTGATCACTTTACGTCCTTGGGGGACATTAATGAATATCAACCAACTGTCTCTTATAATCTGCAAGTCGTTTTTCCTACAAGGTGTAACATGTTTCCTTGACTCAGGTGATACATTTAGAAAAAGAAATCATTTTTTTTTCTTTTGTTGTAACAGGCAGACACTGATTTCTCGCTGTGATCAAGAAAGATGGAAAGACTGCTGCCCTTCTCTTGCTGCTATTAACAGTTTATCACGCATTATCTCAATGCTTGAGTAGTCCGGCAACTTAAGATAGTTCACACAAGTCATTACAGAGGGTAGGAAGTCATCTGGGTTTTCTGTTGATTCAAATGTTTTCCGGACAATTGTCAAAGGTGGATTCAGACTCCGGAAACCTGATTAAGAGGAAAAGAACTTGAGTAAGTTTTCTGTACATGCTACTACTGTCAAGCATTACACTGCTCTGCTGTATTACACATATGCAAAACATAGTACAATTCTCTCTTGCTTGGCAACTGCACTTTGAATATACAACTGAGGGGATAGAACCCATCATTTAATTTTAATTATTTATGTATTGAGATAGTCTCTTGCTCTGTAGTTCAGGCTGGCTTGAACTCACAGCAACTCTCATGGCTCAGACTCTTGAGTGCCAGGATTACAGAGTATACCACCATGCCCAGTTTATATCGTTCTGGAAAATCAAATTCAGGGCCACTGCTGTGCTGTTTTCATTTTATCATTTAAAAATCACTAACTATAACATGAGGCAATAGTTCTTTACATTTTCTAATTTTTAAAAAAAGTACTAAAAATCTTATAGAATTCATCTTTAGATAAGTCCACTAAAATTTATGATGGACAAACACCCTAGGGTTTTATGTAAACAGACTAATACGGGCATTGTTAATCTTCTATCAGTATGTTTGGGACAGTATCTATGAATTTTTCTGCATGTAGTCTCTTAATGCACCACTAAGCAAACTGAGAACTTACATTACCACACTAGAATAACAAAGAAGCAATGTGAGTCAAAGAATTTTCTATAATGGTAATGAAGTTTCACAAATACATAAAACTACCAGTAAAAAAGCATCCACATTGGTACACACCTCCAACAGGCAATCGTGGGCTACCAGTCACAAACTGAAGAAACAACCTCTGCTGCTCATTATCAAAACTACTGAGAATCTCAAATAAGAACTTCACTGCCCGGCTGAAATAACAACAAAAAACCAAAATTACTTTCTTGCATTACAATAATTTTCAGACATAAAGAATCTGATAGCCCTTGATGTTTATTAATTTTTCAATGTAGCTACAAATGGAACTCCCATTATATCACACTCTGAAATCAAATTTGTTTTGTGTATGAATGCTACACTTAAGGTCCTATAAGAGTAATAATTGGTACAATAAATAAAGATTTTATCTAGTATTCTGCATAATTTCTGCTTTACTACATGTAACAATGGGATTAAACCTGTGTTTCTCCGCCTTACGCTTTCACAAATACTTTAGAAAAGATAATGGGTCTTAAATTGTAGTTTTAAATATGGCCAAAGGATCAGCAAGCCTCGCTGACTGGGTAGGCAAATTTAAAAATGGCAGAATACAAACTTTTGTTTATACACCCACACTGCTCCTTCAAGTTCTTAACTATCAAATGAAAATCTGGTGGTACAGGGCTCACCTGTCATGAGTATAACCGTGATCAGGTCTGCAGCACTCCATCAATGTCTTCGCATCCCATGTGTCTGCTTTACTGCCACATAGGAGCTGATCCAACTTTTTTGAGTTTGAGGAAAGGGAAAGAATTACTAAAGAATTATCTGTACACGCAAGCAGAAAATAAGTCTACATGCACCAATGAAGAGTACCATTTTCAGACTCAAAATCAGCTACTTAAAATTTCTCTTAGACTGTACTCTTCTTATATTTAGATATTTTATTTTCTTTTTAATTGTACATTCTTATTGTCCATTTTCAGGAACTGAATTTTAAAGACTCCAACTAAATAAAACACAAGGGCCTAATATAGATCCTGAATTCTGGTCTTCTTAACCCTTTGCATTATTTTAGAGGATTTAAATTGGTAATCTGCTTCCAACCAGTAAGACCTAAATTCTGGCTTTCAGAACCACTAAGGTTCATAAGCCAAGAGATACGAAATTGAGCTGTAGAGAACTGAACAAGAAAGCTGAAGTAGAGCACACAAAATGGGTAGGGTTTTTAAGAGATGCACATCTTCATAGGCCATATTACTGATTATATGGGGACCAAGCTAGATACGAGAATGATACTGACTTGAAATATTTTTGTGTCCTTAGAAAATCCAATACCAGTTTGAAACTAAACAAATTTTTTCTGTTTACATAACTGATAATTTATATTGCATGCTTTGAGAAAATCCAATTTGGGAAAAATGAAACAGTGTATATACTACATGTTGATCAGTCAGGTACCTTTAATATGCTTACTTTTCACAAGCCAGAAAAAAAGAATTTAATCCCATTTTATGACTGAAGCAGTCTATAAGCTACAATATCTTAGATATAAGTTTTGCAACTAAGTGGATTCGATTCCTGAGGCTACCCTTGCTGTTTTCAAATCCAGGCTAAGTGCAGTACTGTAAGTACCAGGCACATTACATACTTAAGTAGCAAAACAAACTGGACATAAAAATAGTAACTGAGGCCAAGGCATTCACAAATTTCCAGATTTAGTCAGAAACAAATGTATTTTAAAATTAGTACTTTTTTAAAAAGGTGCCAAATAAAATATAGAAAATATTATTAGTCTTTTTTATGATGCCTGACTATACTAGTGACTAAGATTTTTGTATTATTTCAAGTACAGGTGGCTAAAGAAAATCATACATATTTACCCAGGCTCTCCATTCCTAGAAGTCCTCTCTGTAGTCAGCATTAGATAAGGGGGGGGTGGGCGGGGGGGGGGGGGGGTGGAGGAGACCACACTTTATTGTAACTTCAAGGACTCACCTTAGTTAAACAATGCTTAATCTAAACCAAGAACTTTACATAAAATCTTCTCAGTGTCACTTCACTGCAAGGCTGCCCCTGAAGCACTAGCAGCACCAGCAGCACTAACACAGAAACACTACAAGTTCCATTCTTCACTAAGTAGCATCGAGGCTGTCAGTTAATAATGATGTTATGCTCACTCTATTACATGTCAATCCCACAGTTTGTAATCTTCCCTGCTAAGGGAGTTTCACTGTCTGCCTTAATTCAAATCTCTGCTCCCAAACCCTACTTTTTGATTTTTGAACCACACATACAAGTCCACTAATATGATGACAGGTACAGACAAGAAATGACCATTTCTTTTGGACACATGCTACTCACTTCCTCTGGGTAGAAGTATTGAAGATGACTAAGTGGGAAAACTGACTCAAATCCATCTCTGAATGAATCAAATTGCCTAGAAACGCCTTCATTTAATGCCCAGAATATAACCAGCTGTAAGAAAGAAATATTTTTAAAATTACAAGATTTTAATTCTTTTCACTTTAATATACTAATAACATAATATACAGAAAAATACAATAAAACATCCTTTTTGAACACTTATTTATACATGCATTTATGTTTAGTGTATTTAAAATTTTATTTATATAAAATCCCCACAATTAACAAGAAAAAATTTATGAGAGAACTGCCCAAGAAAATAAAATGTTAGAGAGAATTAAAGCCAATGTTTCAAGATTCACTAATGGGAACTAGCAACGGTTTTTAATATGAAACATTTAGTCCTAAAACCTGGTAAGCTCTAAGAACACATGTTTTTGTAATGAGTACCTTCTCCCTCAAAATAGGCAAAGCTTAGATATGCAGGCACTGGAAGTAAAAGACAGAGCCACTCCTACTGGTTCAATATCATCTAGTCAGCAGTAGCCTTGGCTAGGTACAGGAGAAAATATAATTCTGATAAAAATGAAATGAAAGCACCACAAATTATTTTTAGAGAAAAAGTTTGGATGTTCTCTCCTTAATTGCTAGTAAACTGGGAAAGTAGCTTTTACGTAGTGTATAAAACAGATGTATGAGAAAACAGTCCTACTATTTATGTATTTATTTATTTATTGAGAGAGTCTAACTCTGTAGCCCAGCCTGGTCCTGAACTCACTATGGAGCCCACGCTGGCCTTGGACTCTGTGGACAATCCACCTGTTTCAGGCTGCGAGTGCTGAGATTACAGTCATGCACCACCTCGCCCAGTTTTATGTGGTGCTGGGAGATCGAACTCAGGGTGTTGTGTTTACAAAGCAAGTGCTTTATCCACTGTGCCAATCTTCCAGCCTCCTACTAAACAGTTAAAGGAAATACACAGGAGTTTTCTTTCTTGGAAACCAGAACTGTGTTTTCTCAGAGGCTCTAAGGTCTTACATCAAGTTAGTGGTAAAATAAGGACTAGGTATAGGGATATTCCTAATTGAATCCAATGCTCCTTCCACTTAGTGCCAGGAAAAAAGCAAAACAGATTTTTTTTCAAACAACAGTAATAAAGATATGTGTCAGTTTTTATTTCAGATAAATTTTGCATTGAAGACAAAGGTATTTCCCTCAGTTTAGCAAATACAGTAAAGGACCATAAGTAATTAGGCCTATCAGAGAAGTGCACAAACGTGTACAACTGCATGTGTGCACTCTGGAGCTAATGCTGTCAAGCTAGATGACATGAGAAAAAGCAGAATCTTAATTTAGGGATAGCTCCTGTTCAATGATTTATTAAAATCAAAAATGTGGTGCTATTGTTGCATTCAAACCTGAAGGTAATTTAAAGTTATAAAGGCATTAAGAAATACCTACTATGTTCTTTTTAAAACAAACATTAGCAAAAACCACAAAAAATGGCCTTCGTGAGTGGTCCAGAAAAATGGACACGTAGAAAGTTTCGAGCCACAGTCCATGCAGGCAGAAGCTAACTGACCCCATTTGTGCTGTACTAGATGAGATCTCTTCTCCTTTGCCCTTCAGAGGAATGAATGGAACAAGTCTTACACCCCTACAACCAACCTGCCCCCCAAAAGGCATGTAATAACATACTCTTAGATACTCCTCTAAATTGTAGATAGTGACAGGAATATCCTTCCCTCCTTTCTTCAATTCGATGTTGGGAAACCCTGGCAGCGTGAAATCCAATCCAAGATCTTCAACTGAGCAACCATTCATAGTAAGTGTTTCTAATGCATATTGCAGACTTTCTTTGGTCTTAAAAACACAAAAGCAGAGATCAAGATAAAGCATGAAGCACAAGAATTCACTTGTATTTTTGTGTTTAGAAAAAAAAAAAAAAACCCCACACAGCCAATGAGTTCTTTTCAGATCAGCTTACTTTCAGTTATTCTTTATATGTAAACAATTAAAGAAGACTACAAAAGAAGCAATGATTTTGTGTGAGAAATCAAGGTTACAGTTGTGTACTCAACATTGAGATGCTGCTGTTACTTTAATAGTCTGCATAATGGATGGTGTTAAGGGTCCACTGGTGCAGGCGTGTTATCTCACTCTTTGGGAGATTGAGGCAGGAAAATTGCAAGTTTGAGCAGCTTAGGCAGCTTAATAATAACTTAGCAAGACCCTACCTCAATTAAACAATAAAAACAGGATGAGGATGGAGCTCAGAGTGAATGTCCTAGAGTCACTCAATCTCCAGGACTGGGCGGGAGGAGAATATGTTGACTCTGGAAGTAGACAAACTATTTGTAAATTTCAGGACAATCTTGATGAAACAATAAGTACTGAGGAATACAGGTAGAAAATTTAATTCAGATAATGTATACCTAATAACTCAACGGTATAACTCTGTGGTTCAAGTACTTGCCTAGCACACCACAAGGCCCTAGGTTGATTAGCTAGGCATGGAGGCACACACATATAATCTCAGCACTCTGGAAGACCGGGGCAAGTGGGTCATGACTTCAAGCTTAGCCTATTAAAACATTATTAAAAATATTCAAGTATATTGAACCCTATTAAAGCATATTAAACTAGAAAAATGGTCTAGGGAATATTAATGTGAAGGCTCTGGTCTTGAACCTGAATGCCAATAAACTATTTAGCTAATTCTGGTTAATAGGAAGCTAAAAGCTGTTTAGGACTACAGATAATTCAGAATAGAATATCAATGAGAGGGCAGGCAGATTAAGACTAAGATAAAATGTAGTTGAGTACTATTGTGCTCTTTTACTCCCCCATATATGACCATATTTTAGTTTCTCTCCACTTCAAATGTACCATCTGAACCCACAGAAGGGTTTTTCATTTCATCTTTTTTCAGGAAGATTTAAAACACAGCACATTAAGTTTCCATTTTCATGTTCACCTATTGGGAAGCTCTCAAAACTTTTCCCTCAAAGGTGATCATTACTGTGTCACTTGAAGTTTCTTCCTCCATAGCTACCGAGAAAGCAACATACTTCCAGAGATGCACATCACAAACTGCTATTATTAAATAGCAATCTAAAAGATATAAAATGAGCGAAGATAAAAATATAATCTGTTTAAACTTTTTAAAATTTATTACAGTAAAAGACACATCTGCCCCTCAATACTCTCACTTCAAATGCACTCAAGTCATTGTTCTTGCCATTTTCTGAAGCAGTTCTAAAGTCTTATTCATGACTGCCTATAACTGCACTGTCGTGGGTACCTCAGTTGTCCTTCATCGACTCAAAACTGTTGCCTTCTGCAGTCTTTTTGAGTCTGGAGAAGAGCTAGGAGTTGTACACTGCCGTATCTGGTGAGTAAGATGGATGAGGGCACAACATAATGAGTTTACAAGCCGGCCCTTTCTGTCAGGTGGCACATGGCAGCATCATTCAGTATATTTTTCATCATACTCCATAAAGTTACTCACACAGGAGGAATTTCAGAACTGCTTCAAAAACTGTCAGGCAAACCAAGATTAAGTGTGTCCAAAGAAAGAGATTGGGAGTGTTTTGAGGGGAATTAATGGCAATGTATTTATTATTTACCATAATAAATACTTAAAATTCACTGATTAACCCTCTATAACCCAGACATGTTTTTTTGTTGGTGGCAGAGTTTTTTGTTGTTGCTGTTGTTGTTTTCTGAGAATGGTCTTGCTCCGCAGTTCAGGCTTGTCCTTGACTTACTATGTGGCCTGGCCTGGCCTCCAACAAATGGCAATCTTTCTGCCCTGGACTTCTGGGTGTTAGGGTTACAGGTGTGTTCCACAACACCCAGCTTATGTGGTAATGGGGATTCAAACCCAAGATACTGCATTTCTTAGGCAAGCACTCTGACTGCTGAGCTATGCCTGTCTCTTTTCCTAGACATGTTTATAAAGGAGTATGTTAAGTTTCTCTAGGTCTCATATGTTAAGCTAAAGCTAAGTGTTTGTACATTCTCAATTTATCTTTTGAGAATTTAAACTACCAAAGTGCAATCTGATCCAGGACAACCTGTCTCCCGTGTATTTTGGAAAATAATAGAATAGGGTTTATCAGAAGTCACCACTGCTCCGGTTCAAAGTCAGTTAGTAAAGCAGTCAAATTCTAGAGTATGGACCCTGTGCTATGCCTTTTACGCTTTTAATGTAGCAACATCAGAAATAATGAAAGTAAAAAACAAGCACCAAGAAAGTACTGAGGACAGCTGTGGCTGCATGCTGTTAAGACAAGGACATGCAGCAGAGAACTTACGCAGTATGTACAACTGAAGGCTCCAGAGTACACAGATTGGGTCTGAATTCCATCTCATTCATATTGTAAAAGTGAAACATTAAACAGGCTACTCAATCCTAGTCCATCTATTCCATCTCTTTACTCTTGATTTCTCATCTCTAAAACTGAGACACCAACATTACCTAATCTTCACAGGATTGTTCTGAGCACTAAATAATTAACATAAAGACTTAAAACAGTGCTACAGATTTAACTTTCTTTTCTCCAGCATCTCTTCCCTTTTTTTAGGGGTGGGAGGACACTGAGAGGGTGGTAGTCAAAGCATTATTTACCAAAGACACCATCCTAAATAAAACTGTAAATAGTTACTTATAAAATTGGGAAATGTAAAAAGACAAAAAATGGACATTTACACTGTGAACAGTTTCTCTTTGTATTTTTTAAAAGGTACCAGTTAATAATTAGTAACGTGGAAGACAAAACAATTTCCCTCACGTTCGTATTTAAAGGCACTCTCTAAACTCTAAGACTCATCCCTCTATTTGAAAAATAAACTCTTCTCCATCTCAAGAGATATATATGATACTTTCCTTGGAGACCAAATCTCAACTTGCTACTCTTTCTGCAATTTATATAATTACAGGTAATTTAATGTAACATTAGCCTATGCTAACTGCCAAGTAGAAGTAATTTGGGGCTATGCTTTACAAAAAAAAAAAAAAAAAAAAAAAAAAAAAACCTTGTTTTCTAATTTTTTGCCTGTTAAGAATATGTACACAAAAAATATACAGTAAAGACAAAAAGTTCAATTATCCATGATATAAAAGAAAAACCTCAACATATTACCAAGAAAAGTAGAACTTTTAAAAAATCATTTTTGAGATCTTAACACATAAACAGACTGTTCCCAAATTAAGACCACTATTTCTTAAAAACAAAAAAACCAAATTACTTTGAAAACAGTTTTACTGTTCAATCTTCCTAATCAATATAGTAAAATGTATTGTTGACAAGGTCTTATTTATGGTTTCATTTGAAATTATACTTAGAAATCAAGCTGTTTATTAACTATTTGCTGTTGACATTTGATTTTCTGGCATTGCCATCTCATGTTTCAGACAGTGTAACAGAAATCTCTTCTAAAATACTCATTAATATAAAAAATAACTAGGTCAAATAAAAACTCAATAAAGCCTCATCTTTCTAAAATGAAGACAGTCCATTTGACTGTCTCCGCTAAGCCTACCTGGGATTTATCTTGTTCTAGTCTTTTCTTCTGTCTAACAATGTCTTCTAGGTGATACACTGATCTGGCTACAACAGGGTCAACATCAAATAGATCATGTGATGTCAGCGAAGTTTCTTGTCGCAGCATCCACTTATAAAAAGGTAAGCCAAGAGGAAGGTCCACCTGAAAAAGATGGAGAATACTTTAACTGTCACAATGAGTTTCTAGCATTACCTCATTATTTCTAGACGACAGCTTAAGACATCATTTAAGCAGGCCAAGTAATTTCCAAGAAATAAAATAATTTAGGAGCAGTTTTACTCTTACATAAAATTAATTACCTTAATTTGGGACTCTGATTGTGAAAAACTTAAAATATTGATAAATCCTATTTAAACACTAAAAAAGGACTTTTCAACTGATCACATTTAATTCTTAATTGTACAGTTTACACAGGAATCTCTGAAAAACCATGAATTGCTTAGACAAATATTAATTTTAAATCAAGTAAATTCAATTCCACTGTAATCTGTAATTGCTGAATAATCATGACACCTTGAGATCAAAATAAGGAACTTCCCATATTTAAAACCGAAAACAAAATAAATGGAACTTCCAAAATAACTGATAAACTGTGCATTCTTTAAAGTGAAAATGTAAGCTTGTGAATTTGACATCAGATGAAAATGTCTTACATATACTGATAAAGCATCTCAAAAATGTGAAAAGAGGAAATGAAGAAAAGTCCAGAAATATTCAAACCTCCGTGATACTGATTACTTGGGTTATTTTCACAAGAGAACTCTAATGGAAATTTAATAAGAAGGAACTACACGTTCATTATTTCTTAAAGAATTAAAAAATGTAAAGCTGAATACTTATAAAAATATATTAATACCACCCATAATGTTGCCTGATTCTCTGGATTCTGGCCATTCAAAAAAGTGGTTCACAGACTGGCAGCTGGGCACCTCCTGGAAGGTGCTACAAAACTAAGCAGTCAGACAGTCTCACCTGTGTTCAAGTAAATCAAAACTGGCATTTGTATCCAAATCCCCAAGTAATTCATATGTACCTTAAAGTTTGAGAAGCAGTGCTCTACAGCATTTAGTACAGGGGACCAAGGTACTTTCACAGAACATTGCACACCAAAATTAAAGAAAAGCAAACAATCCTAAACTTACCAATCTGAAATCCATGATAGCCTTAGCCATTAATTTTCCTAAGAAGCGAAACTTCATCTTAACCTTTGCGATATGAGCTGGCTTAGCTGTCCTACCAAAAGGAAGCGCAAACAGGCCCTGGAGGTTTTGAATATACTTGGTCCCTTCTTGGCTTCCTGTAAAACGAGCAATTCACCAAACTTCAGATGGTATTTCCAAAATAAAACAAAACGAAACAAAACCTGGTAACTAAGAACATTTAGAAATTCAATATTCTCATATTTGGAGAGGAGATCACCAATAAAGTCTTCCACAGCTAAAAAAGTCTTCCCCACTTGGTAAATGGAGAGACACACTGAAAGAAATTAAGGGCCAAAATATGGTCCTCTAATTACAATTAAATGTATTTAATCAACTGTAATGTAAGGGTCCATGACCTGATCCAAATAGAAAATGACTGATTCACAGCTTAAAATTACCTTTTGGATTGCTAAGAGTCACTTCTTCACCTCGCCAGAGACCCAAGTCAGCTCTCTGCAGTTCCTGAGATACAAGTGCATAAAACTCCAGTGTAGGCCCAAGACCTGTACCAACCTACAAAAAAAGTGGAATAATCTCAATTTCTAGAAATTTATACTGTATAGTTTTTTTTAGCTGCCAACATTTTAGCAATGCAGATATCAACAGAAACTGTGTAACAGGATGCTTAGAGATTATTTTTCCAAACTGTTGTGATTAATTAACATTCCTTTTAGTCTTGGGTCATCTAAAATACGAACTACAGAATCCTTTATTTCCTACTCCCTATGACCCCAACAGTTTAACTTTATGGTCTCAGTTGTTAAGGGAACATAAGTACTGCTGTGGCTATATTTTTCCTTCAGGGAATAATATGGCATTGTTTGTACATCATGGATCTCTTTTCTCCTTTTTCTTTTTAGTGATCCTATCTCAAAAAACCACTCTAATGTCACCTTCTCAGGAAATATTTCCCCATCCACCCCAACTTGTCTTTTCCTTTAAGATTTACAACTCATCTTAAGCTTAAGCTCCATGGTACACTGGGAGGGCCAAGAATTTTATCTCTAAACACACATAGGGATGATGTCTCATTCTAATGATTCTGATGTATTAATTCTAATTTAATACCTACAAGTGTCAAAGGTGACTGTGCAGCCTTGACTTTTTGAAAGTACTCTACGGGACATGGGTGAGAACATGCCTGGGACAATACTCACAGCCTTCCATCCCTCTATCTTGTTTTATCAAGATAAGAGTTTACCAACTCATATGATAAAGACATGCAGCCAGTCCAAGTTCCTATCACAGTTTATAACCTAAATATAACCAAAATATATTAAGGAGGCCATATTTCACTTATACACTACCTGCAAGGAGGGCAGTACTTTACCATTATCAGTTACTTTTAGATATGACCTTTAGCTTCAAAACTCAGGTGTAGTCTACCAAAGGTTCTTTCTGAAGTTTGGGTTTGGACTGGTGACAGTATCTTGATTAACCTCATCACTTTGTTAGGATTTCAAATCAGCAAATGACATCAACACTCTCCCCACAAGGAATGCTCATTTGAAACCTTACAGGTGCCCTGGCTCTTCTCTTTCTTATTCTCCATAATTCAAACCAACAGTAAACACTGTTAGCTCTGCCTTTAAAACAAATTCTAAACTGATGACCAATATTACTTAGCTACCAATCTTTCCTATCTGGCCCACTTATCCAGTTGGGAGTCTCCTGAATGGTCTTCACTTTGCCATTTTCCAACAGGCTGTATTGTTCTCACATAGGCAAGAGTGAAAACACAAGTGTGTAGTATTCCTATGCACTTTCTGAAGCTGCCCTCAAACCAAAGCACAAGTTCTCACAATGACTGTGCATCCTCTGTGAACTAGTCATTTCAGACTCTAAAAAGACCCCTACCACCATCTCTTTACCCTACCCTTGCTCACTGTACTCTAACTACCCTGATTCTCAAGGGGAAAAGGCCCTGCACGCTCAAAAGGCCAGTCATGCTGTCTCGCTGTCTCTAGCTACAGCTACTCTTCCCCCACATTGCTCCTTAGACAACACTAACCTCCTCCCTACCCCTCATGCTCTATCTCCTTATTCTGCTTTACTTATTTCTGACTACACAGCCTAACGTATCTATGTGTACATGGGTGTGTGTCAACTTTCTCAATGTAAAAGAAAAATCCTTTATAAAGATAATGATAGTTTAGATTTGTTCTTCACTGGAATTCCAGGTATTGAAAAAGAGAAAGAGATAGGTAGTTCCATAATGTATCCACCAGGTGGTGCTTTAAAGCCAGTCAGCCTTCTCTCTGTGGCATGCAAATATTCATCTAAACTGAAAGTACAGATCAAATTATTCTATTTCCTCATCCAAATACTAAAAGAAGCTTAACTTAAAACATCAAAATCCTTTAGGTATAGCTAAAGTGTTCCCACTGTAGATCTCCACAGGAGGCAGAAGGACAAGGCCAACATTTGTTTTGACAATACAATCCTTGCAGATTAAGCTGGCCTTTTCAGAGATCTTCTATCAAAAAGGGATCAATCACTCCATCAAAAAGGTAGCTAGCTACTTTCTTTGATTTTTGCTGTTTCTGCTCTTAAAGGAGGGAAAGGCATTAAGGCTCGGTAAACAAAAATGCTGAAAAAAGTTTCTCACCCCAAGCTAAAACACACTAGCTCTTTCTACATGACAGGCAACAGTCTGTGTTTTATATCTTTTCATTCATCTAACAATGTATGACCATCTAATAATCTTATGCCCTGAGCTGAAGCAAAGACAATGATGAGTTTCTATAACTTGTCCAAATTTACAGAGCCAGTCAGTGGAGACACCGTCTCCACTCTTTCACTGTACAAAGGACACTAAACTATAGCCTCAATTCCTAGAGCTTTAATGGCATTATGAGCGCAGAGACTGGCTAATTCTTCCTGGTTTGCCAAACATCACAATTCCTGATGGAGAAGATTTTGATCTAACATTTCTAACTAGTATTCTTTTGGTTTAACATTTGTAACTAGTATTTTTTGATCTAACATTTCTAATTAGTATTCTTTTGAAGTTAGTTTGTTAATTTGTATGGTTGAATTTGATTCATAAGCGGAAGACCTGTGCATCTATAAAGCCAGTCATTGATGGGTGGAAGGACCACCTGATCTGCTCCCAGGTTAAGCCAGTTTCTAGAACCTTCCAGAGTCAACATGTATGACCTCTCAAGGAAGATCACATAAAATATTGGTTTCTGCACTAGCAAGTCAGGCCTGGTTCTTGGAACAGTTAGCGTGAAGCCCTTCTAAGGTTATTTGGGCTTCCTAAAAGATAATTTGAACAGAATCATGAATGATGGGAGAGGAAAAGATTCCTGGCAAAAGGCAAAAATAAGATTGCTAGAGAAAAAAAAGTTTGAATAAACAAGCAGATTAGAGCAATAGTATTACAGTCTTAAGTTTAAAATGTTACCATGTACATAATGAAGAATTACTTCCTATGAACAGTAACCTGTAAGGATGGATTCAAAACAAAATCGAAAACGTAAATTCTCAGCCCAGTTATCAAAGGCCCTCAGTCCCGGCTGATATCCTCTCCTACCTCCCCTCCCTGCCAACATGCTTTCGGAGTCACACTCACTTATGTCACCTACTCCAAACCTCAACTTTTGTTTAAGCCCTACCCAGTACTGGAAGCTCACTTTTCCACAAGACCTTCCCACAAATCTCAGAGACAGAATCTTGTCTGAAAGCCCATCACTTGGTACTCAGGCCATTTACTTGCTACATCCTTTTGTGCTTTTGTCCTATTTCCCCAGCTACTTTATCATCTTCTGAATGTGGAAATTCTGCCATCTTGATATGGTGGTAGTTACATACATACTATCTATTAACTCTTAGAACTGTCCATTTTAAAAGTGTAGTTTATTATATATAGTTGAGTCTTAAGTTATTAGATGTTTGAAATATTCTTTGATTTATGAACTTAGAAATTACACAAATATATTCTAATGACAGGAAAATAAAGGAAACCTGTTTCTTACTAAAGAGTTAAATTACCAGGAGAAAAACGACTTTACAACACACTTAAGAGAAAATCTTAAGATTTTGGCAAAACTCCAACTTTTTCAGAACTTCATAGTATGAAGAAACGCAAACGACACATTTCATGAAGTTAAGCCAAACACCATCACTAGATTCATAAGCTTACCTCGTTTTCATACTGGATTTCTAACATGGCCCGTGAGCTACCAAGGTCCTGCATTACAGATTCCGCTTGTTTCAACAGTTCTTCTCTGTTCACAGTACGCTGCAAAGAAATACAAATGTGAGGAAATTCTACTCTATTGGCTTTGCACTTTGATCAACAGGAGACACTTCCTGAAGTGAAAGATAATAAACTCAATTGTTATAAAATGATTTCTTCAAACATCACAGGAAAAGTTTAAAAGTTGCTTCAAAGCTACAAGCATCAAAAGCATCATGGCATACAGGAAGGAAAGTCAGATGCAAGTGTTATTACTAATTCATACTGAGCCCATTACAAGTTCAGAAAATTCAAGGTAAAATAGAAAAGATCTCTCTAGCGCTTCCAAAAATGAATGCCATTCAGGGCTGCAGCTTCAAGAAATCTCCCAGAGAAGATTTATGCTTATGTGACAGGTTTAGAGATACCAAGACAGGTGCCTTGAAGACCTACAGGCTGTGACCTGTGAATAATCTACAAGTACTCATAGAGACGCCTACCGATGAGACTCATGAGGTGATAAAGGTCCTGCCATTTCTAAAGCATGGCAACACCATTTTACATGGAATATTCAAATGAAGACAGCAGACATGTTTTTTTAAGTAAAGAAACTTTTTTGTTTCTCATAATAAACCCCTTCCCTTTTCTTTTGAAACTACCACTGGCTCTCAAAAGACTTTTGGAGTAAAAAAATTTTGGAAGAGCAACCTAAATCAGGGGCTGCGGGATAACAGAGAAAAAGACAATGAACAGAAAGAGCATAAGTAAAAGACAATGCACGTCAGAGTAGTTACAATAGGTTCTCAAATGAAAATGTTTCGTAGCCAAGACTGTGCAGCAAAGACTCGAAAGCAGAATATAACACTAGAGGTAACTGGTACAGAGACCCAGAATATATCAAGAATTTTGTTTCAGTTTCTTCCAAACTGAACTGATTTGATAAGAGTGAAAACGGATCTAATTATTACATAAAGGATTAATTTTGAAAGGGAGGCTGTATTTTGAGTAATTTAGGAAGAAGCTTTAGAAAAGATTTCCTTATATAAAAATTATGGCAAATATAAGGGAAAAAATAAACTGCAGAAATTATTTCATAATCAGGATGAAAGACACTCACCAACAGAGAAATGTACCACAAACAACCCAATTCCAAGAGAATGACTGGAAAATATGGATAATGTAGAAGTGATTTTTTTTTAAAAAGATGGGAGATGATTGTGGCTAACTTGGACCTCTCTAAAACCAATATACTACTATTTCTCGTTTTCCCACTACTTTGAAAAACTTAGTTCAAGCATTCTTGGAAGACTTACTTTTTTTCTATCCAATCTAGGTGCAACTCTGCTATCTTGAGAATCCGACTGGTTGATTTCTGGATTGGTATCAAGTAATCTTTGCATTGCCCGGTCCCGATCAAATGCAGTTACATAAAAAAGCATTTGTCGAGTATCAAAAGGAAAGAAAAATGGGCTGAAAAAAAGATAGAACATAAACATATTATCAGCATGAAAATCAGAAACCATTTTTAAAAATCAAAGCCTGTATTAGAAACTTTTAATATTAACAAATGATTTATGGACAGAACAAGTAAATTATGTTCATAATTCTATATTTTTAAATTTTCATTGACAAGGGGCCTTGTTGTGTTGGGCAGGCTGGCTTCAAAGTAGGGGGTTTATGTGATTCTCCTGCATCAGCCTTCTCCTATGAGACTACAGGTACTACAACACACACCTAAGTGCCCTAGTAATAATGGATTAAGT
This sequence comes from Ctenodactylus gundi, assembly GCA_004027205.1. Taxonomy (NCBI): domain Eukaryota; kingdom Metazoa; phylum Chordata; class Mammalia; order Rodentia; family Ctenodactylidae; genus Ctenodactylus; species Ctenodactylus gundi. Next base: position 9,096 of record PVKB01002752.1, on the reverse strand, counting down.
AGCCTTTGTATGTAAAATCTGTAATTCAATCTTTAAAATAAAACATCAGATTTAAACTACACGAGGCTTTTAAAAATTGTAACATGAGAAGCAAAAGCCGATTTTTAAAATATAACTGCAATGTCGAAAAGTAAACTCAGCAATCCCTCATGCCACATATTCACAACTAACTGCTCTGACACTTCACAATTATCCTCCCAGCTTAAGCATGTGTAAGTCACTCAAAATTGCCAAATGGGAACTAACGCTTTTCAAAAAACACGCAGGTAATACTGATATCCTACTGCCTCATGAAACATTGGTTTTTTTTTTTTTTTAGATTTTGACACTCGTCAAGAGCACTTCTTATGGTAACCTGAAAGTTCTGTATTTGTTTGTTTTGTCCAACATTGCACTCCGATGTGGATATGGCTAAGACAATGAAAAACTCAACCTCTACTTTTATTTTACTGTGTTTAGTAAGCCAAAAATGACCACTGGACACTGTGTTTATCAGTATAGGCCTAGAGCTCCTGGTTCCAACAAGTTCAGAGAATCAAGCAATTATACCCTCAGAGCACAACTGTACGACAGCAGAGGCTCTTGACAAGTATCTTTGGACATATTCTCATTTCATGTAAGAAGACATACTAGGAGAGCTAGTACCAGCCCGAACATGACTACTTGGTTTGTATAACAAAGCTACACTATTAAGTAAGCTGTGATTAAACACTTGAACGGGTCCACTGCAAACACTATTTCTATAACGCTATACACAAAACTCAACAGTAACATTCAATGGCCACCAAAGTGGTTGTCTTACCAGGTTTTTCCTAGCTCAGTAAGCCACGTTGGGATGTTTCCTGTCATGATCACTAAAGGATCTTGAAGTTGCCTATTTGCTTTTGCTGTCAACTTACTGTTAATAAATTCACTAGTTGGAATAATTTCCTTGCACATTGCATTCTGTAAAAATTGTTTAAAAAGTTTAAATTAAAGAATATGCATAATCTTTATCCCAAAATACATGCAGAGTACCTATATTTAACCTGTGGGTTTCAGACATTAAAACTGAACACACTCAGCTAATCATTTTTCCCTCTTTCTGAAGCAGTTCTGAAGTCCTTTTTCAGGAGTATCTTTAGTTGTGCTATCTTGGGCATTTTAATATCCAGAATTGAATTAAAACATTTACTGCTAAGTCATTTTTGGGGCAGAGCCAGAAATTACAAAAGGTCAGATTCAGTGAGTAAGAAGATATGGATACGGACACATCATGTTTTTGCAGGCCTGCCTTGTTTTTGGATAGCACTCAGCAGTCTTATTTACAGTATTTTTAAACACACCTTGTAAAGACACAGAGGACTTCCCAAACTGTTTCAGAAAGTGGTAAGATCAATGGAATATGATCAAAGTAAGTGAAATTATTTTGAAGGGGACTAATGTCATTATGTCTTTTTACTGCAATGAACTTTAAAAAAATTAAACATTCACCATATTATTTTGATCACAGTTCATAAAACACTACAATCGCATAAAACAGCTAAGACCCTATGGTCTCATCCCTAAAACCCCATGGGATTGGCTCAGGTAGTCTGAATAGCTTCTGTTTCATTCAACACCAATTCCTTCACTCGTCCCTACATCTATAATGGCAGCAATGCGACTTTTAACTTAGCTTATTTGTTATACTTTAACTTTTAAAAAAAGAACGCTTGGTTAAATATGCCTCTATGAATTTATCTTAGTAAGTTCATGATCAACTTCTATGCAGTAGGTTACTGATTTAATAAATTAGAGGATATTTTACAAATTTGCCGAGAATTAATTCAAGGAACGAAGGCCAGGAAAAAAAGTGTCAGAGACATTTCTGCATTATGAACATGGTACTTTACTATGCTACAATCCCTAAATTTAGCTGAACCACTGTTTGTATTTCTAGTACAACAGAAGAGACATCAACAGAGTTATAGTAGCATATCATGAATAACAAACTATGAGGAGAAATAAAAACGATCAATATGTGCTAAGTTTACATAAAACTTCCCCAAGACAAATGAAGTTACAATGTATGACAAACATTCACAAATAAGAAAGAAAAAAAGACCATGAAAAGTATGTAAGTAGGTAACATTACTCACATCATACAAATAATACCAGTATCGACTGATTGCATGTAAAACTCTTAAAAGAAGGATCACATCTAATGATGGGTCCTCAAAGGTTATATTTTCAGGTGGTGTGGGAATGAGGTAAACTTCTAATGGATTTGATACCGATGGGCATACACCATCTAGAAGACAAAGAATCTAAATTTAAGTTTCAACCAGAGTCACAATGTAAACCAGCAGAATTAGGGTTATTTTATATTCATAAAAGGGTAACCAAAAGTTGTTAAATTTACTTCTTGATACCTGATGATTTCCCTTTTTATCTTACATAATATCTAGGATTTCTGAAAATTTCATTTTCCCACCCATACTAACATAATCATTACTTGCATCTCTCCTTTATTCCAGAAACAGCAGCTAACAATAAAAGGCCAGAGAAAAATAATATATCATTTCAAATGGGTAAGTTTTTGCCTATACTTTAGAATACATCTTTAAATTATCACATAAGATACATAACTATTCCCAAATTACAAATCTGGTAACTACAAAGCAAGACCCTGTCTCTAAATAAATCTGGTAAAAAGAATCTGGCTATTTAATCCAACTTAGGACTGAACAGACCAATTTTTTTTTTTTTAAGACTGGATCCATAAGATGCTATGCTCTTAGAAAAAGAACTGAAATACTTGTCCTTTACTTTTACTAACCAAAATGAAAATGATAAAAATATCACACTGAACAGTATCTACAACAAACAAAAATAATCTCTCTTTAGAGAAAGAAAAACCAAATACACACAACTTAGTTTTACACCTTTTCCCTGCCTACTCCAAATACTACAATCCTTTTATTTCTGTGGACAAGAGAAGAGAACAACACTATCTGGGAATTACTGCAATGGTGGTGAATTCCAAGAAATGACAACATAGCTTAAATACAAGGTGTTTACTGTCATTATATAAAAAAGGGGGGAAAGGGATATCAAATTAGACTAGAAATATTACTAAGAAAAAAAGTCACTTGGGAAGTGAAGGCTATGTTCTGTAGTCAAGTTATCTGTCATCAGTTTGTATTCCTTCTGCAGCTATTAGTTTATACAATTATAGAGCATGAAAAATTTTGAAGGACAACATATCAATGACTAGCTACTATATTCCGTCTCTTTTTCAGCAAAGGTACTCTAAATAATGAAATTTCAGTTCTCACAAAAATATGAGCTTTTCAAGAATTGACTAAGAATTTTTTCCAATTATATCTTCAAATTTAATTTTGTAGGTATTTACTATTTCATCATCTTGATACTAAAGTCAAGGATCTGATTAAAGAGATCAAATGGTTTGTAGTAATTTCATTTATTTTTAAATTATACTCCAATTTTACTACATATAAACCACAACCCTAAACCACAATACAGGAAGATGAGAACCTGGTGGCAATCTGTTTCCTTTTTTATGCATCATCTTACCATGCCACAATTCATCATGCTTTTTTGCATTTCTAGGGGAAGTTTTTGTTGGAGCTGTTTGGGCTCTTCCTCTTTTACCACCAACACAGTCTTTATTACTTTCTTCATCTTCTCTCACAGGTTTGTACCTAAAGTGATAAGACGGTATGTAAACCAAATGTAGACTTAAAATTACAAAGCTAAAGTACAAGTTACAGACAACATGCACAGTTCCCAAAAGAATTCTCTAAAGTCCATATACTCTTTCTCCAACTCCCAATTCAGAAAATTATCGGCACCATAGCTTCCTACGACAGACCACTTGGGTACCGTCTTTCTAGAACAGGTCACCTGAGCAAGTCTCCAGAGTGAACGACTTTGGAGCAATACTCTTTCAAATATAAGGAGGAAACAAAGCTGTGCACAAATGCCTCTAAGATAAAAAGATTTTTATGCCTAGAGGAATATCTCATATGAATACTCGAAGACCTAAAATGAATCTGGGCAAGTGGCTATAAACTATTATTTACCATGAATATATTTTTAGTAGGCTTAAGTGAGGAAGCTACATTATTAAGTATATGCACATGACTAAATACGTGAATTAACTTTTGACCAGCAAATAGTAGGTTTTGGGATCTCCTCTCCTTAGAAAAATCAGGCATGAATTTAACATGAATTTTTAAACACACGAACAAGGTTAATAATAAAAGAAATAATTTCAGACTCACCATATTGTATGAGTCTTTGTCCAAATACCAGCTCTCCCTAGAGGATTGCTCTCATCATCCGTAGATTCTCTTTCATCTTCTGCCTGTATACTGAACTGCCGCACTGCCTGATACACCGTCATGTTATATGGCAGCAAGTGCTCTCCAATATAAAACTGTAGCCTGTGCCTTACATTTCCTGAATTTAAGAACTGTGCAGCCTGCATAAAGCAAAGCAAAATTCTTTTAAGCTACTGATACTGACCTTCATGGCAGCCCAACCTCACAGCCTGGAATATATTCCAAAACTCTCAGTAGATGATTGAAGCAATGGAACTAAACCCTATGACAGACCACGTGCCCCTTGAAATGCATGGGAACAGAAATTTTTTCAGATTTTTTTTTTGAATTCTGGTATGTATTTACATAAACAGTATATTTTAGAGATGGGACCCACGCCTAAACATAAATTTCAATTTATTTTTCATATACACTGTCCACATATCACTGAAGGCACAAGTCACAGTATTTTTAACACATGTACATTGCACTGTGACTGTGACCTGTCACATCAGGTCAAGTATGAAATTTGCTCTTATGACTTCATGCTGGCACTCAATGTGAAACATTTTGGATTTGCAAATTAGGGATGACCAGCCTACATGTATTATGTGTTTGTATATGTGTGCATGTGTGTGTATACATGTATATGCATGTACATGTAAAACATGCAATGCATATGATGAAACTTAAGATTAGCAACAATACAACATTCATTATATATAACAATATAACATATACTATATATTATAAAATTACTCAAAACTTACACGTTCTTTATTTCTGGAATTTTCCTTTAGTATTTTTGGACAGTGGTTAGCAATGGATAAGTCACGGAAAAAAGGATGACTACTGAATAATATCGTGAGAGTAGTACCTTACCAGAGACTCATCTATTTCTTCATCTGATCCATCGTCATCACTGTCTTCATCATCTTCTCGTACTCTTCCATATCCTAAATACAGGCCCCAAAAAAAAACCCAAGCCTGTTAAATGTCTAGCAATTTCAAATGTCAAAATAAGTGCCTGTATACACAGTTAAGCTGATACTTTTTAAGAGAAAAAATGTATATTTTATTCTCTGCTTTACAAAGCAGATTGATTTAAGAATATTCTCAAATATAAAATGTCCTTTCTACTACATTCAACCATAATATTACTCAACCACTAATAAATTCAGTACATGTGTATAGATACAGAAAGAAGATAACAGAAAAGTCCCTGATATCTAGACTTTAAAAGGAATAGCATTAAACAGAAAAATGTCAGTACTAATTCCACTAATACAAATATAAAGACACAAAATACACACACACACACACACACACACACACACACACACACACACGGAAAATACCTCTAACAACAAGGTATCTCTCAATAGCTTGCACCAAAGCTAGGGGGTCAATCTTGACAGGTCCACCCTTCCACTGCTTCACATTTGCACAGTCTGGATGTCTTTGTAACTGGCATTTTAACTGATGTGTGTTGAAAAATTTTAAAGCCTGTGATCCTCTGTTGAGAGAGAAGCTCAAGATAATTTGTGAAAAAAAGTTATTCTATATTATTTTCACCATAGATACACATTATTCAAATAAAGGCAAGACTATATACACTCTACAATTTTTGAGACACAGTAAGCACTCAAAATCCTACAAAAATCATAAATTCATTTCTTATTAAAAATTGTAAGAAACCGAAGATAAAGCTGTATACATGCTCATGAGAACAATATTTGATCTCTGCCCCACCATGAATTCATGCCATCAGAAATATTTTGGCACACATATTTGGTTATTTCGCTGTAATAAAATTCCACACAACTAATTGAGCACACTAACATTTCTGCAACACATTAACCTTTCCTACTATATTCTTTTTTCTTTTGAGACAGGGTTCTGCTGTCTGTAGTCCAGGCTTGTCATAACTCACTACATACCCCAGGCTCACCTTGAGCTGGCGGTAATTCTCCTGCCTCAGTCTCCCAAATGCTAGGACTGCAGGAATGTGCCACCAAGCCCAGCTTATGTGGTATTGGGGAACTGAACCCAAGGCTTTGTGTTTGCTAGACAAGCACTTTTACTGACCCCCAAGGCCCTTACTAAATTCTATTTAAAAGAAAACAAAAAATCTCTTTCCCCTAATATTTCAACACAGAAATTTATTATTGATACATAATCACATTCAGTTTGGGGAAATTGGGGATTTACATATCACATCTTGATCATTTTTGCTTTTCTTCCCCTTCCCACTCCTTTAATCCCTCCCAACCCCATCCCCTTTTCTAGAGAATTCAGACTCTCTGCTTACTTAACTATAAAATTATTTAAAAACTTTACTTTCCCGCTTTGATATGCATATATGCAATATATGTTTACAGTGAACTTGAGTATTTTATGCAAACATGTATCACATTAAAATTACAAAAAAAAACCTGACTTTTAAATTTTACTTTGCTACGTAGTTTGGAAAACAGCTAAAAAGCTACAGCAAGTAAATTTAACAACAGCTATTTCTGAAAAGGTCTAACAAGAGTTACGATATACACAATCTTAAGATCGGCCCAGAAAACACACAAAAAGAAGTATACTAAGTCTTCAATTATTTTCTTATTTACATTTAGGATGTATGTCTCATATAAATTTGGACATGGAAGGTCTCGTGGTTTCCTCTAGCACAGTTTTAATTAGTAAACTGTTCTAGGATAGTGTAATGATCAGAAGACAACACACCATATGGTAATTTCAAGGCAGAAAGATACCCTAGTCCATGGTGTGATGGCATTACTTCTCAAAATCACAAGCTATTTATATTCAACTTATTTTTTTCTGGTGGTACTGGAGACTGAACCTGGGGTCTCTGCACTGAGATACAACCCCAGCCTTTTTACAATTTAGAGACAAGGTCTTGCTAAGCATTGCATTTCTTAGGCTGGGCTTGAACTTGTGATCCATCCAGTATGCTCCAATAACTTAGTGTACCACCAGGCCCAGCTTAAATCAAAAACCTTTTACATGTTTAAAAATACATTAGAATGTGTATTTTAAACCAAGTTAGCTTATTTTCTAGGATACCAATCAAAATATTCTATGAAACTAATAATGTTCCATAATATACAATTAACCTGTACAATTAGCACATGCTTCAGCACTTTACAAAGGCTTTAAACTACACTGTAGAGAGAAAAAAGAAGCTTGTGTTAAAACGGCAAGACATCAAACTCAATGTTTTATTAGCTAAAGCTCCAAATATACATCTCGTAAAGTGATTTCCATAGCATGTATGGTACTATCACTGAGTATAAATATCTTATTACCAATATTCACAATTATTTCTGGAGAAGCTTTACATACTAAAGTATAATTAAGAAAATGTAAGTCTATTAGAAAAGTTGCCAGTATAGTCACTGGTTTATATATTTTTAAAACATTGGGTTTAAGGTATCAGGTATGATCTCAAGACAACGTATTTGATTCAGGGCTGAGGCTTATCTCCCACATGAGGCACTGTGGGTCCAATCCTCAGCACCACAAAACAGAGAACTGCAACAAAGCATCTGAATCTTTACTCAATTTCTTCAGCCATTACAGAAGAATGTTTTCTCAACGAAGGAAAAACTTTACCCAACCTCTTACCATTTCATCTCAACAAAAATAACCAGCAAAATTTCCAGTGACAAGGGTATGCCCAGGCAATGGTCCTTACCTGCCTCCTGTCCCATTTCCACTCGGAAAATCATGTACTTTGACTGGAAATTGTTCCATTTGGCTGAGGCAGTTGTTCATCTTGTGAACTAACGCTAATAAAGGTGCATTACCCACTGGTTCTACTCTGCCAATGGGCTCCTCTCCAGGAAGCTAAAGTTATAAATAAACCAACAGATTAAACAAGTCCTTCTAAAAATGGAAAATTTAATGAGAAGTTTTATAAAAGAAAATTTTTCATTCATTTTTATTTTTAATGACAGATTTGTCTGAGACTGTTTTTAAATAAGTTATTTCAATAAAATTGTTGTACATCTCACAATCCTTTGCTCTTTCAAATCCTAAATCTAAACAACCCTGAAAACACAAATCATTTTGTGGCAAACCCTGACTTTGAATGACACAAGGTTATTTTTACTCTTTATTTATCTGGTTGTCATAAGAATATTCATGTTCTGCTGCAACAACATTTAATGTTCAGGGCATGGAGTGCTACTCAGAATCCACTCAGGATATAAAGATATTCAGCAATAAAGAACTCTTAAAACCCATCTAGCCTCAGGAGATTCAAAATAAGAAATTACAGATCTGCATCAAATCTTAAGCATGGTATAAGAATACATCTAATATTGTCACAGAATTAATCTCTACTAGGTATCAATTTTACTTTAGGAAGCTTCATAAGTTAAAATCATTACAAGCAGTGCTCTAATAACTGTCAGTACAGTACCGCAAGGAGATGGTTAAGTAGTTTTGTGAATACCTAGAAGTATTATCCTTAGGCCTCTTACATGAATAATCCAGTAAGAAACTTCTGAGGGAATGCCTCTTCTACAGCGGTAGTAAATAAGAGAAAATTAATAGCATACAAAAGTATTTACTCTCCTGCTCAAATCCACCAACAGTAAAATAAAAGGAAACTGTCTATATCCAACTGTTGGTCTTGTAGTTTATAAATGGTGACTAGTGGAATTGTTATGCTGTGCTATATGTACAAAATGTAAATATATAATCTATTGTTTCTCTTGTCTACAGTTACAATGTGTCTACCTATGTTTTTTTTTTTTTTTGGGGGGGGGGTTGG